>VZTH01015457.1:142388-153276 GCA_013397815.1 Aleadryas rufinucha | reverse complement strand
GGGCCGGCGGGCTTGCCAGGGTACTGTGACACGTAGCCCCGCGGCAGGCTCTGAGGTGCCAGCCAGGCACGATGTGGGACGCGGAGCGGGGGAGAACAAATAAAGTGCCGAAATGCCTCCAATACGCCTTGCTCCTCCTTGTCGGGTCGCGCGCCCGCGGGCAGCGGCAGCACGTCCGCGTGGCCGCTGGCCGCCCGCCGCCGCGGTGAGGGTACGGCCGCGGCATCTCCGGGCTCCGCGGGCAGCGACCGTGTCCAAGCGCCGGCAGCTCCACTCGGCTGTTGTGTTGTTGTAGTACAGCGGGTCAGATAACCAGCTATCAAACGAGAACATTATTCTAAAAATAAGTAAACAGCAGCAAAGCACGCATTTTGTCCAAGCTGTAATAAAATTGTAATTGGCATATGTAAATAAATTTGAAAACTCTAGATTAATTTTAAGTATCTTTTAGCTTTAACATGGGGGAATTATCCATTTTAATCTGATAAACATATTACCTAAAGAGATTTGATTCATTTACTTGTTTCTCTCTTACCAGTCGTTAGCTTGTTAGTGATGGTGAATAAATGATGTACAATGGTCTTGCAGTGATGGGACAAAACAGTAGTGCATGCTACACTGATTTGTTTACAGACTTGACTCTTTTTCCTTATGTAACTGGTCTTGCTGTTCTTTTCAAATAGGCCGTTCACAGGGCTATGGTTTTTTCCCCATTTGTTTAGGAATTTCCCATCTTGCATGGAAATTGCAAGTACGGAGAAGTGTCCTGTCATGGACAAGTCATCAGACACTAAGGAAATAGTTACAGCTAAATTTGGTCATAGTTAATTTAAATGTAAGTTGTGTGTACTTTTAGTGGTATCTGGACATAACATTGTACTGAAGTGCAATAGTGCATGTTTAGTATTAGATTGATACCTGTATGCTTTGCTTTGCAAAACTACAAGTCATTTTTTTTTAAAACACACTATTAAAAAAAAAACAACCAAACAACCCCAAACCTTAAAGCTTCAGAGGAGATAATACTGACAAACTTGTTTGGAAAATTATTTATAAGACATGCAACTAAGCTATAGTTTTTCAAAGGATGGTGATTTTTTTCCCCTTTGGTATGAGTAGTAAGAATCAATACTGAATTAAATTATGACCTAAATTATTAATACCCCAGGAAGTCAAGTTTCCTTTGCTGTAGTCAAATGAATCATGTATGTAATGGCAAAAGTAGTGGTAATATCTGATGTTTGTCCCTTGCAGTAGTTACAAAAATGCAGCTGTACTAAAAACTCTGCATGTGTGTGGATGACAAAAGTAACTGTCTTCTACTCTGATTATCTTAAAATACATTCTGTAAAGGACATGTGCTTCTGTCCCACTTTTATAAAAACTTTTTTAAATTTTAATTAATCTGAAAATGTATTAGCTGGCATGTACTGAGAATTTAATGAGAGGGAAGATTGTGATACGTAAATGAAGAAGGAAACCCCACATGCTCTCCCTCCTAGGCCTGAACAGCTGCAGTCTAGGCCATTTACAGGATGCAGTGGTAGGTCACACGCAGTGTTTCATATTGCATCCCCGAGCACAGAAGTGAATTTTAAAGCCCAGGCGGTTAAGCCTTTTGTTCCTCCTCTTTTTCTGCTTTGTAACCCCGTGGCAGCGTTTTGTTTGAGCGGCAGCTGAAGCCCGCGGCGCGATCCTCGAGCGGAGAGGCGAGGCACCACGCGTCGCTCCGAGCAGGGCGCTGGGCCGGGACGCAGTTTCCAAAGGAACCGCTTTCCCCTCGGCGAGGATCCTCCCGTTCCCCGTCGCCAGCGGAGCGCGGCCGTGCCGCCCGAGGGGTCGCGGGCACCCAGGGCGGTGACCCGCGGGGCGCGCCGAGGGCCGGGGCGGGCGCGGCCCCTCCTCCGTGGGCGCGGCGCTGTCCGCGGTGCTGAACCGCGCGGCCATGTTATTCCCGGCGGAGCCCTGCCCGCCGGCCCGGCCCGGGCAGTGCCGTGGGCGAGCTGCCCTGTGCGGCTCTCGGGCGCTTCAGCGCAGGGGTCACGGCAGGGGAGTGCTCTCACCCACAGCCTTTATGTAATACACTGTATCGCGCCAGTATCGGATGCTGACAGCAAAATCAATGACAAATACTACAGCGCTTTCTCCTTCAGAATACGGGCTCTCCCAGCAACGCAGATTTTTTTGTACCCAACTTGGGAAGCTTAACGTTACCTATGTGAAATGGAAGTGCGGATGAAACCAACAACTAGACAGGAACTTGGCATTCGCTGTTTTTAACCACAGGTTCAGTATATGAAAGGACATTCTGAAAGTGAATATCAAAACAGTGTGTCGTCAGTGAGAACAAAATAACCGCTCATGGCACAGGGAAGGTTCAGGAAAAAAGCAGGTATCCATAAGCAGCAATGCAAACGCAGGCATGGGGTTTTCTCCTTTCTTCCTCTATTTAAAAAAGACAGATGTACAAAGGTGTACTGTCTAGCAGATCTTTTTTTCCAAATTCACTTTAACGTGCTGCAACATCTCTACTATGTGAAAAAAATTGAAAAGCTTTTTTTCATCGCAGAGACAAGTGTTCATTTTCTGTAATTGCACACTGAGTGTTTCGTATGCAGTTGCACAATAAAAAGCAAATATGCTCCTCTGGTGTGATGTGTAGAGGCTAAAAAAAAAACCAAAATTAACATGATGTGTTTCATATGGGAGGATAACAATTTTAAAAATATACATTCCGCTTCTAAAAATAGAATGAATTGATATGCAGAATGAATTGACCTTCAAATTAAAGGTCAGAGGTGACAAACCAGGACAAAGGTCACACAGCTCATTTTCAAGCAATCAGTTTTTCTAGTTTTTTCATAGTTGAACAAAAGCTTAATTATACAGAAGAGTTAGGAGTGTAATATTTAACTAGTCAATTCTCACAGAGAAATAAAGGTATTTTTACACAATTCCCTATTTTCTTGAATATAGCTTTATTAGGGAATTATCTGTTCTGTTACTGCTGCAAAAATGGGTCTGTCTTAAAATATTTAAATACATTTCTTAAGTTTACATGTAATAATTTACCATCTGTACTTAAAATTGCTTCAGATATGAGAGGGATGTGTAGCCATTTTCTGCTTTTTCAGTGATTTTAGCAAAAAAAAAAGGAAAATCCTGTTCATACATTTACTGTTTCAATAAAGTTAAATTGCAGATCCATTTATTTTGTCATTCGTGCACATACTTATTATTTGTAGCAAACCACTTCTCCCAAATCCTACTTCCAGTCTGCAGCATTCTATATGTCAAAGTGCAGTATTTAGACCTAATACCTGACTGTTTAACTAGTATGTCTATGTGATTATTACTTTATTATATGCAGTGTCTAAGATTCAGTGTTGTAACAATTTGAAAGTATTGGTTCAGTGTTTATATAAATAATATCACATTTTGACTAAACCAAGCTTTCATCAATATTTTGAAAGTATTTAACAAATATTCTTTAGGTAGACCACATGCAGTAATGCAACACCTAAGGATAAGTACTAGAAATTCAACTGTTAAAATTTGTACACTCACTCACTAATAATTTTGTATCACATATTAGGTTTTTGCTTTTCTTTCAGATACTGTATGTCCTGTACCTACTTCAGCTACTGATGTGTACATTGTTTTCAAAGGTTTCCATCTTTTCTTTCAGAGATTGTGACTTTTTAGTTATATATCACTGATGTTCTTGTTTACTTTTTTTTCCCCTGGTTTGAATTAATGACGCATCTCCACTAAAGTTTATAAAAGGAGACCATTGCATTACTTTATTTGTTTGGTTGTTTTAAACAGTGACTCAGTCAGAAGTCATATAAGACTGATATGCACTCCAGTTGAAATGGGAAAGATGTGCCCTGTACTATCCAGTCTCCTAGGAAAGTGAATATTGGTGTTTAAAATACAGACACTCATCTGCTTTTTAACTGCTACAATGTTTGATGTGATTATTTTAATGGACAATAATATCCATATCAGTATTTTATAAGCTTATTACAAAATGCAAATTATGATAAAATCCATCTTTAGTAGTGCTTTCAAGTAATAATTCAGTGATTAAAAAACCCCAACAAAAATGAAGGAAGATTCTGTGTTTTGTAGGTAAACAGCACATGCAAATACGACAAAAGTTCTGTGCAAAGGAAAAGATAGGTGAAGGGTGTGTAAATTCCATCAAAACGAGTATTAATGTAAAACATCTCTGAAAGGAGGTCTGAACAAACCATAATAAAGTTGTTACAAAAGTAAATTAAAATTATTCATTTTTTAAAATAAAACTTGTAGTGCCATCACTTTTGAGGGGATAATATTAAAATCCTAATTGGCCGCAGTATTTTTATAACCTAAGTGAAAATTGTAAGTTATACAAATATTGAATTCAGCTTGTCATACTATTAATACTTAATTTTACCTTTAACAGGTATTTTTTTCAGTACTTCATTTGGCATTGTTTTGTTTGCAAATAGTAATTAAGTGGGGAAATAAAATCTTTCTCTCTATATGTAGTTTCTCACAGAAATAAATAACAAAATAAATCAGTGATCGAGCTCTGAAAATTATTACTGATCTATGATTTGAGAATTAGGGCTTTTAAAGTTCTTTTCCTTACAAAGTACTGATATGAAGTAATTTAAGAAGTACAAAGAAAAATGCATCTGAAAACATGTAATAAGATCACAAGGTAGTTTTCTCATTGTTATATTTGCTGTATAGCAAATCAATGTGTGGCAATTTCAAATGCCCTTGCTAACAGTAAACTGGGAACAAAATACTTTAAATATGTAGGAAGCAGAACAGTAGTGTTCCATTTTTAAATTGTGTGATTAAAAAAAATCATCTTTGAATCACAAAATATTGTTTGAAACATACCCGGTTTACATTGTTTTTTAATTAAATAATTAGTTGTTTAGTATATGTGTATTCAAATGCAAACCATAAGAAATTGCAGATTTTACTAAATCAAATACACTAAATATGAGAATTGTATATAAGTAATTTCAGTCCTTAAAACAAAAATGACCTTGTTCAGCATATTCCTAATCCCTTTATTACTGTTTTAAACTAAATAAATGCGAAATAGTTTTTATTGCTAAAACAATTGTCAGTATAGCAGTAGCATTTAATTTTGAGGAGAAACTCTGATCCTAGAGTTGTCAGGCTTTCATTGGCTCCCATTCTGATATTTTGGAGTTTATTACTCCTTTTTATTGCCCAGAAGGATCAGATTCATAACAATGGTGGAAGCACATTTTACCTTTCTTTGTTCCTGTTCTCAGTGTAGTCAAATAACATTCTTACACATAATTAAAAGGTGCATAACTGGATGTTTGATCTTCAAAAACTTCATTTCCTGAAAACTAAGATATGCTTAGCCTCTTTTATATCAGGAAAAAAAGCATAACTGGGCTATTGCCTAGCTGTGTTACTTACTTGAAGCTGTAGTTACCCTCCTTCAGATCAGTGACAAAAGTGGGTGAAATTAGCAAAGAAAGACTAAGTTTTAATTTGCTAGTTGTTAAATTAATTTTCTTAAATCTGCATTGTAAAAGTATTTTTAAATATCTCACACATGCTTGCTTTCGTCTTCACATGCTAGAACAATACTGTTATGGTGTAAAAACAGAAGTATGGAACAAAAGCAAAGAAAATTATGGTTAAACAAAGAATAAAATTGTGAGAGTCTACAACTTTATCCACCCTGTAATTACATAAGGACATTAACACTTGAGTGTACATTTTCAGGAAATCTTAATTTTTCTTATTTATGCATTTCAAAGTAACTATATTGAACTGAATGAAATGAAAAGGGAAAAAAAGAGTTTAAACAATGAAAACATCTCAGGAGGAAATCCGTTATTTAGAATTGCACATTGAGGAATCTGTGTAAAACAAGAAAATTCAGAGTATCAGACCACACTCATTTGTGATGTTTGAAATCAAAATACTGTTTGCATAATGCTTCTACCAGCAGTCAAGAACAGTAAATAAGGTTAATTTTTACTGACTGGTTCAAATGACAGACAGCAAAGTTTGTTAATATATCTGACTGGTGTGTGTGTGTGTGTGTGTATATAGATATATTTTAAAAGCTCATGTTTTATGCTCTTACTATGCTTGGGTTCTGCACACAGAGTTTTAAAATTTTGTGTATACTTTGCAGCATTCATCCATTTAAGTCTTCACTCCTGATGAGTTAACTAGAAGAAGATCCTTTCAACATTGGAATGTTTTCCTCTATTCCTTTGCATCAGTATTTTCCTTGTTTGTTATAAAATAAAGGATTGGTGGGTTTTGTTTTCTAGTTCTTCTATGCTCTAATCATACTTACAGTACCCAGCAATCTTTAAAAAAATACTGCCAGCTTTACTCTGGAAGAAAACAGTCCTCTGGCTACCACTGTGAAAGAAAAAAGTTTAACATACTAAGTTTTCTTTTTAACTTACTTTTGGAGGAAAGCCTATATCGTACTTAAGTGGAGTAACTATTTATGTCTGCTTTACTTTCTTCCAAACAAATTATGTTTCTAAATCCTCTGGCAGCAAACTTGCTTAAGGTAATGAATTCAAAACAATCCAAATCTAAGATAATTCCTTTTATAGATATAAACTTACTGTTATTTTTTTCTGATCAATAAGTTGTCAAAAAAATAGACTACATAAACTGTTAAGTTGAATTACAGAATGTGCTACTTGTAAGGGAAAGTGATTTACCTTTGTTGGGTGTCTGTCAGTGTGCCTTTAACTGATAGTGCACTTTTTATTATATTTCCTATCCAGCAATAATTCCATATGGTGTTCTCTTGCATTATTTTTCATGCTTACTGTTACTGTGTCCTTCCACATGCTGTGAATGCCTAGTTAAAATATGCATGGCTTTCAAAGCAAGTGACTTTTTATCTGAAAAGATCTTGTTATCTAGTACACAATTCCTAAACAGCATTTATTTACTTACTTGCAGTTACAAAGTTCATGTAAATGGCAAGATAGTTTCAGAACTAAAATGCCAAAATACTTTTTTGGTTTGTACAGCATAAGTGGGCACAGGAGAGTTCACCATGAGCCATTTCAGAGCCCAAACCTGCTTTCATTTAAATTAGGGGCTGATTTTGTATGTCTTTCAGTAGGATACAGTAAAATACATGCCAGAATAGTTTCTCGTTTAAACTACCTATTTAAATGAGTTCATAGAATTGAAATGCCCAGGGTTTTCTACACTAACATCCCTTATGCCAAGGTTTGGGTATCGTATCAGGAAGCTTTTTGTAATAACTATAAAAAAATTATCCATTTTTCTTCTTAATAATCTGTTATGTGACCCTCCAGAATATGTGACGCTTAAAAATGTGTTATGAAATGACAATACTGGAAACAAGAATAACTTGAACTTGTGCTGTTTTCTGCTACAGTTTTTAAGAACTGTATTTTCCTGCTCTGAATCCCGACACCACTCCCCCAAATACTTATTTTTAATCCCTTCATAAACTGAAGCAGGCTACATTCCAAAGCCAAGAACGTATCCTTTACTCTATGCTTGCATATTTCATTATGTTGCATAAATAATGCAAGTAAATCTGAAAGACACAAAAGCCACATAGCCACAGGTTGGCAGAACAAAGAAGCAGATACAAGAGATTGGGCTTCAGTGCTAGAAGGTGTAAAAGCAGACTTAGGTTTAGTACAAGACAAAAGCCCACACAATTCCAGTGGAAGACCTAGTTACTACAAAAGAAGAGGAACTGAATCAGCTTGCTAGTGTTATTGCACTGAAAAGAAAGATTGTACCACCCCCTTTTCCAATTTCTGTTGTTGGAAAAGATTCAGGATATTTGACTGTAAGGGAAAAGAAATTAGAGAAAATTGGTTCTCATTTGTCTTTGTTCATTCTTCTTCTGACTTTGCTCACTCCTAGTAGGATATCCAATTTTTTTTTTTTTTAGTAAGAGAGCAGGATAGCTGTCCAGATGTTCTCTTAAATTGGAAAAAAGACAAAACTCAGATTTCTCTGAAACAGAACAGAACTGGGCTTATATCTAAACAGGTTGATACTGCAATTCTTTGGTTTTTGATGGGTTTTAGTTAACGTAGATTATTCAAAAAGACATTAGAGCATGACAAGAAGACAGGCTTGTGGCAGGTGAGTTTGTGCATGCTCCTATCTATTCAACCCTTACTTGTTAAACAAATTGGACAACCTAAATAACAAGAATACTCCAAAACCAAGATATTTTCCTTAATGCTTCATGCCCTCTGCAGCGTTTTTTTTTTCTCTGTGATATTTTTGTTGACATTATACAAAATAAGCCAGGCCTTTTTCAGCTAGAGCAAAACTACACCTTTCATGAAGTTTCAGTCAAGTCACACATCTGATTTATATGTTGATTCATGTGTTGATTTTGTTTAGATTGAGACCTAGAATTCAATATCATTACATACTATGCTCTGCAGTTTTATCAGTCATAACTAAAAGCATTTTTCTGTTGATATTCATAAGTTGGCATTGAGTTACAATTTTGACCATGAAAGAATCCTGGAGAATTATTTTTGTTGGATTTTCTTAAATCCAACACAAGGTATGACTTCATTGTTTAATATGTACAACTTAAGCATAGTAAAGACAACTCACTTGTTCTTAGGTTACCTATTGCAATTAAATATTGATAAAGGAAAAAAACACCTTCCAATATTCTGCAAATCTGTGTCTTTTCCCACTGTTCTCATCAACTGTATAACTTTCATAAGAGACCAGTGAAAGGAGCAATGCCTTTACTGGTGCTGGGGGGGGGCGAAAAAACCAGCACTTGATTTTTAATCTTATGCTTTGGTTATCATTGTGGTTCTGATGAGCTAGGTAAGTCTCAAACAGTAGGTTTACAGGTCACTTCATAGAGTCAATGCCCTGGCATTTTATGGCCTCCTAATGAGCCGTTAAACTGGAGATGAGGTAATTAAATACGGTACTCTGGGACAGTGTTCGCGGTACTGACTCCAGCTCTCTGATTTTAGGTTCCTCAGAAGACGATGAGGTCATTCAAGAAGGTCTCCTCAGGCTCAGGTCAGTCTTCTCTTCAGCGTCTTACGTGGCTGAGTGTGTATCTGTAAAACTGAGGTACTGCAGCACTTCTGTCCCGCTGGCTCTGATGAACGTAATTTTTGGGTGGGATGGGGAAGAATCGCTAATTTTGTGCACAGCCCACTAATTTTGTGCACAACTTCAGAGTTCTTGTTGGATGCAGTCTGAGTGCTCTGCTTCTGTAAGAAAAATAAACAATTATATAAGGAAAGTTTATTTACAGTAACCCCATGTCACATACCTGTCGCAAATGGTGGGAGCCCACGGGTTTGTATGAGCGCTGCGGGACCACCACCCGATGGGCGCACACACCTCAATCGCTGACTAAAATTTATACTCGTGGAGTTATTTTCGTGCCGCTGTCACATTGCCGCCACGCACCTCCTCCGATCGCGACGCCTCACCAGTGCCGTCCGTCCAGCCTCCTGCCCGCCCGTCCATCCCCTCTGCCCTCCCGTCCAGCCCCCTGTCCGTCCGTCCAGCCTCCTGCCCGCCCATCCGGCCCCTCTGCCCGCCCGTCTAGCCCCCCTGCCCGGGTGCCTGCCGTGCCCGCCCGGAGCGGCGCATGCGCGGGCCGGGGCGCGGAGCTCCCCGCGGAGCGGCGCTGCGCGCCCGAGGGAGGAACGCGCATCCCGGAGATACCGGTGAGCCGCCCGTACCGTGGGACGCGCTCCCTGCAGCGGTGGGCGGCCTGGGGCGGGCCACGGCAGGCGCCGGGTGTTGCCTGTGTGCTGGGACGGGAGGAGCTGTCCGTGTCACTGCCAGGCTGGCGCAGGCGAGAGCGCCTGGGCAGTTGCCCGTCGGGGAGGATGCGCTCCCCGCTGGGACACGCACACCAAGCCCCGGTGTGGCTGTCCCGCCTGAGGAGACGGGCAGGAACGAAAGCGCTTGAGGCGCGGACCCGCCTGCTCATCGTCCTTGCCCGCCGAGCGGGAGGCGAAGCGGTGACACCGGGCCGTGCGGCCGGTCCCTCCGCGAGGGCCAGTCTTCCCTGCGGGGCGTTAGTCCTCTCAGACGGTCTCTCGCGACGACTTCCAGAGCCTCCTTAAATCCGCCGGGGAAGCGGCCGCTATCAGTTGCAAATCCGCAGCTGAGAGACGGTTAATGTACGTGAGACCACATCCTGCATCCGAGCTCTCCGAGTGAGTGCCTCCCGCGTCCTCCTGCCCGCGGATCACGCGCGGGATCACAGTAATTGACAGTATTTTTAGGGGTCCCCCGCAAACCACCGGCACGGCCAGCAGAGATGCACGGACGGCGGCGCGCACCCACGGTCGCCGCTTCTCGTTTCAACAGAAAGTGCCCGTAAAGCTCGTGCTTGAAACCGCGCTCCGGCCCCCAGTTCGAGCAGCGGCGCCTGCGAACCTCGGCGGGGGCCGCCCCCTCCCCGTGAGGGAGCAGAGGCGGGCTCCGGGCACCCGGGAGCGCCCGCCTTGGGTGTGACGGCTGAGGAGCGCCGGGGAAGCTAAAAAACCGAGCTCCTGTGGCGGGCGGGAGTGAGGGGAGAGACGCGTTTTCTGCGCTCTGAAACTGCATTTCCCGAAAAGAGCCGCGGTTCGGGACGGGCGCGGTGCGAAGGCGCTTCTATAAAGCCTGTAACTTCATACCCCGCAGTCGCACGTCGGGCAAACTTTGTCCCTGATCGATCCGAACAGTGGCAGCGCGCAGTTAGGCCAGCTCTGTGTTTTGTTAACAACAACAACAACAACAAAATTTAAATTGTATATTTTCTACTATTAATGCACGCGATTAAAAGGGAGGGTAATAAGCCCAAGAAGGGGAGCTG
>VZTH01015457.1:36448-137986 GCA_013397815.1 Aleadryas rufinucha | reverse complement strand
TAACCCAACTATGCATTACCCTTTTTTAGCAGCTCGCGCAAGGGGGCTTTCTCCAAACCCATTGTTACCCAGCTCAGAAACTGTTCCGTACCGCCCACACCGATTCACAACTTGAAAAGCTTTCAGGGGGCTATTGTTTGAATTGTTCCTGTTTGATTAAGCACAGTTGCAGTGGTGGGATGAGAAAACGGCCGTACACCTGTCCCGACTTTAATCGAAAGTTTATTCCAAGGAGGGATGGATACACTTTGGAAAATAGTGGTTTAGGCGCTGCATGTGCAATAACCAGTTGTGCAATCTACCCAATTTTGCTTATTCTCTCTCCTCCACCCCTCCTCGGCCGGCCTCCCCCCTCGCCCCCCCGGTCCTGCGCCTTGCGAGGAGAGACTAATTGGGCTGAGAATTTCTGTTGAGAAATGGGATCGGTCTTAAACCAGCAATATTCAAGTAAAGTATCGCGTTCCGTGCTGTAATGTGGCTGAAAGATGGAGTTAAATGGAAAAATACACGTATGTACAGAAACGTGGGCTGCCCTGGGCTCAGAGAGAGGGAGAGCCTCCGTGCGCAGTGCTTCCTCTCTGTAACCTCCGGTGATTTTATTTTTTTTACGTATTTTGGGGAGAAGGTTGTTTATTTTAGGATTTAGGAAAAATACGCACTTTTCGCCGTTTGCTTTTTTGATTTTGTTTTGTTCGCCCCCTTTTTCTTCCCCCTGTTCCGTGTGTAGTAACTCCTTTATACAGCGGCAAAAGGATGTTACCAGAATTTAACTCTTTGCTTTGCATCTTGTCCCTCTCTTCCTTCTTTTTCTCCCCCCTTCCCCCCCACACCCCCCGCCTTTCCCTCTTCCTCAGCAGGGGCGAGTAAAGGTGGAGACGAACCCGGGAAGTTGCCGGAGCAGGAAGAAGAGGAGGAATCCCAGGTTTTGCACGGAACCGGCCATTGCAAATGGTTCAATGTGAGAATGGGATTCGGGTTCATCTCCATGAGCAACCGAGAGGGAAGCCCCTTGGAGTCTCCAGTTGATGTCTTTGTACACCAAGTAAGACCCGTTTTTGTCTTCCATCTCAGCCTGCCACATTTGGTTGAGCTCAGTGGGACTCCAGTTTTATGTGAAGAGAAGTAACCTATTTTTTCTAGGTATTTACATCTATAGTTAAAGAGTTGCCTTAGGTAGTGGTTTTGTTGGCAGTGTACAATTTGAGTAAATAAGGTCGTTAGATTGTGCTTAGTCTCTGTGGCTGGTGATTTGTGCAAGGGGATAATGTTTCTCCGTATCTTCCTCCTTGGTTAGAAAAGTCTCCTGTGGTTTTTATTTATTTTCAAATGTCACACTTTTTAACAAGGTTTATCATTTGTCACCAGACTGATCAAGAGCAGATATGCCTTTCCTTGGAAACTGTTTAAAATTAAGCTGGGTAAAGGATAAATAAATGTCGGGTTTCATTCAGATAACATTTGAGTACAGTTTTAAACGGTTTACTTGTAAACCTCGAATTACTTTTTAAAAGCTCATCTGAGATTAGTTAGTGAAATTAAGACATAATTACAGTGTTATTTTACAGTAATTCAGACCTGAGAGTGTCCCTGTGGTGATACTCTGAAGCGTGTATGTGGTTTGGTTGGTTGATTTTTAATTATTCCTTTCTAGGGAGGAAAAAAAAAAAAGTAATGATTAAGTATTCAGACCAAAAGCAGTGTTTCTGTAAGGCTGTTGGGGAGACAAGGGGTGTATGGTCCATGGTTTTATTTTTAAGCACGGCAGCATGGATGGTTTCATGTTTTGAACGTGGAAACTACTATGAATGCCTTCATGCAAAAGAGTTTCAGATGCAAAACAGGCACAAAATGATAAGGGAACCTTTTTTGAGATCTGTACTTGTTTTTTGAAGAAGGAGCATGTGTAGACCTTCCCTGGTCCTTCTGTAAGTCTCCAGTTGCAACAATGCTATTTTGAATTTCACGCATCTTCTCTGTGATCAGAGAAGAGAAGAGAGGAATCAGGTAAAGAGACCATTTTGGGGTTGGCTAGGGCCATGTTAGGGAGGCAAAAGGCATCTTTTTACGTGGCTGTCCATTTTCTATGACGTTTGCAATGACGGTGAAGGGGGTGTTCCATGATTATATAGTGACTCCCTTTTAATGTTGAATTTGCTGGCCTGGCTTTATTCTGCAGTAACTTTCGTCAGGGTTTTTTAAAGCATACACCTTTGATTAGGTTAGCAAAAAGGTGGCTGAAACTTCTAAAGAAACTGCTGCTGTGGCCTGTTGCCTTGCAGTGCGTGGTGGGGTGGATTTCTGGTCTTGCTGCCTTACATGTGCCCTTGTACCTAAGGGCCTGCACTTCAATATAGCTGCTTGCATTTGGAATTACGTACAAAGCGTAGAATCCAGTAGTGAACTCACTAAATTCCTACACTTCCTGATTTCTACTGGCATATAAGCTGCCCCCTCTTTGCTGCTGCTTTTTCTCTTTAAAACTGAATGAATGAAACACTTACTGAAGAAGGAGCAGTCTTCCTCCTTTTCCCCCTTTTCTTTCTTTCTTTGTATCTTTTTAAGTGATGAAGTTGCTCTTTACAGTTTTATAAATTTACTTTAAAGATAAAACCCTCCTTTTCTTAATGTAATTTTGTGTTAATGTATGTAATTTTTTTTGCTTCTTGAATAGTTGAAGACAAATATTTGAAACATAGCAGTGCTGTTAATAAAAAACACATTTGGAAACAAAGATATTCTTAGAGCTGTGGAAATAGAGAAGTATTGAACTGCGTGATAACCTGATACATTTAAGTAATACTAGACAAGGTTTTCGGTTTCATAATGGAAAGTAGTCATAGAAAATAATAAAGTAGTAGTAAATGTGGAAGTTTCTATTCAGTTGTGTCCCCTAAAGGAGGGGAAGAGACGGAAATGTGAGACAAGTTTGTTTATTAGAGTTTAATAATCTACAACTTACTCATACCCTTGGGTTTCTAAAACATATCACGGTGTAATGCAGTGAAAAATACCATGTTTCCTTTCATGTTAACTGTGTGCCTCAGTCATTTTGAGCTTACTTAGAGATATGTCTTACTGAGTGAAGTTATTATTAGTATTCTGCACTGAACTGCTCTTATAGCAAAGAAAATAATGTTTCTCATAACTTTCTTTCTGATGAAGTCTAAGGTATATATATAAACTTCATGGTGACATGAATCTTCTTTCCATCAGTTTTCTGTGTAATGTAATGGGGGGAACTACTATTTATTGTGTTTCAGAGTATGTTTTAGATAATTGATATTGCTACATAGAATGATTTGTGTTAGCTAACTAGCTGACCAGTTCTAGCACTAGCAGCTAGAGCATAAAAATGTCTTTAAATCTGTAATGTTATTTAACAGTACTGCTTGTACAACAGAGTCTGTTGTCTACAAAGTGATTGGACCCTATTCCTATTAGTTCCATTAATTTGAGAAATTTTGTCATGTGAAGGGTCCTTTTCAAGGCAAAGATGTTAGTTTATTAATCTATTGAAACAAAATACTACTGTTCAAAACTGCTTTGAAAACACTTCATCATTTAAGTGTGTGCAGATAGTGTTGCATGCATTCATTCACTCATTCTGCAGTGTTTGCAGCTAGTATAATTTTATAGAATTAGGCCATCTGAGCAGGGGAGAGAAGCTTCTAGTTTACTTAGTCAAAGTCCTGTCGAAGCTAGCTTGAACCCTGCAACAGTATTTTTACTTTCTTATCTTGCCTTTTTTTGGTGAGGTTATGCCCAGTTTATGAGATCTTGCTATGAGCAAAAACTTACTCTATGTCAAGTCAAAATTCCTGTAATAGTTTAAGTTCATTATACCTAGACTTTTGAGCTTGCAATAAAGAAATTTGCTTTCTTCTTGGAGTTCCCCCTTAGCTGTGTGTGGATTATAGTCACATTTTTCTGAAGTCGGTGCTTTGCTAATTGTATATATTGATATATTTTTAGAGGACCATGCTTTTGTTTGGACTTCTCTTCACCCAGTGAAAGTCCTGTTCACAAAACAGCTGCAATATTGAGTTTTTAACCCTGCCTTTTAAGTCCCTCCTTTGGTGTTAATAATTTTGATTGATCTTCTCTGAAGTACCTTCAGACCATTGTTACCCTTCTGGTAATGAGGTACCTAGAGCTGCGTGCATTATTTAAGGTAGGAACACGTCAGCCGTTATATATGTGCATCTGTGTGCCTACAATGTAATTTGGTACGCTTACCCATGCCCACACTCTTTTCCTTTTTAGCTTTGTTCTGCTACAGCTTATATCTTTAAGTCATGTGTTTGAGTCATTCAGGGTCATATCAAAATTATGAGCTCTAAAAACTATTTGATTTTTTGAACAGAATCCATGCTCAATGCAGCAATGTGCCAAGTCCACTCTGTTTATTTTGAAAAAAAAATGGAAGAGTAGCAATGATAGTCCTTTGTAAAATTTTTAAATCCAAGGAATGTGCACCTTACTGAATTTAGCTCAATATTGTCATATGTACTCTTAATAGATTACCATGGAATTAATAAAACAGCTTGTTTCTCTTTTGTGATGTGAATTCTGGACCTCGTTATGTGTGAGTGACTCTTATGAAATTTTAGAAAAAGATCTATTTGTCAAAGGGTAAAGCAGACTGGAGAAGTGAAGTGAGGGAAACATTTTGTGGTGCACGTGAAAAAAGGTCTTCAACGCAAAGAACTAAGAAGACCTGAAGTTCTCATTGAATCAGAAAAGGATAACGTTTGTTAAAATTTTTATTTGCACATTCAGAATTGTACCCAACTTAAATATGTACTACTTTTTTTGGATGCTGGCAGTAAGGCAAAAATGCTGCATATTCTTTTTTGCACACACTTTGTACAGACTAAGTTAGGAACAAGTCTCTTTTCCTTTGCCTAGCGTGAAGCCCAGATGTTAAAGATGATAATGAACTGTAGGGTGCTGAACATAAAGAGATTCAATTAAATATGTGTTTGTGAGTATCAAGGGTTATAAATTTATATCTGTTTCTCAATAATGTGGTTTTTCACGATAAGATGGATTGTTCAGTTTAGATGGAGTTTGTTGGGACCTGGCTCTGTAGTCCAAAATTCTTACCACAATAAGGGATTGATACAGGATTTCTGAACTGGGACCTTAAGCATGATCCTTCTTTGGGATCCTCTTTTATGAGATGGGGAGAGGAAGGAAGGGAGGAGCAGCATGTAGGAGCTGGTGTATTTTGTTTTCTCATTGAAAGGAACATAGTTGGCTTGAAACTTTTCACTTTCATCTGAACTTTCTTGCTGTTGCTACAAGTCACTGTTTCTACAAAATTTGATTAAAATTGAAAACACCCTTTTTTCTTTCATTGAGTGCTTCTGCACTGCAGTATCGTTTGTGTATTATAAATATTGCTCTTGTTTCAAGTACCTATAACAAAAGGAGGAAAAATTACTGGGACTATTTTGACTGTAAACAGAAGAGTAAATGGAAAATGAGACACGTAAGCAGCGTCTGAACAGTCTTTTCCCTTAATGTGACCAACTGTCCTTTTCAGTGATGAATCAGATGCCTGTTCTTTGAATTCCTAGTTTTTAGGCACAGTGGAACTACTTTTTCTAGGACAGAGTAGGGCATGGCCTTATACATTCAATGCTGACTTTCTTGCATTGTGAGCACACGTGATCCCGTGCTTTTTCAAGGATGCATTCATTCTTTCATCTGGCATACCTTTTTCATTTTTGTTTTATTGGGAGCCTTTAAAAACTATTTAATTGCTCAGGATAACTGGAAGTCCTGGGCAAGAAAGTGGGATCAGTATTTCATTGCTCCTTATGTTTAATATGACATAGGAATGCCTGTTTGGACTATAGAAGTCTCCATGCAGAGTCATCTTTGTCATCTTTGACTTTTGCTGGGGACCAGGCAAGCCCAGTCCTAATCAAAACAAAAGTGGCTAGCAGGATTTAGGGAGGGAGGCTGAGGAAGGAAGCGAACGGGGAGTAACCGTGTGTCTGCGGTGAGCACGTGTACGGGAGATCCGGCAGGGATCACACGCGGGTGGCAAAGTCTGCTCAGCAGCCTCAGCGCGTGTAGCATCCGTAACGGGATGGAGCTGCTGGAGACCCAGAGCCAAGCTTGGGCACACACCAGCTGTGCTGCAGCCACTGATTTGTGGTGTGGAGCGCTACAGCATTGGAATTTTTTTATTATTATTATTTATTCTGGCTACTAATTAGTGTATAAGTTAATATAGTGTATGGACACATAGACAGGTGGCAAAATACTTCACTGACGTTTAGGCTGGTTGTCTGAAGAAACTTGTAATTTGGTTATTTGAGTTATGGAGCCACCATCTTCTAAACCTTCCAGATTTCATCTATTTACATCTAACCCAAACACTGTAGTAAATTTTTTTAGTAAACCTATGTAGTATTTAGGTGAATGGCAACACCATTAAACCTAATCAGATCAGATTTTGCTGAAGAGTTTTAAACCTTGCATGTTAACAAGCAGAAATCACAAGTGGCCCAAAGGCAGAGGGCTGCAGTGGGTCAACTTTGTCTTAAGAGGTATTTTGCTCTTTGGCAGAGTAGTAAGCACACCCTTTCCAGAGCATGCTATCCTCCTTTTCTCCAAGACTGAGGAAGTTGTGCACAGGGGTTGGGATACTGGAAGGAAGAGGATATTTTGTCTGGGGCACAAACATAAGATATCAAAGCAGATACATGAACCGAAGCTAAAAGGAAATGAATTGTCAGATTAGGAAAAATGTTGTTATTGTTGCTCATTCTGGTTTGCAACTACATTACTGAGATAGTAGGTATATTTAGAGCCATCCATAGTTTTGCTTCACGCTCTTTGCAAAGTATACTCCCGTGTAAATATTGTTTAATTTATCTTCCTTAAGTAACCCACTGCAGTAAAGGCCGGCCATATTTCCCCACTAATCATCAACAGAAGCAAAATTAGGCCCACCAGTTTCTACAAAGGTGTATACAAGTGACTGTAAAGATGTCATTTAAGAAAGATTCTAGGAACTAGAAACTAGATGCTGAAGACCATTTATGATGTTTGTTAAAACCAACACAAATAAACAAGGACATACTGTTTACATTTCTAATTCCCTGTATGTTGGGGTGCTTTTTTTTGCCTTTTTTAAAATCAGCTGCAAGTAACCAGGACTGTTAGAGAGGTATTATGTGATGCTTGGCTCTTTTTAAAGGACAGCTCTTCAGGACAGATTTGGACTGGCTTTTGCCTGATGGATATCACCGGCGAAAGCAGTAAATCCTTAAATTGCTTTTACATCAGCAGAGTATCACTAAACACCTCTGCATAGAAGGTGGGGAAGTGCCTGTGACTGCTTAAGGCTTTTTAGTTGGAGAAACTGGTGTCCAGGCTTTTCCTCAGATTAGTCTGGCTGGTTCTGACTTAAAATGGAGGAAGAGTTAACTACTTGGGAGATGGCTAAAGGGAATTCCAACTCTTCACTCCAGAGATGGCTTGGCTGCTTGTGGAGCAGCTGTGGGCCTTGCTGCAAGCTTCACAGTCTTCTGTATTATGGAAAACTGGCACTGAATTTGATTTTTTTTCCTAACATGCAAAACTGTAACATGCAGCAGTTCAGCAGCTGCTCTGAAAGCAGCCAAATAATACAGCTTTGCTGTAGCAGTGTGGGGTGAATAGGTGGAGGCTTAAACTCCTACAGTCACCCTTCTCGGTGGGAATCCTACGGACATGACTTGACTTGTACATTTGGCAGCAGTGCTGCTGCTTCAGTAAGCTTCAAGAGCTTTTGTATCACTCTTCATGTTGGACTAGGATAAGTGCTTGTGGGACTGCATTGCAACTTGAGCTGGGGAAATGTTTGGGTTTGTGTCTGATGTTTGTATCATTTTTCATATCAGGGAATCCCCATGATCCCCACAAATAAGGATGGGCAGTGTTGGCACCATGGAAGGGTGGCCAAGGGTGCAAGTAAGCAGCAGCCAGGGTGAGGTGAAGGTATTGGAGGAAAGAGCTGGAAGCTACTGTCACAGAAATGTGAATGAAACTGCAGTCTCCTGGTGCAAAACAGTGAGAATTCTCTGGTTGCCACCTTCAGCTGGGGATGGAGAGACAAGGAAAGTGATGACTTTTCAAGAAAAAGGGCACTTGAGGGTATTGGAATGAATACAAACATCTGAGCTCTCTCTGGAAGTGAAATGTTTTGGGAATCTTTGTGTCACACTTCAGTCTTCAAGTTTCTCTTTTTCTTGTTCAGTCATTAGAGTTCAGTGGTGGCACTGAAATTTATTGACTACAGTTTTTAAAAAGCACCATTTATAAGTCAAACAAAAAAAATCAGGGTTTTTTGATTCATATAAATAATATGTGGGCTTTTTCTTCTACAGAACAGAAATAAGCATATTTACAGGGCATGTTCATGATAATTTGGATAGATCTTTTTAGTTGATAGGTGAGATCTTAGTGAAATTAGTTGATAATCTGGAAAGTACAGCTCCTTAATTATTCCATACATATAGAATTTCAACTTTTAAAATTAAATGCATCAAAGCATTTGAGATTATTTGTGTGAGAGTTTGTAGAATATTCTTATTCTATTATCAGTGCAGGAGCCAAGAAAATCACACACTTTCTATTCCAAAGTTCTGATCTGGTGCTAGAATTGCATTTCTTGGCAGGAGGAAGGCTGAAAAGTTTGGATTCATTTTTAGCATCATAAGTTAGTATTTTCACTGGTTAAAATTGTTTATCATGTAAAATCTGAGTAAAGGCATATGTAATCAATATTTGGAGTGTATGAATTTATCTACAAAATCAAAGTAGTATTTCATGACTACAACAGATCTTACGCACTGTCAGAAAATGCAAATGTTGTTATTACATTCATAAATGTGTAATTCTCATCAATTTAGCTGATAGTGGCTTTCCCATCAAAGACAATCTCCTCCCAGAAAGGCCTTCTTTTAATTATTCATGGTAATTTGTAGGTATGCAGTGTTGAGAGAATTTTTTTTCTTGGTTGTTTTTATTATAGGGCCACATGAGGCTACTTTAACATTTGTGTTATAACTTTCTGTTTACGGTCATGTAAATATATGCACCAAAATAAACCCTAGTCTGAAATGGAGAGTAAAAGTGATAGCCATTGTGTACTTTAAGGAGACTAGAATAAGCATCATTTTGTAATTTTTTTCAAAGTACAGGTGTCTTTAAAATCTCTTAATTGTGCACGTGCTATAATTTTAAAAATGTTTTATTTCATTTTACAGCTGTGTTTTGCAAGGTAGTAATCAAAATCTTGGTTGGTTTTATGAGCTATTTGTAATAATACAATCTTAGGGGAAATAAGGGGGTTTAAAAAGCCTCTGCTGACCATGTGTGGTAATTTCTGAATATTTTCAGACTCCTACTGGAAATACTAGAAATATATAAAAGTAGTAGTGTAGAATGTACCTAATAGACCCAAGCTGAGTTCTGTAGATGTTGAATTAGACCCCCAACTGCTTCCTCTATTTAACACATATTACTTTCTCACCCAGTTTAATTACCTGGTCTAAGGCATGCAGATTACACATCCTGAGAATCAGCCATTTTTGACACTCAAGTGGAATTAGATCCAAGAATTATTCATGAACTTGTTTGATGCCCTCTTTCCCAGATATTAAATACAGTAGTACATCAGGTGAATGGAAATTTGAGAATTGTTTCAACAGTGACCTTAATGTAATGGAACTATGACATCCCTTTTCTTCTTTTCGATATTACAGACCTGATGGGCCAAATTTTGCTCTGTATTCTCATGTGAAGTGGTCCTGCTGACCTGTGAAACTTCTTCAATAAAATGGACAGCATTAAAAGTGGATTTTAAGTCTCTTACATGAATGCTTTTACTGGAAGTATGTGGTTTACAGGGTTTTGTTTTCATAAGGCTGTAAGTGTGCATTTTGTGCTCAAAAATGTGAGTGCCATATTGTGCTCTGAGCTGTTCATTTTAGGCACTGTACAGTGCCTAAAATGTAGAGTAGTAAACAGGGTTTGGGTCACTGTTGGTTAATGAAAAGTTGACTAGAAGTGGTACAACTTCTCAAGTTCATGCATGCACATTATGTTATGTATGTAATTTGTATATACTTTTCACAATATGCTAGTTTTTTTCTACTGTGAATGTATAATACTTAATGTCTTAGCTAAATTCACCTGACCACTCATCTACCAGTCTGCTCTGATGCTAAGGTCTCAGGCTGATAACGTGGGTTTTTCTGTCCTCCTGTTGAAAAATTGCTCAGTCCCAAATAAGTTCATCAGAGTAGGAAAAAGTGGTAGAAGAAGTATGTGAAATGCTCCCAGTGTGGCAAAGACCCCTCACTGTGGGCACAGGCAGGTTCTGTTGAAGGTGAATGCAGTTCACCCTTGCAGTGAAAGTGCCTTTGGGGTGTTGAACGCTTACTGAGCCCTCTGCAAGGTCTTTGGTTTCTAGCAGGGCTGATGGGATGCAGTAGGTATTGGGAAATTTTTTAAAAAACCTTGTAACTTGCAGTATTGCATATCTGCGTTGACGAGGGGGAGGATGGGAGTCCTACTGGCTGGATCCTTCAGGATCTGTCTCCTTCCCAGGCCCTGATGTTAGGGATGCAGAGATGCTACTCAGAGACAAGGGAGAGCACTGACTGGTGGGAAGGAAGAAGTAGTGAACCTCCTGCTCAGACAGGAGCAAGTGGACAGTTCACAGATGTGGAGACATAGTATAGTCCTCAAATATTTGTAGATGCAGTTAGTAAAAAAGTTTCCATTTCACCACAGTGCTCAACAGGGTCTCCAATATAGTGAATAAATTCTCATTTGGCTGTGCCAAATCTGCTTTGTTTGCCTGCTTTGTTGTTGGGTTTTGGAGGTCTGTGTGCCTGTGTATGTGTGTTAATTAAAGACAGCACATTACATTTGTAATAGCTGTTTCATATGAGTCAAAATCACATTTGTTCAATGTTTTCATGTAGCATGATTTGCCGAAACTGTTTAATGAGTGGGAAGTGTAGGGTAGAAGTGAACCCTGTAAGGAATGGATGGTTTCTTCTGTAGGGGTCTGTGTGGCTCTAGCATGCAGACTGATCTTAGCTAACAGGGCCACCCGTTTGTTGTGCGTGATTCTGGTTTAGAAACTATTGTGACCTGGGAAAAAAAAAAAAGATAAAATAATTTTTACAAGTGTGTTTAATCAGCTCCAGGAATTAGTGATAATTGTTAAAGACAGACATTACTTGAGGGTGATTGATCTGGATGTGAAGCAGATGCATTAATAAACAAAGAAACTCTTCATTTCTGATACTGTAGAGAACCTTACATGTCACCATTAACTTTGCAGGACTACTCACAAAGAGAGGACTGTGGGATTGAACTGTAGAGGATAAGAGAGCAAAAGATTTTAAAGGTGCATGGTTAAGATGAAAACAATATTCAAGATTTTTAGGAAAAAATATAGTACATCTGAAGATAAAATTTTTGCTTAGACTTGCAGGAGTAGGATTTTGTCAGTGTTAGTTCCTGCTTCTGCGAACATTTAATGGAGCAGTAATTACCACGTCTTTCACTAAGGAGTGCTTAATTATCCTGGACTATAGTCTATTATCTACACTAAGAAAGTAGGTTATCCGATTCTCCTCTTAGCAATGCCTTCTCTTCTTCAAGAATTAAAAAAGTTTACAACATTCCAAAATATGATCTATTAGATTTGAAAATGTTTAAAATTATAAAAATTCATTACACTGATTGAGAAGGTTCCTTTAAATTTGATCTGTGCCTACATTGTCTTCAGCAGAAATTATTAAAGACTTTTATAAAAAATAAAAATGCATATTCCATTTTATATGTATTTAGATTTAGTAACTACATTTTTCAAGAATGCAGATGCTTTTTAAGTTACTCTGCAGTCTGCTTTGAGCAACATCTCTTTATCTTTAATAATGTAATTGGTAGATCCAGATTCCCTGAAGAATTTTCACATTAATCTTCATTAATTTATTTTAATTGAGCAATTACATATTTTTTTAAATGACAGATTCATTTATTTTTGTAATATAGTTTCTTTTTACTGACAGTAATTATCAGTGGTTTATTGGGAAATGATAGCCCATTCCATGCTTCTGTGGGTTTATTGTTAATCTTCACACAGTACCTCTTCTTTGGATGATCATTCTTTAGCTGGTGACAGCTGTAAATGGACTGAGATTAGGCTGTTGAGGTGGCTACAGTTGGAGCATTTGGTGAAAGATGAATTATTTTTAGTGTTCATTATTAGATAGTATAATCAATGTTTAAGAATTTCTGTGATCTGCATATTAATATCTTTTTAATGGGAAACAGTATATTTTTTTAAATTATATATAAAACACTTCTATGTTTTTATAGTTACAATTTGATTTCCTTTTATATGTATGTCCATTACAAGGGATCTAAGCCAGCACTGACCACAATAGGTGTCATGAAATGCACCTATAGTATATTATATTCTCTTGAGTGAGCTAATGGCATAAAATGATTGATTTTGTTGCAGTATTTCTGGTTTTATGATGATGAATATAATCTATTTGTTAAATTCTTAAAAACTGGTAAACCTTAGCTTAGTTTCTGTTTTCTCTCTCCATCTGAAGTGCATTTTGAAAGTACAGTATGTTTTAACTACATTTCAAGGACCACGTGTTACTAGGAGATGAAATGTTGAGGCAGGTGAAATCAGTGCAATAGTTGTCAAGGTGTTTCAGTGCATATGCACAGTTTGTCTCAAGGATTTTTTTTCTGATCGTTTCATTTGGAAGCTTAGACACTTAAACCAGAAAAGCTTGATTAAATAAATTAAAGGGGGTTTTTTGTGTGTAAACTATCATTCAGCGGACTTGTTTTTACTGTCTTTGTGAGAGCTTTGCTATCTTTAAAAGGCCCTCCAAACTAATTATATAATAGTATTATTTGTGTGAACTTATCATACATGAATGTTCATCTGAATTTCTTGCAGCACATTCAGCAGGGTATTCATTAGTTTAAGTGTAGCTGTGCCATTTTGTGGGCAAGTTTGAAATTCCTGGCATTTCAGATCTAAAAGAGGACCTGGCAGATATTTATTGATAGTATGTAAGAAAATAAAAATGTGTACCGATCTACTATTTTCTCCACTTAAGTGAACATGTAAAAGATTTAGTACAGGTTTTTTTGTAACTGTTTAATTCCAGCAATTTAACAAAGTTAACCTAAAGTTGTATGTCTTATGAGCACATTGTTGTGGGCACACTAACATTTCACTGCCGAATTTTTAAAGACGATGGACAAAAAGCAAATTGCTTCCTTTTAAATCTGTATGGAAGTAAATTATCAAACAACAAGAGACATACTAAATACAGAAGGAAGACATTAATCCTTGCTTCCTTTAATAATTGGTTTGTTGAAAAATACTGATTACATATTGTCAATGGACATAGGGACAAACTGTCCATAATTTTTACACATTTACTAAACAAAATAATTTTATGTCGAAAGCAGATGTTAAGATTTTGAAATGTCAAGTTTCCATTAATTTGACAAATTTTATAAAATGCTTTCTGATAGCAATGTTACTATTGAAATGTTACTATTAAAAAAAACTACATTCAAGTATTAAGAAATTAAATCAGAAAAATTAATTTAGAAATTATGCAAAAACCCCACAATGAAATATCCATTATGAATAGATGCTAATATAGGAAATACAAGATCTCTTAGATATCTGCATACACGCCTTGTTTTCATCTTCTACAGCATTTCTGCGTGTTTTAGCAAACAGGTTTAACAATGTAGGTCAGTTTGGATTCTGCTGCACGGAGGAAGGGCAGAGAGTGATGGGGACTGTAACCGTGGTTTTTGTATTTGCCAGTTCCCTTCTGGGCAGTGCAGTGGAAACCAGCCCATGTAACTGGCATCTGGAAGGGGTCAGAGCAAAAGATTCTGGGCCTTATTTTTTCTGCTTGCTGGCAAGATTTGCCAGTCAGCTGTTGACTTCTCTGCTGCGCTGCAATTGGCGCTGGTGGCGGCAAACCTCAGGTCTGGCGAGGGATGCAACTGCTTTTTCTCTCGCATGGGTGTTGTGTTTATTGCGGGATCAGTTGCTAACGCTGCAAGCAGGGCAGGTTGCTTCTGCTACAGAAGCTGTCGGGTGATGGAGGCACTGTAGGATGGAGCTGAGAATTTGGGTGGGCAGGGGGTGTTTGGGGGCGCGGGTGCCTCGGCGGCGCCGAGGAGGGGCCGGGGCCTCCTTTACGGCGCCCTCCGCTCCCCTCCCCTGCCCGGCTGCAGCGGGAGCGGCAGGAATTTGCCCCCTCCCGGCTCAGGTTGCAAGCCCCGACCGAAGCAGGGAAGCGAGGGTCAGGGCTATTCATTGCCTATCGCTTCCTCGGGCCATTTATAACCTGGTCCTCTCCGGGCAGCTGACTGTGGTCCAAGGAAGTGATTGATATGAGAGATTCAAAGATTTTATTACTCTATAAATACGGTTTAAATGTTCGGTTTGTTTGTTTTGGTTTATGAAAAAAAAAAAAAAGCTAATTCAGCACACGGTGCAGAGCTGGCAATGCTGATTAATATCTTTGAGGATCAAAATAATGATAGATCAAAACTGTCTGAAGGGCAGCACTGCTGGAACTAATGGGTTTAGTGCTGCGTGTGCCCCATCTCCCTGGCAGTAACACGCATCCGTGCCCTCCAGCTGGCGTGGCGTAAGTCACAGCTTCCCATGCTGAAGGACCAGAATCACAGAATATTCTGAGCTGAAAGAGACCCNCGGGCAGCTGACTGTGGTCCAAGGAAGTGATTGATATGAGAGATTCAAAGATTTTATTACTCTATAAATACGGTTTAAATGTTCGGTTTGTTTGTTTTGGTTTATGAAAAAAAAAAAAAAGCTAATTCAGCACACGGTGCAGAGCTGGCAATGCTGATTAATATCTTTGAGGATCAAAATAATGATAGATCAAAACTGTCTGAAGGGCAGCACTGCTGGAACTAATGGGTTTAGTGCTGCGTGTGCCCCATCTCCCTGGCAGTAACACGCATCCGTGCCCTCCAGCTGGCGTGGCGTAAGTCACAGCTTCCCATGCTGAAGGACCAGAATCACAGAATATTCTGAGCTGAAAGAGACCCACAAGGATAACTGAGTCCAACTTTTAGCCTTGCACAGGACATCTCCATGAGTCGTGGACTCACTCCATGAGTCATCTCCACGTGCCTGAGAGCATTGTTCAAACACTTCTTGAACGCTGTCAGGCTTGGTGCTGTGACCACTTCCCTGGGGAGCCTGTGCCAGTGCCCAACCACCCTCTGGGTGAAGAACCTTTTTCTAATATCCAACCTAACCCTCCCCTGACACAACTTCAGGTCATTCCCTCGGGTCCTGTCCCTGGTTGCCAGAGAGAAGAGATCAGTGTCAGTGATCTCTGGATCAGAGATGGGTATTATGTCAGCCACGGCCAGTCCGCAATCAGCCACAGGGCACACTGATACACAGGCAATGTGAATAAAAGAACTGTGAAGCAATCACTTTTCCCTGGAGCTGTGCCACCATTTGTGGCAGCACTGTCCATATTGGGGTGTGGAAGAGGCCGAGCTGGGGTTCACCGTGCCCCCGCAGCCTGCGCCTCTCTGCCCGGCCTGCAGGAGGTGCCGCACACCAAGATGGCAGCAGGGGCAACGTCAAGAACAACTTAGAAGAGAAATGCAGCCTCCCTTTTAGGAGCCATTTGTTTGCTTCATTGATGCTTGGAGGAAGAATTAAACTTGGGTAGTCATAGAATCACAGAGTATTCTGAGTCAGAAGGGACCCACAGGGGTCATCGAGTCCAACTCTTCAGTGAATGGCCTGTACAGGGATCGAACCCACAGCTTTGGTCTTATCATCACCCTGCTCTGACCAACTCAGCTAAGGTGGTAAAAAACTGGGCACATCACGATGTTCTGTGACCTCTTGGGCTTGCCCTCCTAATGATCAAGCAAATCATACTACTAAATAACACATCACCTTGAAGCAGTCATATTTACAGAAATATTTGAAAAGGAATAAACTTTTAATAACAAATTATTTTTCTTGAATTGTTAGAACTTTTCAGTGGTGTTTTACCTCACATCTTACAATTTGTTTGTAACTTCTGAGTGCTGTAATGTGACAAGACAGAACTTTTGAAAAATATTCAGCAGAATTATCTGCTTTTGTTTATTTGGAAGGACAGCAAAGTCCTTCATGCTAAAAAGTCTTTCAACAAGATTGATGATTGCTGGATTCCAATCTTGCAAACACTTGTTCTTTAAAGTAAGACCTGTTCATGTAAATAAAGGTTTCAAGATTAGGACCTTAAATATGCAGCTTTTAGAACTAAATGGTCTTCTGCTTTATTCTGTCCTTGGGTGAAGTTCCACATGGACTTGAGGGGATATTTTTTCCTTGTGTTAGGACTATAGCTTTACTACTTAAAATAATTGTTTGAAAAAAGAATTTATAGTCTACTGATATTTTCTTTATAGAAACACAAAAAGTAGTGCATATATATACTTTATATACTACAGATGAAATATATCTATTTCTTCACAACAACAGTTTTGCTCTAATGGAAATAAAGTCACGCAATCTTTCCCAATGCAGGTCACAATATGTTGGTTTTTCAGGCTCTGTGGGTGAGTTGTGTAAAGCTTTTACAAGTTTTCTGGCTGTAGTTTATAACAGCATAATTAAAACCTGTATTTTTTACATTCCTAAATATAAAATGTACTTCTAGGCTGTCAGCAGTGTTTAATGATTTACCCCTCTGGGACCATCTCTCCTGGGGGATGAGTTTGGTGTAATGCCATTGGCTGTGATGCATTTGTGTCAGTTGCTCCTTCCTCCCCCATCAGCATCCAGCTTGCTGGAATCTCATGTTTTTTTCTGATAACATTTTTACTTGCAAACGATTTTTTTAGATGCATATGTTATGAAAAGAGTTTTTACAGACAGAACCCTAAGGTTGCTTTGGTTGTTTCAAAATAGTGCAGGGATTAAAGGCTGCTTTACTTTTATTGCTGCCTTCAAATAGGTGCCACGTGCTTTTTGGAAGTGTTTTTCCAACAGAAGTATTTAATGTTTCCAGTATAAAGTATGTTGGTTTTCCGTAGTTTTAATTAACCCATGTGTGCCTTGTATTTACATATTTTCAGCTAAATATGGGGTTGTTTTACAAAATGTACAGGTTTTTTAGTATACATGTTAGATAATTGGAATATTTAAATGATGTTTTGTTTGGAATTAACTACTTATTTTAACCTTTCTATGTAAAATTACTTGTCTGTTTTTAAGGTTAATGTTAAGTATTGCTTTTATAATGCTAAATGGGAGAAATGCTTTTCACAAATCTCAAATCTTGGAGAGCCCAGTAACTGTCATGTCATACACCAGTGCATAATTACATTTGGTTGATACACGTTAAACTTTTCATTGCTGTTTCTTGTGAGCCCCTGAATTATTCTGCATGGTTATTTTTAAATTAAGCAAGCATCTCTATTAATCTTGAAGAAAAAATTGTTTGCTGAAATGTGATCCATGCTAGGCTTTTGGGGTTGTTTGGTTTGGTTTAGTTTCTTTTTTTGTTGTTGTTTTTGTGCTGGCTTGTTTGGTTTGGGTTTTGGTTTTTGTTTTCTCCTCTGCTGGATGAAATCCTTGCTTGTTACAACCCTGAAGCTTCATTATTGCCTTAAGCATGTAACTGTAGACTTCTGCTAGAAGAGTCAATCCTTCCCACCCCTTCCTCCACCCTGGCCTTATGTTCCCACCCGGACTCCCATGTCAATTCCACTGCTTTGCAGCTGCAGGAGTTACAATACTTTGCTCTTTAAGCTGAAAACTAGTAATTTATTTTTCATGTTTGGGTTTCATTTGTATCAGGAAACTCACAGTACTTCAGCTTTGCTGCATGAAAAATTGAGCTAACTTGAGGAAAGCAGTAGAGGCATGCAGCCTGAGGAAATGCAGAATACACCATTCCATTTGGTATCAGCACAGTGGTGGAGCGTAATTTTTGAGGAACTGAGCCAAAATAAAATGAGAGGTCTTGTTCCCCGAACTTCTTGTTGCTCTCATTGATTTAACTTGCTAGCTAGGAGAAAAGTGGCAGGGACTTTGCACAACTGCATCTCGCAGAGCTGCCATCTCTGTTGCCGTGTGCTCACTGTGACTGCACCTTGTATCAGTGCTGGGCTTGGTCTGGCATTCATTTTGTCAGAAAGAGATGTTAAGAGTCCAGTCCTGCAAATAGTGGATGTGTCTATTCCTGTAACTTTTTTAAAAATACACTGAATTTCCTGTTGGCAACATTTAATTTGTGACTGCCCTTCTGGTGTGTAACTAGCAGGTATAATTGAGCTGTCTGCTTTACTGGGCACACCTTTTCCTAAATAGTACAGGAGGATCATGTTAGGTTCTTTGAAAGTGTCTCCATGATTTGAACTTTCTTAGAAGACTCAATGTAATGCTTATTAGCTGATCTCAGTGGCTACTTCAACTAAGGTTCAGCCATGAACAGCTTCTCTCCTGATGTCCAAACTGCTTCAAAGCGAGCTGTAACAGTAATATTAATTTTTCTTGTAAGGACATTTGAAAAATATTTTCACTGAAATAAACCCCTGAATTGTCCTGAATGAACTTAAAAATGCTTTTAAATAAATACTTCTCATGTGCATGCACGTTTGTCATTCATGGTATAAGGTCAGTGCTGCAAAGCACTGTGCCACCCTTAAAAAGTCACTTGGATTTCATTGGATTTGGATGCTTCACCATTGGATGGATGAACTCTGGAACTGAGCTATGTGCAGGACTCCCTTCTGTGAGAAGTTGCAGGCTGGGTCCTCAATTTGTCTGAGAGCAACTGGGACTGAGTTCTGTCTGTACAGGGACAACGAAATTATGCCGGGTGCTGCATACACATAATGTGGGTAAATTTAGTATATACATTAAAACATTGAGTTCTAGTTGCTGCTAATTTAATATGAAGTCAGAATGATGTTGTATTTAATAAAAAGCAAGAATGGTTATCTTGAGATTGTTTATTGACACAAGTTGTGCTGTGACTGGCTAAAGTGTGCTATAGATACAGAGTAATTCTACTTACTGTATGTTAGTTTTCACCCCTGTCCCCAAGGAGATTGCTGAGGAGGTAGTACAGATGTAAATGAATTGAAGGAGCTTTTATTTTTATATATAGTCTCTGTTACATGTGTGTGTTTATATATATATATATATACATTTTATATATATACGTTTTATATATATATATATATGTACACATAATTTCCATCAAAGTGAATGGCCTCAGGCAGCTGGGATGGGCAGCATGGAAGCTGTTTTTAATTGAGCAAAATGTATGTCCTGACATTTTGGGAAATACTTCTCTTATACAGAGAGATTGCCACTGATGAATGGAGCCTGTCCAGTAGCAAATCTCTGTGTTTAATAGCATTTGATCAGGATCTTCACAATGAGGTTGTCTTTCATGTATAAAATTTCAGATGGTTTGAATTTGTAGTTACTTTTCTTATAAATTCACCTAGGTATTTATTTTAGGAAGAAAAACTGCTAAATTAAAAAAATTCTGTTTGAGTGCAACGTGTAACTGAGAATATCCTTACACTTTTCAGTAACCTTCATTTATTGTGTGGATTAATGGTTGATTAAAGTAATTTGGCACTTTCTCTTGCAGACAATAATCTGTGTGCCTTGTGCACTGATATTACATGCACAGTGTAAGCTGATCACAAGTTGCCTTAATATAAGGCTGACCAGAGTAGGTATGGATGTTTCTGGCATACAGATAAGAATCAGGAGAATATCTATATTCAGCATATTGTAACAAATTAAATTGTTTGGCAAATTATTCTAGCAAAGAATGAGTTAAGTGAACAAAATACCATTTATCTTTATTTGTAGGTTATTCTTCGAATCATTATTGATTTCCAAATTTCAGACAGTTATAATAAGTTATATCAGTGACATGAACAGTAAGCAATTAGTCTTTTTTTTTCAGGGCTTGAGGGAGGGTATGTTGCAAACAAATGGAAAATGTAATGTAAGCAAGAATAAGCTGTATGTGAGAAAACATTTTTAAAGGGAGTATCAGTTGTGAAAATAATGTTTGAAAAACTACTATTGAATGTAAATTTAATTTCCATTTAAAGGTATTTGCATAGCACTGAATTTTTTTTATTTAACAAAATGAAACAATGTCTACCCTTTCTGAGCAAACATATATAAATCACTAATTTCGAGAGGAAGCTGTATAAATTTATTTTCTGTCCCATCAGCTTAGCATTTGTGAGTCAGCATTTTACAATGAAATCTAGATGTCTTTACAAATAGGATATAACCTGCAATAAATATATAATTTCCAGATTGTCGCTGGAAATTTCTGGAGGTTGGCAAAGGAAGAGTTTTTCTCTAATATATTTTTTCTTTTTTTTTTTTTTTAAAGTTCTCAGGTAGTGATAAGGATATGCTGTTTCATGAGGGCTGAGAAAAATGCAGTTGTACACCGTAGGCATTTCTGCTGGCTTTCCTTCATCTCCTGCGGGTGCCCCTCCTCCATTTTGTTTTCCTTTTTCACAAGTTTTCTGGTTGTGCTCTCTCTTGACCTCACTGTGTGAGCTTGTAGCCACACAGGACACTGGCAAGATCAGAAAATACTACTGTTGGATTAAAACAGGAGTGCACAAGTCAGGAAAGAGTCTGCAAAAGCAGCAAAAGGAAAGTGGAGGTCTGCAGATTTTTTCTGTAAAATGATGTAGTACTCTTAAAACAGGGCTTGAGTTTTGTACAGATTGTGTGACATTTAATTTTGAAAGATAGCAGTGCTATTTGTGAAAAATCCTTAAATAGATTTCGTTAAGATCTGTTTTTTTCTCTTGTGATTTGTTATTACAATTCAGAAAAAATAAAGACTAGAGAAATGAGAATAAGCACTGTCAGTCTAAAAAGACAAACAAATAGAAGGATTATTTTCTTTGTGGTTTTTTTTGCATTTCAAGCAAGTTTCCCCAAGATAAACCTTTGAAAACCATGTGACACAATTTAAATATTAATTTGTCCTTGCAAATTACTGCCTTTTATTTATTCCTAAGAAATGACATTTCTGATCTGTGTATAAACATACTTTTTTGTTCAGAAGTTGATTTTAACTTTGTGTTTTGTAATAATGATACTTTAGAACCTTATATTAATACATTTAACCTATTTCTTGGAATTAGTATTCTAAGTTCTATGTTCTGTAGAATAGTGTATTCAAATACAAAATGTAAGCAGAAAGTACTTGTACTTTTGTGATAAGTATGCTCATTCCTGCCTAGTGAGTACATGATGAAGCTCTTCAAAAGTGTTTTAGAAAGTCCTTCTTGAGACAAGCATAAGAAACTTTCATTCCTCTTGTCCTTATGTGTCCAAAGTCATACCCATCTTTAGTTTGATTTTCATCTTCCCTTTGATAGGATTTTAACACTATCATTTGTTAACCTTGTCATGCACCTGAACACCAGGGAATGTTCTGCAGTAGGTATTTCATTTCCATGTTTATCAGTCATGGTTCTCTATGTACAGTGAGGAGAGGCATTCGCAAGTTTTGTGAATTAGGTGCAGTATCTGATAAAAGAATCTCCTTAATACTGTGTTCAGTGGCTTCAGGCAAGCCTTTTAAGAGAAAGTACATGTTGCATTACTTTATTTTGCTGTACCTGTGGGTCTGATTTTTAAATGCCTGACTATGGATTCAGTTTCTTGGCAACTGATTGTCGGTTATATTAAAAAGTAGTGCAGAGATTTCTCTCAGGATCCAGAGATGGGCAAGGAGCGCTGCTGAGCTGTGCTCACAGATACCAGGGTGCAGGTTCTTGTTTAAATTAAGGCATGGGCCAGCTATAAGTAATTTCTGCAAGCACCTGCTTGACCAGTAACAGAAACTCTCCAGTTAACAACCAGTATTGCTCACTCTGTGGGCTTTAAGACTGCATCTAGTGATAAATAACCCCGGGTCTGGAGCAGGCTGAGGCAGTGGAGTGTGATCCTCCATCATGCAAGAGGTGGCATGTTGTTCCCTATGTTGGTTTTTTTCCCTCCCCACAGCAACTTCTACTGCATTTGGCACACAGGAGGGCATTGCTCCCACCAGTAGAGCACAGCCACCCTGTCTTTTGGGAATGGGGCAGAAGGAGAAGGAAAGAATGTTGTCAGATGAATGTTAAATCAGGCTGTGCCACCTTGCTTCAGAGCCAGGGAATGATTCCCAAGCTGTTAATTAGAGGCATATATGTAGCCTGAGACCACAGAGACTTGAAATGGGTGCACATGTGTCTGCCAGCAGATGCAGTTCAGGAGCCAATGAATCACCATCTTTGTGGTAATGGTAAAATCTTTGTAACTCACAGAGGTTTGTTGATTTGTTAAAAGTTATTTATTACTGGTAATGTTCTCCTTACCTTTAAGTTTAATAATAACAGATTGCAAAGATGGGTATTTTTGTTCCCTTTCCAAAAGGGTTAGGACATAGTAAATTTTAGAAGATGAGAGGCACTACAGTGGGTAGGTAAACCCATGCAGGGATTAGTCTGTACCTGGTTAAGGGCAGCTGTGCAAATTGGTCTCCTCTGTGCAAGTGGGATAGAGGCATTTGACAGCAGTGTGGTGGCTTGAACTGCAGGTGAAAGTGTCCTGAGCCGTGTCCTGTTTAATGTGATTGAGCAAAGTACTTGTGCCATGTGGGAGGTAACAGCAATTCACTCAGCACACGTGCAAACGCCATGTGTGGATGCACTGACTCATGTTAATGTAATTACCTCACTGTAATTGAGTTAAGTACAATTGATTTAACAGTAGAGAAGATGAGCCCACAGTTACAGTCTAAAATGTGAGTACATATTTGATTGTCAGGTTTACTGTTTCTTGCAGGAGGCTGAAATTTTTCTTCATAATACAGTGAATGAAGAATGTGCTTAACTTTAGCCCCATCCACAGTCTGAGTGGAACTTAGGATGGTAGTTTTTGTTTTCTTGCATATATTTTCCAAATACTGTATGAGTTATCGATAATACATCTTTTGCAGAGCAGGAGGAATCAGCACAGTGTGCTCAGCACCATTTTATTTATCAGCTGCTCTGTAGGCTGAGTACTGATACTGAAGTAGAAATGTCTTGTCACTTAATTGCTCTTTGTGGGATCTCATGGCAATAATTTTTAAAGCCCTATGGTTCACTGCTCCACAAACTTGATCTTTTCTCAGAAATGTTTTTCATTCCTGTTTTATATTAGTTCCTAGCTGCTAAGAAGCTCAGTAATCCAGCAGTACTTGCCATCTCTAATTCAGTATGTTAGCACTTACTAATCTATGATTTTAGAGGCAATAAAAGTGTGAAGATGACATGAGAAAAGGGTTGAAAAAAATTAGTGTCTTGATTGGCTCATCAGTTACTAAGCTTACCAGATCTTAATTGTATAGATTCAGTATATTATGTTAATACAAACATATTTACTTCCCAGTGAACTGCAAAGTAAACTTGGAATTTTTTTTTTTTAGAGGTCTGAACTGGTCTTTGTAATTATTGATAGAAAGGCTTTGTGACAAATTCCAAATTTTCCATGAAGAATTCATGTGTGTCCCTCTGAGTTCTGACCACAGTGTGTGAATACCTAAATGAAACATTCCACAAAAAAAAAAAAAAATTAATTGCTTTTAATTACTAAACTTTATTTATCCTTTAAAGCTAAATTTAACTGATACTCTTAGGGTCTGATTTGACATAGTTTAGCACATTTAGATTTGCTGCATCAGAAGGAACAGTCTTACCTGCTTTGCTCTTTCTGTGCTGGCCCAGGCTCCAGCAGCATCAAGCAGTTCAGCAAGCTAAACTTGTTTTAAAAACAAAACACACACAACCCCACCTTTTTTTAATTTTTAATTAAATTTGTGTGGACATTGCTGCCTAAATTAGTGATGACTCAGATGAATGCCAAACCTGATACACTGGGTGGAGGAAAGAATCTGCATCTCCAGCGGGGAAGAGCAGAAGAGAGCTTCTCCCTTTTCCTAACAAGGCCACTGTTTAAATTAAAAATTATGTTAATGAGTTTATATCGTTTTAGTTGTGTTGTCATTTCAGAAATACTCAGTTTCTGAAAACAGGATATTCTGAAAATAAGATATTCTGTATGTATTTACACATATCCCTGTCTTTGTCTACACATACTGATAGAATTTTGTAAGATATTGTAGATTCAGGCTGCTGTTGAAAGAGCCAGCTATTTTTATTTTATGAACAGTTCATTTGCAATGGGTTGGTTGGTTGGTTTGTTTTTAAGAACTGAAAGGTCATATTTGGCAAAAAAACTTGCCTGGATAGCTTCTTATATTAACTGTAATGAAGCAGAAAAGTATCAGGGACAAACCCACAATATTCCATACAGTTGTGATTACAGGTTGTTACAGCGTAAAATACAGTTGATGTATCTTATAAATCTAAGCACATTATTAAGCATATTACCATTTCTTTATTAGAAATTCCAGTTAAGCCCTGAAGTTGAAGCACGTTAAGGAAGCTAAAAATAGTCTTGGTGTTTAGATGATTGAGTCAGAAGGTTTTCAAGACTTGGGAGTAGGCTGTATCAGAAATGATGCAGTGCTACTATTTGATGTAGAAAAATACACGACAGGTGCAGCAAATGTTTTTATATATATCAGGTCATTAATAATGCATTGTGGTGGGTGAGAGTTCTTCAGATTTCAGAAAAACACCATTGATGGCCATCTATCTAGTAGTGATAGTTTACACTCCTAGATTTGGTGACTGAAGCTCCTGTTGGCTCCTCTGAGTTTTATCCTGGTTTCAAGCATGGAGCCTTTTTGACCAACACAAAAAGATACCTTTTTCTGTGAATTTAAGGGCTCGGATAGTTGTTCAAACATCACCAACTGTAACTGAGACCAAGCCCCATGTAAATCTTTGTATAAACAAAGCCTTGCTGGGGCAGAAAGGCAGAAAACCAAAGGCACCAGTGCAAGGAAAGGGACTCTCTGTGTTGAAATAAACTAGTGACATTTGAAGTGCAAGCAATCCAGACCTTCAGCAGGCAAGCTCCGGGCTCTGTATTTACAGAAACTTTTAGTGATATTCAAAAGCCTGTCCCCTCAGCACAATTTTTTCTCCCTAAACAGAGAAGCATCATGTGTTAGCAAGCACTGAGGCAGGCTGCTTTGGTAACCTGGCCAGCCTCTCCCAGGCTGAATCCATGACCCAGCTGCTTCCTGGCCCTGAGTCATCCTGTCTCTTGTAAAAGGATCCTGTTGATGTTCCTGCTCAGCAAGTGCAGCTGGGCTCACAACTGCCATTTTTTTCCCTTAAGAGTAGTGATGTGTTAATCAGTGACCAGAAATGACCTTCAAACAGAAGTATAATTTTTATAGAACTAAAAGCAACAGAGGGAAAAACATCTTAAAATCCACAAGCCAGAGAGCATGTGACTGAAGGGCAGTGCTATGTAATTTCCTGGGCTGAGTTACACCCATTTTCTCTAGATGGCTGTGATGAAGTCTCTTTGGCCTGTCCATCTTTCTAGTTTCTGAGCAGTGACCCTGCCCTTTCCTTTGAGAACGACCTTTCTCATTCTTCAGTGTTAATTTTTACTTTTTCCAGCTAGAAGATCCATGTTACTTTATCCTGGATCCTAGGATTTGTCCCAGTTGTCGCATGTTGCTTTGCTGGGCTGTTCTCATGAGAGCACTGCTGGAGAGCTCTCTGTCACTGTCCTGGCAGTGTGCTTACTTGACTAATCATACATAGCCAGTTCTGTGTCCTTTTCACCAGACAACAAATGGCTTTGCTACTGGTTTTGATTTTATATGTGATAAGCCTTCATTCTCTATCATATCAGGCAATGAAAAATGGATTGGATAAGAGTGTTATTTCCCAGGAGAGATACCTGTGACTTAATTATCTGTGAGTACATTCAGAGTATGTTTTCTTTGAGGAGAAAGAAAAGTTTTTAGATGCCTGTTTTTCTTCTGCGCCCTTTGGAAGACAGGACAGCAAGATGTTTAGTTTCTGAAACCTGCATCGATGGGAAAGCAGTCAGTCCCCATTTTTACTCTCTAAGAAAGCTTCTCATTCACATTAGGTTATGTCATTTGAGAAAAAATACCAGGTGTTAAAGCTGTGCTGTGATATCACTTTGATGATTTTTACTTCTTTAACTCTCTTCTAAATCAGCAGCTGAGTTGAAAATACAAACATTTTACTGATATGGGACTAATTCTTTCATCTTCAGGTATTCCTAGTTTTATTTGCTTACAGGAGGGAAACCTGAGGTCTTGAGTCTGTGGAAATCATCTATTTTCCAGCTCTGCATCTGTTTTTACGGTGTCTCTTCTCTATATATTTAAATGTCCTAACTGCCAAGAGCTGTCCCCTCTCTCACTTTTAAGTTTCCCATGTATGTTGCTAGCTTCAGGGGCTTATTTCTCTGGAAACACTTGTGTGATTAATCAAGTTAATATGTGTTAACTTTAAAAAGAAACAACAATCGAGGCTTTAATTTTTTGTAGTCTTGACTTTTTATTTTCTTGTAAACTTTTTTTTTCAATTTCTTATCTCAAAAATATCTTGCCTGTCTGTATAATGGACGTTTACGCACCTGGATACTCTGAAAAATATTCCTATGTTTACAGAACAAAGCCAGCCATAAGAAATCCCATGTGCTATATGAACTGCAGAAACCTGACAGGTGACTAATCATGAACATAATCTTATGATTTCCTTGCTTTCTTAAAACAACTATTTGCATGAAATAGCAGTCACACCTAAGTGGTCTGGGATGTGCAAAAGTACCATGTAGCTATAAAGAAAAAAAGCTGGTTTGCTAATTTCTGCTTAAGATCTGTTGAATTGAATTGTTTAGGAAAGTGAGATAAATTATGTCAGATTGGTCTCAAAATTAGTCACTATCCTAAGTTTGGTGTTGTTTTGTTGGTTTGGTTTAGTTTTCTTCTCCTGTGTCTCTGTCCATGAGCACATTTTGCTCATGAGCAGAGTGTTAACGAAGCCTACACAGTCCTGTAGCCCATGATACTTACTGCTCTTGGAGGAGGTGGTTGTTTGTCTGTGGTTACTTTTCTGTGCTAGTTTTTCCCCAGGGTGTGGAAACATATTCCAAGTACCCTTCATGCCCATGGTGTCCAGTCTCCTGACCAGCTGTGCTGTGTCACCACAGTGCCTGTGGGTACATTGCTGCACAGCCTGCCAGCTCTTCATGCAGTACTTCATGCAGCCTCATATCCACTCTTGGATAATCATTGTGTTCTCTGACACTGAAGAGGTAGTACAAAGCTTTGTCATCTTCTTCCTGCTGTGTAAGGTGGTTGTCAGCTTGTGGAATTAATGCACTACTTCTTTGTGGATACAGACATTAGTAGGGTATTTTTTTAGCCTTTAAAACACCCAAAAAGCAGATTTATCAGGTTAAATTTGTCATCGTAGTAAACAGAATTGCAAGAGATCTACCACAGAATATTTTCTTAGACTGTGCCTCTCTAATTAGACATATTTACTGCGTTATCCAAAATTGCTGAAACATTTTTCCAGAGGAGATCTTAGCATCACATTGATATCTTCGTTGTCTTTGGTCAGTGAAATTTTTACCTGCTTATCTATTTGTGCCTTTTGTCCTATATCTGTTCTATAAGAGAAAAGGAGACTCTCCCACGATCATGTTCCCATGTGGCCAAGGCAGGCAGGTCTGCTCACCAGCTTATCCCTGTGCACCCCATGTACAACCCCATGGCTCTTGGGCCTCCCTCCTCTTGCACCTCAGGACTTACAGTCAGAATCTGTATTTCCTCCCTCTTCTTGCTTGGAGCCTGGATGACCCAAGAAGTGTTAGATCCTGATCATCCCCATTATCTGTAGCAGCTTTGAGTCCCCACTGGAAGGTGAGGATAGTTTCTGACTGAGTGTGCAAAATCTGACTTGGATTAAAAAGTGTGTTCTCCAGCTATCCTCACCTGGTGGAAATAGAGCACAGCTATTTCACATACCAATTTCACCTAACGTCTTTTACCAAAGCCTGAGTCATCCCCACACATAGGTGATTGTTCCTGATTTACCTCCCTGCATCTTCACAGCTATTTATAGCCATAACTGAGAGTCAAAGACTGCACAAATGGATGTTGGCCCATGCTCAAGTGAATCTATTGATGATCATTAGAGTTAATTTAACCAGTGCTTGAGCAATGGCTCAGAAGTCTTCCATCTCCTGTAACTTTCTTCCTGATCCTGCTTGCTTCCTCTCCCAACGGGTACCTCCGTGGGAGCTGCTGCTGCAAGAACTGCTGGGCATATGCATCCAAGTGTAGGTACTGCCTGGATTTAAAAAAGCCTTTGTGGTTAAATACTGCAGCATACCTGTTCTGCTGTAGCATAGTATGTACAAGAGACATTTGCAGAACTCAGGTTACTGACAAGTCATGTTTTCTGCCAGCAGGAGCTTTCTAGCTAACCTTTATTATACTTTGTCATGGACACTTTGTGCGGCCTGGTGTTTAATTTGCGTGCTGTTTGATTCATCGATATGATGAAGCTAGGTTATGGAGCTGGCTTTAAATTACATGTGTGTTTTACCATGCTCATACACATGTATATAAAGTGTGATAAAGGAGTGCTGAGTCTGTACGGTCAAGGAGGGAACACAAAGATGATACTGAAGCTGAAGTCACACACCTGACAAGTCTAACCCTTTTATATTTCTCTCACTTTAATTTATACTCACTTGATTTTTATGATCACCTGCTACCTGCCCCTTTCTATTCCATAATGTGTTGTGCTTTCAGCTGCAAATGGCTGCATCTTACATAGAAGCCAGAAAATAAATGTTGTATGGTCATACATCACTGAAAGGAGTCTAGAGAAAGAAATAATGCACAGAATTTGTTGTTTCCCACAACTCAGCTGGATTTCTTGCATTATAGTTACTATAGAATGTAGCTCTGATTTTAGCCTTTGGAGCTTTTTCTTTCAAACAGTCCAATAAAAATGAAACCTGGAATTTGTTTAATTCTGGTATTAAAAACAAACAGCTCGGGGAGCAGGCCACTTTTATTGGACCTATAAAGGAGTAATATAGATGGTAGAGATTTCAGGCTGCATTTTGTTTATTATGGATTTCAGTTTTTTGGGGGTACTGAGCTGTTAGTGTGGGTAAGGAAGGGGAGGGCTGGAACCTTTCACTGGTATAATGGCTGTCTGTGAGAACAGGCCATTACACTAATGCAGCAAAAAGACTGAATGAAAACATCAATATGTTGTAGTGAAAATTTTTATATAGTTCTGGTTTTTTCTCCCATATGAAGTGTTATGTTACGAGGAAGAAAAGTCTTGAGCCAGAACTAGGAGGAATAATAGAATTATGACTGATTTAATCTTATTACAGATGGGTACAATAGAAATAAACTTCTTGGAAATTAAGAAAATGTAACTGTTGGAAAGCCTGATCTTGTGATCCCTTGGCCTGGAAAGGGTATCTGGAAGAGAATATACTCAATCATTGTTTGTGCTCCCTTTGTCAGCCAGGATCTGTACCCCTGACAGGCAGGGGAAACCTGAGTGTGCCATATGTGCCACCAGTGCCCTGTGAAACAACAAGCTTCTAGTATTGAAAGAAGGACAGATATTGGAAGGATGTTTCTAGGTGAGGCAAATAAACCATAAATGTGTGTTTGGAAGGATTTCTCCTATGGATTGTTTGCCTTACAACTGCATCAGAACTAGTCATCTGCCTGGGTTTCATAATGAGATGTGTCTGGCGTGTCTGAGGTGTAATCAACCCACAAAGCAAACACATTCAGAATTAGCAGGCTGATACTTCTGGGTCTGCTCTCCTCCATGAATGTTGATGGGAGCTGTGTCAGCACATTGCAAGAGGAAGGACTTGTCCTTAAGGAACCCGTTTGTGTCTTCCTGCTGCAGCTGCTCTGACCCTCTTTCAGGAGGCCTCAGAAAACATTTACATTCTTTGCCAGAGCACGCTAAAATTAGGACATAAAAATGACAGATTCAATAATGGAATCTTAAGTAATGTTTAAGTAGTCTTGTATTTTCTGCAGTCTGAGCTGAAGCCAACATTACTGTCATTTGATGGATGCAGTTGTATGCATGATGTTCCAATTTCACAATTACTTCCTACCTAAATAAACATAATCATAACCGTAGTGATAAAACAGTATTTTAAAAGCAATTTTTTTAAACATTTCTTAGTACCTCTCCAATGCCTATGCTAACATTAAACAATTTATCTTTTATAATTAGAATCCTTAGTCCTCTTCCATAAAAATCACTTTAATCTGCCTTCCATTTGCATGAGAATGGTTTTGCCTTAAATGCTGTTTTCTCATTTTTATCACTGTGAATTCAGAAGTGTTGCATTGAAATACAGGTTGTGTCTTTTGTAACAGAATATTGGTTTGATAACAGCAGTAGCTCCAAACCAAGAATTTCTGTCAGTTTTTGTAATGCAGCTGTTTATGGAACTAGTTCATGGTAAAGTTAAAAATTGAATATTCTCCCAAACACTAAGTTAAAGGTGCTGCTAAGGTCAAGTCACTTTTTGAATCTTCAGTGCTATCTCCTCCCACTGCTGTGTATATCTAAAAAATAGTTTAATTTGAAGTCACCCACTCATTTCCTGTTATGTCCAGCTAGACATTTATTACTAGTTTCACTGCTATCTAGTACCTTGATTGTCATGTATTTAGATCATCTGCCACTCCCTTCCTTCAGTAAAATAAAGTGATTAAGGTTTGAAGTATAAAATAACCTTGTGCTCATTCTTCATCCAAACCAAATGTGTTCTTTTGTTCAGGTATCTGCATACCTAATAGATACTTGTAATTCTATTATAAATTGATAAAATTGTATCAAATGAAAGTATAGCTGCTTATAAGTTGGTAGAACTGAAACTGATGTCATGGTAGATTATCTACTTCTAAAAAAAAAATTAAAAATTGAGGAAGTGTGTATAATCTGCTGTACAAGAATAGCTAAGGAAGCTATAATTAAGGAATCATAGGAGTGCTAGAGACCTTGAATCATAAATCAGGAATTGTTAATATAGTATAAATGTTGCTGTTAATTTTGCTTTTATTGCAAAGGGAAAAGGGTTTTCATTTTACAGTACAGAAATGTTGTGAAAAGAACTAAGCATCCACAATAAAAATTTCAGCCTATTTATTGCTTGTTTTATAAGCAACAACATTTGAACCCCACCAATTTTGTCAGATATTCTTAATTTATTCTTGTGTGCATGGCAACTTTGATTTTGGTAAACAAATACTCTAACCAGTATTTTATTTTTGTGTTTTGCTTGTATATCGGCATATTAAGTAAATGGAATTAAAAAATAGATGGTGAATATGGGTTCTGACCCTCCAAATGATTTAGCAACATTGATGTGTTGCCTGTGGATGGCTGCTTTTGTCATTTGTGTGGGACCTTGCACAGTGCAATGTTGAGTGCTTCCCTTGGTGGGAAGCAAGGACACTTGTATCATAAAAGTAAAAACTCTATTTGCCCAAAAGCTGGTGAACGGTTCAAGAGAGGTGTCTGTTTACAAGACAGTGGATTTTTACCTTGGAATTGCTTAGGGCATGGTTACTCTCAGTTGGCTGAAATACTGTGCATATTCACTTACTCCCTCACTCCCTGGCTCACAGGAGCTTTCAAGCAGACAACGTTTTTCTCTGAAGAATTAGAAGAGGTCATTGAAGCATGGAGGGGCTTTGCACTAAAGCAGCTGCTGCTAGTTTTCAGAAAGCATTCTTTGCAGCATGGTCTCGGGTTTCTGAGGTGAAGTTGCACTCATAGTGCTGTGCTGGGCTGGCAGGCACCAGTTCTCAGCCCAGGGTCTGGAGAGGGTGGAAGTGATACGAGGACAGTTTTTCGGACTCCAGCCCATAGGTAGCTGGGGAGGATGAGAAAAAAGGAGGTAGGGGCAGGGATGGACTGCCAGCACGGCCCAAGTCAGGATTGGACTGTAAACCTTCATTCTGCTCCCAGTACTCGACTGGGAAGAGGGTGGAGTTGGCTTGTCTGGGGCTTTGAGAACCTGTAGATGCTGTAACTGTCAGCCACTCCTTTTTCACAGCTTGGTTTTAGCTTCAGTCCTCAGCCAGCCCATCATCCTAGCCCATACCTTGAAAGGTACCAGCCCTGGTCTTTTGGCATTACCCAGCCCTTCCACCACCCTGTCCCTGGCCTGTTGAGAAAGTCCAGTTGCTAAGTTCCATCAGGATCCAACAACCATCCTCTCTCTTACCTCCATCCTTCCCACCCCAGAGTCCTACCTCAACTTACAGCTCACAAGTAAGATTCTTTTTGTTCTCGTTGTGTATTAGCCTGTATCTACCAATACAACCCTGCTACCCTCACCCTGACCTTCTGTTTCCCTTTTGTGGCTGTCTGTTACACTACTCTTCAGGAAGAAAGAGGCAGGTCGGGATAACTGGGGTATGTTTAGCCATGACAATAGGGCAAGATGAACGGGTTCAGGACTCCATATGCATGCTGATGTGCTGAATCATTTGTTTAAAATGCAGGGGTTTTTTTGTGTCAGCCTGTGGCTCCTGTAGCTGACCACAGTGTTAGCCATTCTTCTTTTTACCAGCAAAATGTGAACCGCTTAATTTTCTCATGTGAGGGGTTACAAAAAGGTGGATGAACTGCTTTCTCAGAATTTTCCTGGTATATTTTGAAGCTGGTATACAATTTAAAAGTTAAGACCAACTTCCCCAGAGATGGATGTTGAGGGTCTATAGTAAGAAAAGATGACTCTCAGGCTGCTTTTATGCAGAGGAAGGGAAAGGTGCATGTGCAGAGAGACATCCTGCTACATCTGAATTAGAAGATCACAATCTGGGCCTAATTTATTTTTAATTATATGCAGTGTCTTGGGATGGTGGGAGGTGCTGAGGGAGGTAGATAAGAAACCTTTATATAGCTTAAACATCTATTGACACAGGGGGTTGTCATTCTCGTGCATGGGGGCGTATAGAGGAGCACAGAAATGAAGCTCACAGACATCGTAGGGCAGGCGTGGAAAATAGAGGTGCTGCAGTTGTTTCTGAAAATGTGGTTAACGACACCAGAAAGGTGTAGTGTATCTGGAGGAAACTGTGGTTTGGGTGACATAACTCATTGACTCTGTGCTTTCTACCAGAGTACATTTTCAGTACACGAAAAATGCAGCAGACTGTGGGTTGTACATTGCACCTTCCTGTGCTTTTGATTTCCACCTCTGTGGAATGATGTACATTGAAGTTGGCTAATTTTTAGATCTGCTAGAAGAGAACTGTGTTTCAGTATACTCAGCATGCTTTTTAAAATGAGTCAAGCATAGCCGTGCTGTGTTCTGTCCTCACCATTAAACTTATAGGAGATATGCCTGACAGGAGACAGCTTAGCCAAATCCATCTTGCAAGTTTCTCTGTATTTGTATCCTTTCTGAAGAAATGGGTGAGCTGAACTTGTTGGTATTCATGGCCCACTCTTGTTTTTCTTCTTTCTTTTTTTTCCCCCCAGGAGGGAAAGAGAAAAGGTCTAGGATTCTATACGATACCTCCTTTCTTCATGTAATAGATGAGCTGTGGGAATGGCTTGTTTTGACCTCTGCCTTGGAAGTTGGTGTTTTTAACAGAGAGGAGGTTTGAAAAATCGTATGCCTTAAGTGGACACAACAAAAGTATGCTGCTCATGAATTTTTCTGTTTGTTGCATATTGTCAGGGAAAGAGGTACACCCAACAGCCACGATGGCTTTCTTCCCTCTTGGGAAGTTTTCCACTGGGAAGCATCACTAAAATGGTTTGAATATCAGGATGCCTTGGAGAGTCTGGTCAGCTGGACATCAGGGCCTCATATCCTGAAAGAATAAAAAAGGCGGGGGAGAGAAAGAGCCTTGTCCTAATGAAAATAGAAAAAGGATAATCTGCTCTGTTTATTGATTGCATAAAAGGTCATGTTTGTTTGTTCCTAATCTTTGCAGAAAGAGCCTTCGGGTTTCTGCAAAACTGCGTTACAGCAGATGAGTATCTGGAACAGAGAATGAGGTGGTTTCAGCTGCATGAAGTGACTGCACTTGTCTGAGGGTGGAATAGCTCTGTGGTGAGTGAAGGAAGGAAAGGGCCCCCATCCTGGGGTATCTGTGGGGCTCCCAAAGACGATGCGGTCAGCTGGTAGCAAGGGAGCACTTGTGGGGAGGGAGCTTGGAGGTATTTGACCATTGGGAGACCATCAAGAGAAGAAGATGCTTCTCAGTGGGGGAACTTCTGAGGGTCTGGGATTAATAGTGTGAGATTTAACTGTCTGGGATTAATAGTGTGTTTTCAGGAGATCACTGAGGCAGTGTAAGTGTTGGCAAGGTGCTGCATGGGACAGCCTTACCTGCCGTGGCTGCACATTCGCAAGGCTTCTTTTCAGGTGTGCTGGTGGGTTTTTTGACTGCATAGAACTGATTCAGGGAGCAGAAACAGCAGAAATCTGGCATTGCCAAGAAGAGCTAAATTCTTTTCTTCCTGAGTTGGTATGAGGTTTTGGTGGGAAAAGAGGAACTGCCCTTTTGAAACTGACTGAAGTGAATCAATTCTCTCTTGTGCCTAGTGTGACTGATGAGAAAATACTTAAACTTAAGAAATGAGAGAAAAGGTTTGTTTTATTTTCATGCCTGGTATTAAGCACAGAACAAGGAACATTGGGTAAATGAGAATTGGATATGCAGTAACATGAATGGTCTATGCAAAGGAGAAAAGGGTGAAAACTACTAGCAGAACACTAGTTGTGTAGGTGCTACACTAACAAAAAATACACTTACTATAGCAAGAAAAGAGGGTTAGGTCAGGCAGGAAAAGCGAAAGATAGGTTTATTGTCCAGGCTCTTTTTATTAGTATACAAAATTAGAACAGCTGCTGCTGAATGTGTAACCAGATATAGAGACAGCGAAAACATGGTCAAATAGCATTCATGGCCTGAACACAAATACTTAAAATTATGCAGAAAATTAGTAAGGTGTTGTCAATGAAGTCAACACCTTGTAAAGAAATAAAGAGTAGCATGGACACAAGTAGAATCTATTTGGCCAAAATCACTTTGGGAAGGAATGATGAGAGACCTGTTGTAGATCTCTAGCTTAGATTTATATACAGGCAACGTATGTAATACTATGATATAATGATGTGTTTTTTCTGTATACAACTGTCAATAGTTTTCTTATCAAAAGAGTAATTTGGAATAGAAGTTGTGTTATTTTGGGCTTGAAAGGAATTGCTTACCTTACAGAAAACATGATTGTTTAAAAAATGAAGATAAAACATGAACTGTGTTTACTTGATTTAAGTTGAATGGGATGACAAAAAGTTGGTAACAATTTCTTTAAGATGAACATGTGTTAGTTAAGAGAACTAGTTAGTGAACATAGGTGAGCTGAAGTACTGGAGACTTAAATAGAGAAAAGGTTCAACTTGAATCCCAAGTAAAGGAAAAGGAGAATTGTGGCAAATTAGGTAATCCTTCTAGCAGAGAACCTTTTCCTGGAAGGGATATTGGTTGAGAAAAGATAATGCAAAAAAGGAATAGATTATCAAAGGAAGTCACTTCTTGGAAGTTGTGATGGAACAAGAACTGAAAGTATTAAGCTGAATTAGAATTCATTTAAACTTCTTGCAAGTTAAAGCAGTTAATAGAAATTTCTTTAGATACATAAATTGAGAAAGAAGAAATCCTTCTGTCGTATAGGGAGGGTGGTTTTAAATTAGAGATAGCCTTTTGTTCAAAAGTTAAATAAATACCTTTGCACACTTCTCAGTAAGAAAAATAACAGTGTGGGGACAGCGACAGGATGATGAATGGAAACAAGGTTATGAACATGACTACGGTCATGGTGGAAATCCAAGACAGAAACAAATTCCAAGTAAATAAAGGTGTGAAATTGCAGTGTACCAGCTGCATTGTGGTTACTGCCTGCGTACCAGTTCTTCCCCTACTGTAAAGTTACTTGCAGTAACTCACCTTTTCTCATAAATGTTTTATACATGTAGTGTACATGGCTCTTCCTTGTCTAAGAGCTGAAGTGCAGATGTTTGAGAAATAGTGTTTTGTAGCTTTATTTTTAAAGTTACTTTGTGTTATGTTGAGCTTTTAAAAAACCCTGTAATGCTGTAGCATTTTCTTTTTTACATAAAATATTAAGGAACACATTCTCATCTCAAAAGTTGCCGTTTCCACTGTGTATGCCCTGTGTATGCCCTGGAGCTCATTGAACTTTTCTGTGAATAGATTTAGCTCACTGGAAAAACAAAAATCTATCTCTATTTCCTCTTCCTCTTATCCTTCCCCCTTCTTTTTAAACTGACTTTGTTTCCTGTCAGATTAGTGAGTTAAATTGGCTTATGGGGAGAGGACCAAAAGACCTGCCAGATTTGGTGCAAGATAAACCTCTAGGAGCAGGAACAAGCCCTTGAGGGTCAGGAGGAGCAGTGTTGAGATGTTTTGCGAGTGCCCAGTCTTCAAATCCTGTGTTAGTGCAGCAGAGCTGCACGTTGCCCTTGGAGGGGCTGTTGTTCAGGGTAGTGAATTTTTTGCTTGTTTTAGCATTCTGCCTGCAAAAATACATGCTCTTCACAAACTTCCTATAATGAACTTCTGGTCAACACCAAAAGTCCTTGTAGCAGGACTTGTATCATGCAACTGATACTATTCTGCATAGGTTTTGCCTTAATGCAAGGAAGAGGACTAGTATGCATCCAGTGCAAATTGTTTTACTTCTGGGTCCTCTCACTGTCTACTCTTGCTTTACTCAGAGGTTGCTGGCTCTTGATGGAACTGTACGAGGTTGTTTTGGAGAGATTTTCTTACAATCTTTATTGTGGTTGGGCTTTAGGCTATGCTTTCCTTCATGTCTGGATTTAATTGTAGACAATTTTGGAGGGAAAACAGTTTTCTTACTTTGGGAAACTCAGCATTCTGGTGGCGTCTGGTCATTGTACTAAGCAATCAATCAATCACTAGATAAAAAGGGGCAGAAATGAGAGATACAGAAAATAAACTATGTAAGCAGAATGCCACCGAATAACTATTCTACCTCCTCCCTCTAAAGGATTTAATGTCTGCAACAGTGGTTGTTCACAGCCCTGACTAGAAATGGCAAAGTTGTGATGAGGCACTTACTCCCCACACTTATTAAAAGTAATGCACACATATCTGAGGCAATTGGGCCCCTGTAATGATCCTTAATTCCAAACTTCCTTTCTTTTGTAGAGTCTAGTGAGAGCTGTAAGCATTCCCTGACACTGCCCAGGAATTGGTGCGTTTCTTTGGGGACCATTTTGCTAATACAGTTTATATTTGTTAAGTTTTGATTTTTGTTTTGTAGTAGGAAATGCTTTTCACAAACTTGTGGTCATGGAGTTTTCTATTCATATTTGTTGTTGCCAACAGTACTACAAGATTGCCAGCATTTTGGACCAAGCCCTTGCTTGTAACAGAGACGTGTGAGATTTTACATTAGGATATCTATTTAAAAAATAAATGAATTCAAACAAACAAACAAAAAAACCCACAAAACCCCCACCATAAATGGTCCTATCAAATTAAAAAAGAGAAAATTTAAAAAAATGCTCTGGTCTGAAACCACTGTATTGACTGCTGGTAAAAATAACAGTAAAGTCTCTGACAACTGAAAGAGAGAAATGAGGAAAAGCATGTTGCTTTTAAGTTTTTCTCTTTGTTTGTTGGCAGTGTGCCCATACACCCCATTCAGGGCTCTAGAAATGGTTCACTGACTTGAAACTCTGGCTGCTTTTAATTGTGTCAGTTTTACTTGTTTAAGTAATGTGAGGAAAATACTGAGCTAGGTCTCTCAACATTAAATTATCAACTTTACAGGCATTTTTTTCCAACTCTTTAGACGAGTTAAGAGTGATTCAGGTTTTAGATTTGTTTTGCTGGTTTCCAAATGCCATTTTTTCACAAGGGCTTTGAATTGTTGCTGCATCCTCGGAGAATCTCACCATGAGCTATACATTTGCACAGTAAGTCAGACAGCACCAAATCCATCTCTAACATTGAAAAGCTGTTGAGATCCATTCAAGGAAAGAACTGTGCAAGTCACTTGAAGTGGGGTTTTTTCAACATTTTTTGCTGTTAAAAGTGCTCAAAAAAATGCAAAAAATGTACACCTGAGTAACATGTGATTCATGAAAGCATGATTGTTGCTTTACTTAGGCTTTTAAATATGTTTAAAAATCTCTTGTAAATAGAGTGCTTTGTTTAGAAATCAAGTTCTGTTGCTAACAGTGAAATGAGAAAAATAAAAACATTGTAGAATACTAGTAACGTCCCACTTTAAGTTACGTTTTAAGCAAATATTTATTTTGAGGTAAAGTAGAAGAAGATGTTATGTGTATCAGATGTTAACCTTTTGGCATTTTTAAATAACGGTGGAACTCGGGGAAAAAATGCATTACTCTTACTGGAACTTAACAGTATCTTCATTAAGTTGTAATTAAACAAGTAGACAAGCATCCATGTTGTGTTCAGTATTGCAGGAAAATAAGGGCTTATGCCTGTGAGGTTCCCTTGTGATTAGCACCCATCTGTGTTGTACTGATTGTCTAGTTTGGAACATTCAACTGTGTGCTTATTTTGGGACAGAATTGTTCAGTTCTTTCCTTTCAACAAGATTCCCCTGGTGGCCACTGAAGAGGTGTGGATGGACCTAGAGATGGGCTCACGCCACAGGCAGTTTCTGTTGTTTCAGTTGATGAGTAGTGGTGGTGTCTTCTTTGGGCATATTCTGAACTTGGATGTTTCTTCATTGTGACAAAGATCCCCTCATTGCTATACAGACATTTCAAAGTGGAGGGCTTGCTTGAATTAATACTGCCTTCCTGGGTGGTTTGTTTCATTGGTTTATGTACAATTACTGTCCTCCAGTTGCATTAATAAGACTTGCATATTTATTTTTTCATGACTTAAATTTTCACATTTTAAAAAAGCCAAGCAAATGATTCAAGGAACAGATGCTATATATTTCTTGTTTCATGCATCCCACAGCCTTCCCATGCTATTCCCCCCACCTTTTAAATAGTGCTCAACCTCTAGCCTCTAAAATCAGCTATGTCTTGTGTTTCACACTGTTACATTTGATGGGAGAGCCAAGTCTACTAGAACTGCACAACTGGATAAGCAAAACCAGCCTTTGTCGTAACGAGTGGAGCTGTGTTCTTGGTTACTGTTGGCTGCTGGAAAAATTATAAGCACCTGAGCCACTCAGTCAGACCAGCCTTGGTAGTGTCTTGTGCTGGGTACACTGAGAACTTGGTGTTTTGGGAAGCTGAGGCATGTGTGCTTTCACATGGTTTCATTAAAATAAATATTCCCAATTATTTTATAAATTATAACTTAGTCCATTAGTGCTGTGAAAAATAGACTTTGCACCCCTCTTCAGAAAAACAGGGAGACGTTAAGTGGCACAGGTCCCCCAGGGTAGCTCTGCTGCAGGACCGGGAACTGGAGTCCTGTTCTCCAGTCTCACCAGGTGTGATTCAACACTGGGTTAGGATATCAGAATCACAGAAAAGCCTAGGCTGGGAGGCTCCTTTTGATTTCATCTGGTTTAACCTCTTGCTGAAAGCAGGTCCTTGGATTAGGTTATTCAGTGCCCTGGTAAGATGAGTCTTAACTATTTCCAGCAAAGGGAACTATTACTTTGGGCTCTTCTGTTTAATTCTTTTGATAGTGAGCAATTTCTCCTTGTGTCTGAAATGAGTTTGCTCTGTAGCAGCTCAGGGGGAGCTGCTATTGCTGTTGGTCGTGTTCTCTGTGCATCCTTGTGACGAGACCAGCTGCCCCTTTGTGTGCTAACTATGAACTGTGTAGGTGTCAGTTCTTGTGCTCTGCTAAAACAGTGTCTTGGTGCTGCAGACCTCCCGTAAATGGTTACAGGGAGCCCGTGTCAGGGATTGCCATCTGACTTGTACATGTTCCTGGTTGCACTTGTCGGGTAACAGATGCAATCTAGAGTCGTGTGTCACTTGGCTTTTGTTGACATGTGACTGATTTGGGATGGCACCTGCAGTGAAGATTTCCTTCTTGACTCCAAGGTTCAGCCACGTGAATGCTGGAGAAGGGATTAAGAATCAGTCAGGATACTTTTTTTTCTCTTTCCTCTGAGGGATTCATGAGCAAAGGAAGAAAATACGTGTTATAACTCTCCTGAAAAAACCCTAAATGTGTGTAAATTGAGGAATTTTGTAATATTCTCTGTGAGTCCAACTGATCTCATTTATGTACTATGTAACTTCTAAAATAAAATTGTACTGCAACCACTTTATCTTCACCGCCCCCAAAAGCCTCCCTGTCACTTAACTTGGTGATCATTTTATTTAAGAGTTTGATTAATCAGATTTGTCCTGGAATGCGGGCGTACTATTGTACATAATTTTGTTTGGAATCGTGATGAAAATTTCTGTCGTATCAGAATCAGTGGTAAGCTTCTGTTGGCTTGTCCAAGATTTTTGCTACTGCAGTGTAATGTTAAAATATTTATCAGTATTTATTTCACTTGCCTTGATGATGAAAATTTCCTTTTCTGTGAATGAAAATAGAAACCCATACATAAATCATGCTATGTAGATAAGATTTTTGGTGTAGTGAACAGAAATTCAGCAGTTCACTAGGGATATTTGAATTGCCCGTGCCACTGGACTTTGTTCAGAGTGCCTTCCTCATACCTCTCGTGCTTGCTGTATCTTCGATTAATTTTCAGAGCAGCAGACCCAAATCTCAGATACAAAGAATGCAAATTATTAAAAGTTTGATCATAAATTAATTTGCTCTGAAGTGAACATTTGCTCTCTTTCCAGACCTTTTCACTTCCTGAGACCTGTTAAGAATTTTTAAGGGTTTTAGGAATGCAGCATTTCTTCTGCTTCATCTATAGCATTCATCACAGAAAAGGAAAATGTTATTTCAGTTTTGCTGATACTGAAAATATGTTTTTGTTACTTGTTTAGTGTTGAATAGGGTTTTCAGTGTATTCAGGACCATAATTTGTAGTATTGTCTGCTACAGCTCACACAGAGGAAACTGTTACTCAACTTGTATGTGTTGTAGGGTGGTAGACGGGGGTAATTTGTCCTGTTGATTATAAATGTAAATACTGTTTTTAAGGCAATGGTAACCAAGAGTATTTTTCCTATTTACAGAGCAAGCTTTACATGGAAGGATTTAGAAGCCTAAAAGAAGGAGAACCTGTGGAATTTACTTTTAAGAAATCTTCCAAAGGCCTTGAATCAATACGGGTAACAGGCCCTGGTGGGAGCCCCTGTTTAGGAAGTGAAAGACGACCCAAAGGGAAGACAGTACAAAAAAGAAAACCAAAGGGAGATAGGTAATTACCTTACTTTGCTATTCCCCCTTTTTTTTCTTTGCAAGTTTTTCTTGAAGTTCTGTTTTCAGCATTTATTTGTTTGTGAAAAGAAACCCTTCTATGCAAATTTGGCTTTTACATATAGCTTAGTAATTTAATTAAAGCTGTATCTATACAACTACATCAATCACCCACTGATTAGTTTTACTTGAGAAGGTTTTATTAAATTAGAGGGAGCCTGCAAAGGAGTATAATATTATTTTGAAGATATTGCTATTAGACTGGAGAGAGAGGTCAGTCTGAATACAGGTGAAATAATGTCATGTTTAGGTGAGAATTGTGCATGCCAAAGAGACTATCATATGCAGTGGGATTTTAAACTGTGCATCAGTAGTTTTATATAGAAAAAAAGTAGGTGCTGCAGAAAGGGTTGAGATGTATATAATTTGATTAATTATATTTTTACTTAGTGAACAGAGTATAAGGTGTTTCCAAAGGTTTTAATTCCTGGTGCTCTGAGGGACTGTTGTAATAATACTTTACAGATTTCAGGTTAATTTTGATTGCTGCACTTCTCTCTACACATGTGCAGCAGTCTGACTTGCACTGCACTGTTACACTTCACTTTCTACTTCTGGTGGCTTGAAGAAATTCTGAATCCTCTTCACTACAAAGCCACCTGCACCTAGTTCACCAAGGACAGCCTTCCTGCCTGAAAGCGTGCTTATTTATTTGTTTGTTTGTTTGTTTATTTATGTGAATTCACCCTTTCTTCCTCATGCTGTTGCCCAGCCCAGTAGCTATAATGACTGAGGCCAAGTGACATACATACTTCGTGAGGATCCTATTAAGAACATCTAAACAGCCAGGTTTTGCCTGCAGTGTTTAATGTATGGCATGACTGAGAGCTGATGGCTCTCTTCCACTGCACATTCTGAAGCAAAGAGTAGCTTAGGAAAGACAGGGTCACCTGGAAAGGTGATGTAGACCAGGTTTGAGAAATTTGGGATCAGAAACCTCTACTAGCTACAGATGAACTCCACTTGTCCTCACCTCTGTTAAAAGGCCCTTTTTTTGGTCCCCCCCTCTTTTTTTTAAATTTTTTTTAGTTAAGTACTGGAGACAACACAATATTTGTCCCTCTTTCACCTTCTTTGTAAAAGCTAAAGGCCATAAACAAAATTTATTGTTGCTGTAACAGATCAGAGTCCATAACCACAGCAAGGAGAGACTCTGTAAGCTGGACAAAGCTTTCTTTTTGATTGCTCTCCATATCTTTTAGAGTCATGTTGCATGCAATGGCTGGTTTTTTGTTGGTTTGGGTTTTTTTTTATTTTGCAATAGGCTTTCAGTATTATTCTTATTTAAATCATTGTTTTTTCCATTAATTGTAATTGCTAATCTGTTTAGGTTATTAGCATTACCACTGTTCTTGATGTTTCATACTTTGGCAGCAAATAAAGGCCGCAGTCATGCTAGCGTGATCCTGCTGACTTACTTGTGGCACATGTATATGAAGGAAGACAGTCCTTGCTTCAAAAACCTTGAAACTTAAATGGGCAGGTTGTAAGTAGTCAGGGAAGACAATACATTGAAAGAGGCAGGGATTTGAACAATCTGTAGTGCACAGTGTAGTTGATGCAGGGGGAAGCAGGACTTTCCAAGTGCAATTCATCTCATCCTAGGGAAGCATCTGAAATGCTGGGGTTGAATCTTGCCTTACTGCTGTTCCTCTTCAGGGATTACAAAAGGATCCTGGCTCCAATCCTGTAGATGCTTCCCATACTAGTCTCTAAAGTGAAGTGAGATGAATTCTGCTTTCAATCATGTTTTTTCATAGCTGAAACATAGAAAAAATTGAACAGATATACCCTGAAAAATAGTGCAGGGGGTGGTCTATGAGACAGTGTACTTTCTAATGTTCACTTGCCTTTAAAAAAAGGAAAAATTCAAAATTAATTTGAATTAATTTGAATGTGAAAATGTGGGCAAAAACATCTACCCACTTCTGTCTCAGAATTCCTACACTTAAGTCATAAGACACCAAAAAAGGCTGAAATTTGAAATGTTTTCAGTAGCACTGACATTATCACTCAGTGAAAAACAGTGTCTTTGCTTGAAGGAAAATTAGTTTTGAATGCCTAGACAATAAAAAAGGTTCACCTCCAACATGTGTAGTGAAAAGTTTCTTGAAGATTGCTGTTGTACTGTGAGAACTGCCTCCATTTATGAAAGCTGATTCCACCTTCTTGTGTTCATCTCTTTTTATGTTACCAATGTAAGAATGTGGGAGCCCAGCTTCAGTGCATCTTTTCGTCTAGATCCCATTTGAATGGATTCTGTTACTATGATTACTGAGAGAAGTTAGAGAGAGCAAAGATGGGGGGGAAAAAAAGGGAAAAGCAGCAATATGTGCAGACAGGGAGGAAAAAAAAGTCAGGACACTGAGGCTACCAATGTTGGGAGATTTTGTGAGGCTTCCATGATAGACTCAGGGTCCCTGTAATGTGCAGTATTGTTGCTGTGGGGACCTTGCTGTGATAATATTTTCCCTTTGGCATTGCTGTGGGCCACATTAGTTTTATAACATAAGTGGGAATTCTTTGTAGTTGTCACCAGTGGTATTGGCCACTCAGTCCTTCTTTCTCAGTCAGTGTGTTGGCACACGCACCTGTGAGGAAGGGAAATGTTGTGGTCCACGTGAAATGAAGCTGTGTCTCTGAGCAGCCTGCAGACTCCAGGTTCTCAGACCTTACTTTAATCTATTGTAGTACATGTATGTACTTTTCCACAGTATTTAGAGAAATCTGGGCTAGAGGGGAGGTTTCTAAATGAAGCTCGGCTGGGATTTGCATCTGACGGGTTCTGGGTTCAGAAGTGGTGTTTTATGGCAGAGACGCACACTGGAGGGGCTGGTCTCTTCCTACCTGAGTAAATCAGGGGATGAATTTGCAAGGAGTTGCATTATGACCAGCTGCAGCTCGCTTTGTAGGAGCTCCTAACACATGCCAAACACAGTGTGTTTTGCTCAATTTTGGCAGTGAGCTGACACAAAAGCATGCTATGCTGCTCTCTAGGAATGACCATGGGGATTTGATGCAGAAAAGATAAAGTACTCTGAAATCACATTTAATCAAGTATTCAGTAACTTGTAGACAAGTCTGGGATTTAGAGTAGAATAAATGAAATCAGAACCTAACCCATCTCAGAGTAAAGTTGAGAGGAAGAAGGGAAGGCGGCAAAAAAATGACACTACTTTATTTTTTTTGAACAAGCAGTCCCAGTGTTTCTATGTCGCCTAAAATGAAACAGGGTAAAGGACCATTTTATGAGTTGTAATTATTTATATAGATGGAAAATATTCTTTAGTGCAGTGTACATTTAAATAATTTGACCCACAGAGCTTTGGCACAATATTAATAAAGGTGCATGATACTCACAGGACTAGAAGCAGGACTAGAGTTGTCTTTGGGACCTAGAAGTATTATCCAGTATCTGTAAATATTCCTAGTAGGAACTCAAAGTTGGGTATTTTTTCAGCAGAGTGTCTGTTATGCTGTATCTGCTTAGCTTGGCACTTGCTTCATGTGGAGTGTTTTGGGGGAGATGGGGAGTTCGACAGCTTTTTTTTTTTTTTCCCATTTTTGGTTTTGAAATCTTTACACCAAAATGGAAGCCATAAAATAAAGCAAGAAGAAAGGAAAAAAGAAGAAATAATGAAGAGTATAACTCCATCTCCCAGTTCTAATTTATGTCATTTCAATCCTCTGATACCTTCTGCTAACATCACACTTGTGGCAGGGAAACTTTCTAGCACAGGTGACCTATATCATTAAGTGGTTTAGATTTAAACATGTAATAAATAAGCGCTACATTGTGTGATTGGGGGTTGACATGAAACATTTCACTGGCTTGGTTTATAGTGCAGCCCTGCAAGTAAACGGTGAGGGAGGGATTTGGGAGCTGCGTAAAATGATGGAGCTCAACAAACCATTGCCACTGGATAAATGGTGGTGCTGAATTACACGCTGGGATACAGCTGGTGAAACAGACGTGTATATCTAGCTCAGCTGGCTAAACAGTAATGAGTACCGCAGCATGGATATCACATTTTGAAAACCTTTTTCCGATGTAGATATCTATGGAGGAACAATTAGAAATGTTTCTGTGTTAAGATGTTATAAATGGTGTTCACCAGTAACTCTTGAATGTGACCAAAACAATAATTTTCAAATGAAGAAAAATGTAGTTCTAAACCACCAACAGTGTGGAAATACAGCCACTTAGGGAAGGGGGGTTGTAATTAAATAATATAATTCTCCCCTGATGAACTGTCACTTAAAACTAGTGTCTGAGTCAGACAGAAAATGGTTTTAATATCTGAAGACATTCTGTGGATGAGCTGAAGTCAGACTATATTAAGAAAATCTTAAAGGTCATCTTTTAAAAGCTTGCGATCTGCACAAACAACCACTAGGCTGGTGTGATGCAGGAAGAGATGACACATGGTGGCACGCCATGGAGGGCATTTGAATTAAAGTTAACAGGACTAAGAGAGCTAGTTTAGGACAGCAAAGTTATGTGATACTAAGTTACTTCAAACTTGATATTAATATCTCTACTGACTGAATCTCACTCAAGTGTATAATCTAACTTTCATAGAAAAGCTTCCTACAGCTTGAACCATTTGTGAAGGAGATGTGAATAATGGGAGTGCTATGGGCTGGGGAGGAGAGCCCCGACCTAGTACCAACGTGGGAGAAGCACATAAAACCCATGCTTAGCAGATGGGTGGGGAAAGCCTGTCACAGTCCCTTCTCCTGAGACGATGCAAGGCCAGGCTGCTGGTCACCGCACACAGCTATGACAAAGGGGATACGCCCACTTTGGCCAGCCCCAGGGACTCGCCTTGGGCAGGTCCTGAACAGCACCATGTTGAAATGGGGAGCGGACAAACTGAGTCATCCAACCAGGGAGATGGATGACAAGTTCAGAGAGTTGTAGCCTTTGGCACAAAATGGTGTCAGCATGTTACTGTCAAAGGGTGAAATTTTCCTACTCCTCTTCAGTGTAGATCACATTCACATTGCTGCCATTTTCTAAAGAGGAAACTGACACACAAGTAATGAAAAAATTGTATGGCTTTTATACCACTTTCTTAGAAATACAACCCTGCAAAAGGACCTTACTCGAGGGCGGTGTTTTAGCAATTAGAACATGAACACTCCTTCCTGACTCGCTTTCACCTGGTATTGGATGGCAAGAATTTCTTCATTCCAATTTTCATTCTTGCTTTTCCCATTTTTCAAGCATAGGGCATTTTCTTGCCTGTTTGCTCTTTCCCTGAATCATAGTGATTTTGTTGGGTGTTTAGTTGCTCTTTCCAGTGATGTCTGAGACAACCTTTTAAACTTAGAATGGAAAGACAGCCATCATTTTGTTCTCTTATGTGAAAATTGCCATGTGGAATGAGGTCCCTCTGGCCTACTATCATCTTTCTAACAAGGGCATGTATTTAAGGAGAGCCTATTAAAAATAGGGAGGTATAGCTTTCCATTTCTGGCAGTAGTGGTTTAAGCATTCCTTCAGTATCGACAACTAATCTGTAAAAGACAATTAGATTAAGTTCCTGAATTTGCTCGATGCAACTTCCTTTTGGATCCTCAAGCAAAGCTTGATATTATTTGTGCAGAGTTTTACAGAGTTAAGAATTTGCACGTTTAGACAGTAGGCTATAATGGGGACAAACACCATTCTGAGATATGTTTCCTTACATAATTTTAGGATTGATATTTGCTGACTGTGCCATAATAAGCCACTAAACTGGTATGAACTGCTTGTAACAGGAACAGCAGAATGCTGGATTAAAAAAAAAAACAAAAAACAACAAAACGAAAAACCCCTGAGAGCCTTGCAGTACTCCAGTACTTATAGAAGGTTCTATCTTCACGGGACTACAAACATTAAGGACAAAGTTTTTCATCCTTGCTCTTTTCCTCAGGCTGACAACTCTTTGGAAGTTTTAGCACCACTTTGGGTTTTTCCAGAAGTGAGATAAAACCAGAAAACTAGAGGGCCTTGTTGGTAGGGTTAAAAAGTAGGTAACTTAAAAATAGCTGTCACTTGGTGCTATGGATTGGAGGCTTGAAAGCTGGCTTGGAGATGGATCTCTAGGGCAGGAGGTTAATCTTTGCTCGTCTTTGTGCAGACCCATCCAAGTCTTAAGTCAGAAGCCTCTGAAAAGTGTTGCTGCATATATTCATTAGACTGCCCTTGTTAAAATCTGCATCATCCATCTGTGTTTAAAGGGAGCTCAGCAGCCACAGCCCTCCTGCATAACAAACACACAGTGTGCTTCCAGCACTTGGTCGGTCCAGTCTGATAAGACAGGATCAGATCTCCAAGAACAAGTATTTTTGGCATGAAAAAATGAAAAGAAAGTGGCTTAAGGGAGAAGAGAGAAAACAACTGCCACTGCCTGATGTGTATAGCTCCCAATATCTATGGGCCACACATTATGCATCATGGTTTCTTCTCTGGCACAGGGTGTAGCTAAACCAGTCTTCCTGAAATAATTGGTGTAGAACTATGGGAAAGTGTTCCAGAGTGCGAGCAGAAACAGGAAAACCTCACCTCTTGGAAGACAGCCAGCCATGGCTAGGCTAGTTTCTACCCCCAGATCCAGCATACAGCACTGGGAGCTGCCTTTCTCAAAAGATAGTGGATTTCTCTTACATAATTCTGTAGCTCAGTCAGGAGCCAGGATGCAGAGCTGAAAGATCAGTGCTTGCATGTTGGAGCAAAGCGTAGAAATGGTTACAGTTGTGTGTAACAGCATGTATAATATTTGAATAAAAGGTTTTGTCTTTCAGAAGACATGGAAGAAATCCCATTCAAAATTTTAAATGGAGAGAATGTGGTTAGATTTGCAAAGCCAAGTGCCCATAGTTCGATGCAGGCTACAAAGTTTAATTTGATCCAAGGTCAGTTAGGTGTTTTGGGGTACCCTGGCACACTGTAATGTGCTGGGTGGTTATACAAGCAATTCCTCATTCGTTTGAAAGGCCATTTTCTGGTTTCAGACAATTTAACTACAAAATTGATCACAAGGCCACTTAAAGTAAGGTCTCTTTTCAGATCCTCCATTGCTGGTGAACTTGCATGACCATGCAGTGTTTCAGCCTGCTCACTCGGGTGCAGGCAGGAATTGGGCTTTGCACTTAGGCCTACAAATCATCAAAACACGCAGAAATATGTGCTGCCTTTCCATCATGTGTCTTCTGGTGGGGCTTTTCATGTGCTTCAAGTAAATGCAAATATCTCTGCCAAGTGAAGAGCTTGGAACCTGGTAGCTGGTAGTGATACCACTAAGTAATATCCAAGCATGATTTTCATCATGCAAGCTTGTATTAAGAACAGAGTAGAGCCTGGAAAAAGTTTTTTGGTATCTGTTTGTGTGCATGTACAGCTAAGAAGAGAGAGGCCCCAAATTTTTCATCATGTTTATAATAAGAAATCCAAATTTGATGCTAAAGTAAGTAGATTCAATTCTGAAAACGTACCAGGAACAGATGAAGCGAGTAGGAAGGTGTCATTTTTATGCAGCCTCATGTAGAGTAAAGCTGTCCTTGCACAGCAGATGGGTTTCTTAAGTACATACACTGTTTTTGGAATGCAGAATATTTTTCTTTAATCGGATGTCTTCTCTAGGCCTCATGTTTTCTGATTCTTCCACTCTCTTTTATCAAGGGGTGAACTCTCTCTCACTTACAGTAGACTCTCAGCATATACTCAGGCCTTTGCCTGCACTGATATACCTCATGATCCCACTGCATTCTTACCTGTACTAATGATTACACATACCAGAAGGAATTTAGAAGCACAAAAGAATTGAGAACTTTGTTCAATTTAACAGACATTATGCATCAATCCAATAGAGTATGTGTTAAAAATATTTCAGCAAATAATTTTCAAAAAATCATTCTGTTACTAAAAAATCTTCCTAATATAACTGGCATCTTCTTTATTCTTCAGATTTTTTTCTCAGTGTTTAATTTCTTACTACTCTACTATTTTCAAGTAGACAAAAATAAACAAAAAAGTGCACACATTTTCAGCAGCCAACTCAGTAAATACTTAATCTTGTGCTTTGAAAATAGCAGGGAACAGAGTATTATTTGAAAATATTTTCCCAATTGTGAAAATTTCTGTTTTAAGTTGATACTGATCCTGACTACAGACTGTGCTGCTTTCTGCTCTTGTGACATGCTATGGATATCAATGAACTGGGAACAGACCTGCTCACAGGATAAACTACCTTTTAAAAAGGTGCACACTGTCTGTGCTGTATTTTATGACAAAATACCTATTCAGTGTAATTAAATAGTTAAACCCCAAATCTTTCATTTTAGGAAAACAACTGCATTTCCTTGCTTTTTTTTTTTTTTTTAATATGTTGCATTCCAGCATCACCTAGCAAACATACTCAAAACAGCTAATAAATATGCAACACTGAGGACAGATTATAATGGTGATTCCAGATGATGGAAAAAATTGTCATATAGTTTGGCCTGTTGAAAAAGATAGCAAAAACTTGAAAGCTGGAGAAAAATTAATTATAGCATATCTGCTAAATCAGATATCCCCAAAACATTGCCTTTGATTTACCACTGTGGATGAATCTGAAGCTCTTTAGAAGGAATAAAAGTTCTGGAGCCCTTTAACTTCAAATTAATAAAGTCTGTGCAGTAATGTAATTCCAAATCGCTACAGCTGTTTCTTTTATTAGCTGTGGCTTCATGTCCTTGACACTTAAAGATCAAACCTACTTAAATATGAATAATTTAAAATGTGAATTTACTTCAATATCTTATTTTGCCAAGAAGCTCAGCAGCTCATTATATAAGAGGAATGTGTCACGGAGGTAGTCATCTCCGTAGTGGTGGTGCAGGCACGATGCTGCTCTTCCCACTGTGCATCCCCCACCCCCAAAAGTGCACCTGCAATGTGCTAGAGCATTTATCCAGCAGGTAATGAGGCAAAGGCTATGTCCTGAAAGAAGTCATGAGTCTATAAGGGCATATTTTCACAAGGAAAGGGAGGCTTATTTCAGGAAAAACATACCAGTTGAAGCCACCCCTGCACAGCCATGTGGCATCCTCCATGCAGAAGTAGCAGGACTGAGTGGGACTTTGCAGTTGCTTCTTCTGGTTATGACAAGCTGTTCAGTGAAGAGACAGTGGAGCTCAAATAGAAATGCTCCTGTGGTGTCCACAATCCCTCAGGCAGGGTCACAGGAAGATATTTCAAGGATAAAAGGTAGGGTGAAGATTAGGAAGAAGCAGGAATAGGAAGACAAACACAGGGAAGATGAGGAAGGAGGGGGATAAGAAAGGACTTAGGGAAGGGAGGACAAACCATTGAAAATAGTGGCAATATGAGAAGTCCAGATATTTTCCAGGCTCCAAATGGTTACCTCAGTGCTGGTAGTTCTGCCACTCTTCAGGAACTGCAGAAAAACCTGAATCTCCCCACGGGCACAATCAGGGATTCAACTGAATTGTCCTCCATTTTGAAAGATTGCTGCAAGTCAAGAGCTAAAGCACCTGGAGCTGAAGCACAGGTGGTATGCGAGCTCCTGCTCTGCAGCCTTGCAACAACTATGGTGATTCCAGTGGATCTGGAACTTTCTGCAGTAGTCTTCTTACTGTGTGTTCCTCATTTACCAGGTGACAAACGTAACGCATCCAGAGTTTGTTTTGCAGAACCACCAAATGCAGCCCTCACAGTTGCTCAGTTTGAGCTTTGCCTTAAATGCATCAGATGCTATAAAATAGTAAGTGCTCCATGGGCACTGGTATTTCAGTCGGGCACTTGGAATTATGTTGCTCTGGAAAATTATTTTGGCTTTTTTCTTGTGCTCCAGAATCCTGCGCATTTCTCTCTGAGACCAATTAAACCACACAGTTTCGTAGAGACATTGCAAAGTAATTAATATTTGTAATGCATGAAGAGATCTTAGTGAGAGCCCCAAAATCAGTAATTTTTGCTTTCGAGATTTAGCTGGATTTAGTGGTGAGTTCAAGAGTTGAATTGAGCAGGCTAAGGATGAAGAATACAATAACTTGTGTTTCATGCAGCAAATGAGGAAAGGCCATATAGGAAAACTCACATGTGGGTTCACAGGCTGTTACTGCAGTGTAAATGGTTTCCTTGTCTTTTGGATACGGAATTGGTAGATAATGGGATTTGTAGAAATTAGCCTGCACACTCCTCTCACTAGCTTGGGGATTTGGACTAGTTTTTGTTTGCACTGTAGGACAAGGATGAAGAGACTTTCAGGGAAGAAATGGAACACTCTGCAAGAGAGAGCAGAGGTGGCTCTGGCCAAGCTGGAGGAATAGCGAGCTGAGCTTGGCATAATTGATTGGGAAGAGGGAGCTGGGTTTGCTCAGTAGCAGTGGAATGGTTAAGGAGGAAAGTGTTGTGAAAGTTCACTGTGAAATATGGGAGTGAGCTAAACAATTTATTTTCTTTGATCTCCATTCATTTATAATCTTATTGGTGTTGAGTCTGCTGGCACTAGAGGTTTTACAATGAATAGCTGAAAGTACAAAAATTGATTTAAATTGCACTGGTCTTGTGTTAAATGGCTGTCTCTACTCTAGAAGTCACTTGGAGTTTCACCCTTTTAGCTGTTGGACAATTAAAATGCTAAACATTTAACTTACTTTAGACAGCTCTGCAAACAACAGCAAACTACAGATTGCTCAATTTATGTTACAACAGCTTTTGCATCAAACTTTAACCAGAATGCTTTGATTTTTTTAATGATAAATGAATATATTCTCACCAATATAAAAAGCTGAAATGGTTTAGTGTTTCAAATCCAATTTCTGATTTGCTAGTGTTTAAAATTAGTATCTCTGCCTTTTTGTTATGCTAACTAATACTGTAAACCAAAACAATAGAGTGTGTGTGTCAGTGTGTGTCTTCATGAGACGAGTTGTACTACAGAATTATGCAGTGTTACTTCTTCCATCAATGAGAAGGCACCATCAATAGTTGCAATAGGATTAGAAGTTGAATGTAGCTCGGATGTAAGCCTATTAATTTGCCTTTTTAAAGGTTTCATTTTATTTACATTCTTTTCCCCTAGTTTTTATAAATCACTTCTTTCTAGTAAGAAAATGAAAAATCTTTACTTTCCTGTTTATCAGACTAATTTTTTCACGTTCTTGTGTTTTGATATATTTTTTTGAAGAATCATGGTTAGCTGGTCAAATAATAATTGTTAGAAATATGTGCCTACACCTCCTTTTAATAATTACTTAAAATGTGTTAAGCACTTTAGTTTTCTGAGTCAAAAAATAATCCTCAGAGTGGATTTAATTTACTTGGTAAATAATTCAATGTGATTTTATGTTATTGAATGTGGAAATATCATTACTCACTTCACTAGTCAAAAATTCTAGAATTTTTGTCCTTAAGTACATTGTGTAATACACAAATTTTACTTGGATCCCAGAAATAATTTTATCAAATGGTTCTTTCTTATTATCTCTGTACTTCTAACTCCCTGGAGCCTCCTGAAGTTATCTTTCTCCTTTACAATTTTATACATTTCACTTATACACAGAAAAGAAACATCTGGCATTTTTTTTAATGAGAGCTGTACGCTCATTGACCAAACAAGCAGCAAGGAATCTGTTGTATGGTTGATTATTGCAAGAAAATGAAGTAGTAGTCTCACTAATGATCAGTAAATCTTGTATAAACCCATGCTGTTTCATTTTCTGAGTCAGCTAATCTCATACTTTCACCCTTACAAGAAAACAAATTGTGTTTAAAAATGCCTGGTGTAGAAAAATGGTACTTTCAAATGTAGAGATTAGAAACATTTAAAACATACATATCTGTGGTTAAAGATGCCGACTCTTAATTCTCCCCTGTCTAGAGCTTTCCTTTTTTATCTTTGAAGTTCAGTCATTATTCCATGTCTATGCCATTGGTTTATTTTTGTATCCTACAGAAATTAATTCAGACTGTTTAGATCCAATCTTTTTAGCATATTTATGAATGCAACTTATCAACAAGTTTACATTTTATGCAGCCTGTGGAGTTGGATTTTGGAATTTGCTTTTTTAGTAGTTCTTTTGTGGAAGAGAAATCTTTCAGGCATGAATTGATAGTCCAGATCTTTTGAGGTCTGTCTGTGCTAACCTATGACCTCTGTTCTTAGGAGGTCAACATCTGAGGGCAGGAGATTAAGGCAGTTAAAAGATTGGAATGGGAACTGGAATGGAAAAATTAGCCAGCACATTTTGGGTGGAAAACATCAAAGTCATCAAACAATTTGCTTATTTTAAACTCAGTTTAAGGGTAACAAGCTAATTGTACTGTGTTTGTTGATGCAAGCAATTTATATTATTTGAGAACATTAACACTGAAGAATTTTTTTTTAATTGGAGAAACATAATGCCTCTTCGCTATAAATGCACTATATATTTTGTATACTAAATGCTTTTGCTCAGCATTTTTAGGTAATAATTCAGGATCTGCTCATACAGTCTGTGTGCATTTAATTAGCTCTATTGCTTACAAATAGCAATAGTAAGTGTTGTGGAACCTGAAACTTGCTTGTAGTCTGCTGAAGACCCCTTGCTGTCCTTGAAGAATACAGGTGCTCTCAGTACAAGGGAAAAATTATTCTCATGTTAAAATTTTCTAACTCTGATGCTTAAAATCTTTTGTAAGCATCTCTCCTTGTTTCAGTTTTTGAAATGTGAATTCCTTTCCAATACAAATTTGTGACCAAGAAATGTTCTTTTATAGATTATAAATTGACTTACAAGAAAAGACACCATTGTCTCTCTGTTCTTGTCTGACATAGTTCAAAATTCATTAGTGTTTGTTTTTAGAGGAGTGACAACTTCATCTTTCATCTGTGCATTGATTTCAAAAATGTTATTATCTAGAAGAAGACACCTTCCCACATCTGAACAAGTATGCAAGTTCAAGGATTTGTGTCAGCAATCACATTTTTGTCTTGCTTGTTTAAAGTGCAAATGAAAGTGGTGTCAGTATCATAGGCAAAAGCCAGACTAGTGTTTCAGCGTGCAAACCCACTTAGCAGGAAAGAAAACAAAAGTTACAGGTACCTCTCAGCTCAGGCTCTGTCTAACAGCGTATGGTACTTCTCCTATAGGTATGGCTGCAAATTAAATTAAAGTACTGTCATACAGCTAAACTCAAGCAGACAGCCATCTGTAAACCTCAGTGTAACCTCCACATGTTTTTATTGTTCTTTGGATAGTGAAGGATAGGACATTTAAACCCCTTTGCAAGCTTTACAAACTATTCCTCTAAATGTTAAAACCTTCTTTTTGCAACTTCTAGCCCTGATTTGCATCTGAGGGGAAATTGAACAAAATTATCACCATAATTTCTTGCTTCTTCATGGAAGGAAAAGAAGGGAAAGCAGGAGGAGCTGTTGTGGACTGCAGCAGCCCGTGGACTGTTCCCAGGCACGCAGGCACTGCTTTGTTTCCTTCCTGCCATTTGACTGGGTTGGCTGGAGAAGCTCTGCCAGCTGCAGGGCTGGCCACGGCTGGCTGTGCTCCGCGATCCCGGAGGCACTGCCGTCACTGGATGTGTCCTGCATCCTCGCTGGTGCTGGCACAGCTGGCTGTGGCCTGCATCCCTAGGAGTGCCACAGGCACTGGGAAACAGAGAGCATTAGAAGGGGCAGAACCAACCCTGAAGGTTATTGTATCTTGGAGATGTGTTCCCTGTTTGAATTCTTGGGGATAAAATGGGGTAGCTTCTGATCAGCCATTTTGGGATTCTTGCTTGTCAGCGCGCTCTCTGGTTAAATAATCACTGATTGGAAAGCTAATTCTGTTTACAGACCGGTTTTGGTTACCCACTTGTGAGAACTTGTGAATCCTTGTGAAGGAACAGAGGATGTGTTAGTTAATAAAGAAAAAATGTTAACTACAAAGGTAGTGTGCCTGACATGACTTAAGATAACTTTCTTGTTTGCCTGAGCCATTTCTATACCTTCCTTCTGTTCTGTGTGTGTAACAGTAAACTCTTCAATGCAATCTTAGTCCATATAATACTTCACATCACTGTAGTTTTTAAATACAATAGTAATTGTGGTTCTTGGCTGTTTGAAATACAAGAGAGCAGTGATACACATACATTTTTTAATCTGGAAGACCTGTTCCCCAGGATTTTTGCTGGATGTGTGTATCCTCTTGTTTGGTGATTGATGATTTTTGATGATGTTTGATGATTCAAGCACCTTGTCCACAAGCCTGCTTTTCTTAATGTCTCTTGCCCACCCTTTTAAAAGTAGTCTGTAGATACCTGAGATCTGCAGATCAAAAACCACTCCAGTGGACACTGTCAGGGTGCTGGAAGTTTTTCATCCCTTAGTTATTGTGGCATTAGTTCTAAATGTGCTATGAATTGCCTCCAAGTTTTATGTACAATAGCTTGTGGGGCAGAGAGACTGCTTGCTAAGTTTGTGGAAGGGTAATTCAAAACTCAAAGAAATAATAATGCAATTTTTGAATTACTTAGAAATTAATTTCACTTACTTATGATGAAACCCTGCTTTGTTTTTCCTTGGTCTTTGTGAGAAATAGCTAGAGAATATATACTCAGTTCCCTCACATGTTCTTTTCACAGCAAAAAAATGCTGTAGAGATAGACAAAACTGTTTAGAATTACCACAAATAGTATTCTTCGGGCTTCTGTGTTTGTGAAGGTTGAAATTTCTGGCAGTGCAGCTGCACCAGATTCCTGACTTCAGACCCCAGTGCTCTTGGAATCAGTGTCTCCAAATGGACTCCGTAATTTGCCTCAGCTGAGTCATTTCCTTACCATGAACTGCCATAAAGAGATTATTACTTCTGCTTTGCTGTCTAGGGTTTAGCCTGCACTGCCCCCCTCCTTTTCAAAATAAGAACTCATCAGAAAACACCTTTTGTAGAAATGCAGTCGAGTTCAGAGGATTTCAGAAAACTGGATTGGTGGCCTTTTTTTTTAAGGGACTATTGAGGCTTGTGTTCCTCATCTGTTTCTAGCTGCTGATTTGAATGAGAAGCTAGCAAAAAAACCTTGTTTCTGTTGTTTCTAAGTAGTGGTTGTAGTTGTTTCTAGCCTCCAGGGGAACATGGAAGTCTATGAGATACTTCAGGTGATTGCTATCCATAAAATCTTTAGAAGTATATGGTAATAAATCTAAGATGTTATATATAAATTTTCTTCATGACCCACATTTCTTGCTTAATCCTGGCATAAAATACAAATGAGTCAAATCTGAAAGCTTTTGAATTTGTCAGAATAGTAAGTCTTTACACCAGTGCAGTGTTAAGACACATTTTATAGAAGATTGACTTTAATTGTCAAGAGGAGAAAAAAAATTAAATCTGTTGTGCACGCGTGTTGTACACACATATATAGTATATGCAATAGATTTATGAAAGGTTGCCTCAGTTGTATTGAAGAAAGTGGGTGTCAAAAGAAAGATGACTTAATAAGATATTAGACAAAATGAAGCTATAATAATGTAGCTGTGTTAGCTTGCTCTCATTAGGCCAGGTAACAACAGGAGTAACAATGTCACATGCCCTTTTGTCATCTATGGTCTTGCCTATGTAAGAAGGTCAATTGAGAGTTTCCAAAAACCTGCAAAAAACTCTTGAATTACAGATTCTGGTCGAGACTGTAAGTGAAAAACTATATGAAGGTGGTATTAGTACTGGAAATTATTGCGATGCTGTATGCACGCTAATCGCTGTAGTGAAACATCCAGCTGCAATAATGAGATGCTGTGTTTTGAACACATGGATTCTACCATGTTCCCTTTCTATGGGAGCAGGTGGTAAATTTGCTTAAGCTTGCATATTTTCTTACATTGTAGAGTACTACAGTTTGTGTGTGGTATATAAATCCATTTTCATTTAGCTTGGAAATATTTTCTTCAAGCAGATTCTCATTTAGTCAAAGAAAAAAAAAAGATTCCACAAAGACAGGTTTATGTTTATGTTGTTTATTATTATTATTAATTAAATAATTAATTAAAACAAATCTGTTTATTAAAAAAAGCACTACTTTATTAAATGATAGTTCAAGTTTGTCAGTTTAAAAATCCTTATTTCCTTGAAGTAGCCAGCCGTGACCTCTGAAATGGTTCATTCCTGTCAGTATGTAAAAGCTATATCAGTACGTAAAAGCTAAATGTGCCTATTAGGAGCAGAATCAGGATGGAAGTGAAGGTAGGGGTGGGAAGAACTGGAGATGGGAAGGAAGTGTGGTAAAGGGGATCACTGAATATGAACTAGGTAGTTTGTGGAACTGGGGCTGACTGAATAAAGAGAAGTGGTGGGTGAGCAGTGTTCACCCCTTCACGACAGATCGAGGCAGGGCTGCTTCTGATCTGATGCTTTCTGTGGGCTGATTACTTCCAGTGCTTGTAGACAGGTGTTCAGCATACTCCTGCCCCAAACCAGGCCATCTGTAGTGCTCACTTTTCTTTTACCCCCATTTCCCCTCAGAGAAGGTTAGTAATAGCTAGAGAAGCTTCTTTAAAGTGTGGATTTCACATGATTCAGAGGAAGGGGAGTACCCAACGTGGGTCAGCTGCAAGCTGATCAAGAGAGAAAACAGCCCAGGTTGTAGCTGAGTGCTTTGCACTCATGGTCCGGGGTGCATGGCTGGCCAGGGCTCTGCTCTTTGCTGGGGCAGGCTGGGGGTTCACCCCCTTGTAGCCACCCAGGGGCCCCAGGCACTCTGTGTATGGGATGTGCAGTATCTGTGAAAGCCAGCACAAATGAAGATGTGTGGCACAGCTGTGGGTGCTGTGAAATCCGGAGAGACAATGGTTTGGTACCAAGAGCCAGGCTCCCTGGCGGTGTGCTGTGGCTGGAGTCCCAGGGTGCTCCCTCCTGGAAGGGGATGGGCTGCACTGGGCTCTCTGTGACAAGACAGGCACTTGTAAAATTTCCCCTCTTGGTTTTCAGACAGACAGCACTCATGACACTGCCAAACAGGCTGAGACTGCTGAGATGGTCAAGCAAGGTGGCCAAGAGAGTTTTGAGGATGCTGTAATAGACACAGCCCTGGAGACCTGTTTGGCAGAATGTGCCAGTAAGATAATTCTGCATATGCTGCAGTCTCTTTGCACAAGGGAAAAGAGCCTCTCTGAAAGAAAGATGAAAATGGGGAAGGTACACAGGTGGCCTTGGCCCAACCCTAGGCCATACCCTTTCTCAGAGGTATTCAAGACAGATTCCCTCAGATTTGGGAGTTAACTTAAAATTTCTTGCATCAGTAAGTGTTCTTAAATGTGCAGTAAATTGAGTACATCTAGGTTATTGTCAGTGTAGGCACTGAACACCCTGAGATTTTTTTTCTTTTTTATGTACTTGTAAATCATATATATGGAATATCTAGAGTGTAAACTTTCATCCGCTGGTTCTGTATCTCACGCCTGTGTCCATTAATACATAGCTGAGTTTTGGGACTCTCCTTGTCACATGTTGACATTCCTTGGGGACACACAGCTGGTGTTTAATTATATCTGATCTAAGTTTGCCAAAACTCTTCCCCAACAATTGCAGCAAAATTCTTCAGCCAGAACTGTTAGAGAGGCACCATTAAGTTGAAAATATTTTACATTTCTGAAAGCAATGCTGCATTAATTTTAAGTATAAAACATAAGAGGTTTTTTAGCTGTTGTTGATTTTTCTGCACTGCACTGTACAAGCTGAAGTAATGGGAATCCCCAGGGTTCTGGACTGCATTAACAGATTGAATCCCTATGTATTATTTTTTCCTGTAGGGGAACTGTGACTTTAAAAGAAAGGGATGCTGCCCCTGACTCTGAAGCCAGGTCTCTGCCAGGGTGCAGTTCAGATTACCATGGCCGGCCAGCTGCCGTGGCCCCCCTGCACCCACAGCCAGCCTTGTGGTCCTCTCCCCTCAGGGTCGCCGGTGCCGATCTAATTCCCCTGAGAGCCGTTTCGGGGAGCGTAACTGAGAAAAAACTAATCCTGCACAAATAAAAGGTACCAAGCAGCAAATGGATGGAGAGGTGACAGGGTGGGGGATGCCTCTCGGTAACAGCTCCGCGTTCAGTGGGTTTATCTGGAGTGAGAAACCCTACGGGCAGCTCGGCATGAAGCATGTTGTGCTCTCTGCTCAACGTGGCGGAGACATTCCCTGCTGGCGGCAGCTTTTTGGCCTCTGCAGTAGGAGCGATAGGAAGTCTGCCCTCACTGGTAGCAGGTGGTGATTTAAGAGCCAGCGGGGTTCATGGGAGGAAAGTGTCAGGAACACAAAACCCAGCAGGGAGTGGGGTTTGGCCTCCAAAAGGCCAGAGGTATAATTAGGCATCGGCAAGACGTCGCAGAGGGTTTGGGGAGTGTCCCAGTCGAGGTCTTTTCTATTTGAGCTTCCTCTGTTAGACTGCCAGTAGATCCCACTGCACACAGCTCTCCACAAGAGCGATGGTCTGTGCTTCTTAGCAGGGCTGCAGCTTGTGGTTTTCCTGGCCAGGGAATGAAAACAGGATGCGAAAAGCAATCCTACCTATTTTAGATGCTTTGGTGCCACCACACCATTAACTTGTCTCTGAAACTGTACAGTACCAGGAAGTTGGCAGCTGACTGGGAAGGTAAGCGGCATTCCTCAGCTCTGTGCCTGACATCCCTGTGGGGCTGGAGAGCAGGCTTTAAAAGCTGCGGTGTTCTGACTTAATTCGCTGTTAACTTCTAGTCTGGCATTTTAGTACCTATGCAGTGGTCATTTCTCAGTTCCCTTCCTGCCTTTCAGCAGCTGCTCCTCAAAACTTGCAAAATGCAAGTATTAGGCTTGGAGGAGTCAGCGTGTGGTGTCATCCCGGCTCTTCCTTCCCTGCCAGCTTCCACTAAACAATCTGTTTAATTTTTTTTCTGCTTCTGTTGCGTTAGTTTGAAGTGCTGTGAACGATGTGAAGACAACTGGAGATATGTACTAAAACTAGCATTTCCTGTTGTAGTGTTCTGCTATTTCACATCAATCATATTATCTGAAGTGTGTTACAGTTACACAGTTTCACTTAGGAACTTAAATGTACTAAAATTATAGCCTGCCTTCTTCATGACAAGGAAAAAAATAACATAAATTTCACATACAGTAACAGAAATCATATTCTTTCTGTCTGATTTTACCACGTGCACCAATTATAGAGTGTTTGTATGTCATACAGAAGAAGTTAATGTTTCAGGTTTCTTAATGACAGTTCTTCAAAGGAAATTTTCTCACCAAATGGGAAGGATTATATAGAATCAACACTTACAGTTAGTAGTATTGTAATGCTGAAAGGCAGACCTCAGTGTCAGTAACTTTGTGAAATCCTATCTGCAATTCACTCAATATTGTGTTTTCCAGGCTTCCAAAAAAAAGGGAAATATATATTCCCTGGTATTTCCAGATATGCATATTTTCCTAGTCTTTGCTAGGAGTCAGTGAGTTTTCAAAGCATTCATAAATGCTGCTCAAGTATAAAAGTAAGTTATAAAATGCTATTTTGCAATGTTGAGATAGTAAACTAGCATTATTGTGAATCTTTCAATCACCCTCAGTTACTAATAAAGTTAAACAGGTGTCTTAAAAAAGCCCCAAACAACCAGTTCATTTAAAAAAAAAAAATTATGGTAAAGCCCTACAGTGATATTAATGTTATTCAGAGTTCCTTTTGTACAAAGAGTGTGGTACTGGCAACTAAAGTCCTGATTTATTGATGACTTCCCTTTCTATAAGACAGCTTATGGTTTTCTTCTTGTCATCATCATCAACAGAGGCTGAACTAATTAATTCTACAAGATTTCATAGGAAAAATAATTTTGCAGCTATTTTTTCTAACTGATACGCATGTGATTTAAGCTCTGGTGGCAAGAGGCAGGGTAAGGTATGGAAATGCAGACAGCTGCCTCTGAAAGAAACAAAGCTTCTAGGAAGCTTAACATGCTGAAATCAAGGGAGGCATATAATCTCCATCCTAGGGTGCTAAAGTACTGAGCACATCAGTCCAGGGTTATTAACAGCTTTTGCTTTGAGATACGGACTTAGGACTAAAGAATGTTCATGAAAAAAGAACATAAGAACTGTGGGCAATGGCAATCAATCCTGTCCAATCTCAAAATATTTATGACAGCTTTGTATCCTGCTAATAGAGAAGACATGGGAAAATTAGAAAAAGTGGATGAAGTGCAATGTTAGTTGATCAGTTCCAAATTGTGCCTTATTTTTATTATTTACTTTATCTAGTATTTGTATTCTGTTAGCTAGATAATTTTCTTAGACAATTGAAATGTACTAAAGGTAGTCTGGCCTTCAAAAATAATCTGTTACAATGTGCAAGGGGAAATTATTAGTTAAAAGAAAGTCCAATACGTGAACTCTGAAATGGGTGAAAAATAGTTTACTGAGCTTTACTTGGTTTTGAACCTCCCATGCTCCCCTGTAATTTATTATTTAGATTAGGAATGGTTTTAACAACACAGTGAATATAAAAGTGCTATGACTTGTGCAGCATCTCCCACTGATGTCAGCACCACTATATAGATAGCCTTTAAGGACAGCCATATTAAAGAAATTTTCAAGTCAAAAATAACTTTCTTAAGTTGCACTCGACTATTTATGTAAAAGATAAAGGGGTGAGGGACAGAATTTAAACTTGGCATTTGTGGGGGAAAGCAGAAGTTATCATGTCCTGCCTTTCCTGCAGGTGTGTCTCCAGTGGTTGCCCTTGGTCACTGGGGAGCATTGGGGTAGGTTGGTCTTCCCCTTTGCCTGCCAGCCATGGTTGCCCCAGAGTTTTTGTGTCAGGTTACAGGAACCCTAGGAAAGAGTTTGGCTGGCGTTTTGCTGGTTTTGGGGAGCATGTAGGATGGTGGAAGCAGCTCTTTTGACAGCATCTGGAGCAGTTTGGGGAAAGAAGATAAATGATCAGGTCCTTGATTCTTTACTCCAGTTCATGCCTAGAGCAGGCTGAGCACTGCTGAGCTTCAGGTGCCTCCTGGCTCCCTTTCCTCAAGGCATACAGTCTAACTGGGAACAGCAGGGGTATAAAATATTTCAGTGAGTAGCGTGTCTCTTATACCAGATGAGGCACTGATGTGGGAATCAGGTAGTAGGATTTCCTTCCCTTCCTTACTCTGCCAGTGTAGTACAAAAGCAAGCTGCTTTGAACAGATCAGGGAATTTGCTCTGAAGTATTGATTATGGTTTTTCAGCTCTTTGAATAGCCTGATCAGCCTCAGTGTTGCCAAAGCCTTTGTGTAGTTTCTGTAAGAACAGATAATTGTTTGCAGCATCCCTCTAGTGCCATTCACAGGTTGTGCTAACTGCACTGTCGAAGTCCTCTGCAAAGAGGGAGACACATTGTCTCGTGCTCAGTGGTGCAATTCAATAATTTCTGGCTGCTGCCTCCTTTTCCTGAGGTGCAGTTTGCTTTCCTGACGGCAGGCCCATTGGGGAGGAAGGGCTGGAGAGATGGCTTTGTGCTTTTCTCATCCTGTGCGGAGCAGCATGCACCACAGCTGGAGTAGTCCAGAAGAACAGTATTCCCCTCTCCCAAAATTGTTATCTTGCACAGCAACTGGAAACCTGCTAGGCAGCCAGCTGTAGTCTTGTGGGTTTTCTATTACCTCTGTTAAGTCATGTGTTGCAGCTTTTCATCAGCAAGTGTTTGACAATTCTGCATCATTGCACAGGCATTGCGAGGTATCATCTTCTACATCACAAATGCTGTACAAACGGGTGTTGGTGTGTGACAGTTTGCAAGCATCCCCTTATTTCTCAGGTTGAGCCATCTGCTGTGGGCTGTCTTTGCTCAAACTCCTCTTACTTCCATTTTCATCTTAAAGGCACAAAAGAGGGGAAACTTGACCAAGTTTTCAGAAGGCAAGGGTCATTAACAAAAATGATGCAGTCACAGGTTACCTGGGTTTGGTAGGAAAGAAATTACAACACCTGACTGGTGATGAAGTCAGTGATGATTACTTGTGTGATTAAGAACTGCTGGGGCAGGGCCTGAGACTGCAAGGGAGGGAGAATCTGAGACTTTTGATGAATATTTGGGGTAATGACCCTGAGGTAATGTATGATGTGCTATAGGTCAGAGTTAGGGTTTGGTTTCCCTCAAGAACCGACAGATCAGGATTTTAAGAAGGGCAGAGGAAGAATAGGGAAGTAGAATGGACCTGCTGCTGCTGCTAACAACCATTAGAAAAGTACAAAGCCAGCTGCTCTCAGAGCAGAGCTTGATCCTTTCAGTGCCTTTAACAGCACAGGATATATTCAGAGGAGGGGAATTCATGAGGCCCTATGGACCTACACCATGGCATTACACAAAAATGCAAACCCGAACAATGGGTGGCCTCAGCAGTTCCATCTGGCTCGCCATTAACAAGGTTAAAGTAAAGTGGGTTTCCTTGGCTGTGTCACACACAATTTACACTTCAGATGCTTTAACTTTGGAGCCAGACCGAAGGGAACACCACTCTAAACTCATGTGGCAAGAGTCACCTAAGATGTGTGGTAAGCACAATTGGTATTGATGCTCTTTCAAAGATACAGAGTAGTAGCTTTTAGATCATTTTAAATTACTATTTCCAAGGGCAGATTTTTTTTTCCTAAATAATTTTTTTAAAAATCCTGTCAACAGACTAGAATTGCAGTCAAATATTGTTTACCCAAATAATTTACAGACACAGTAATATTGGAGGCTGGATTCAGTAACAGCAGAAATTATTAGAGGCCCTAGAAATGTTGCCACCAGCGTTTCTGGAATGATAACCTCAAAAGTTCAATACACTTTGAAGCTAAAAGGGATATCGATACACGTAAGTGTATTCTGTTGTAAAGCATTCTGTTTTCAGAGCCACCAAAGTACTTAGATAATAGCATAGTTAACCATGGCAGATAATAACCTTTAAAAAACTTTTGCTCTAGAGAGGCAATGGTATGTCAACAGGTATGTTGGCCTGTTAACTTCTATGCCATTAAGTGTAATAAGGCATGGAAATTATCTCAGCATTTTGCAGAAATCAGGTTCTTTGTCTCAGCTTTGACATGTTTAAGGGAACCCTAGTGTCCTCTATGGTGTCCCATTCTTGAATAAAAATCAATTTTTATTGAACGAGTATCAAAGTTGATAATTCAATTTCACAGCTGTTTTATGATCTCTAAGACAAGCAGTTAAATCTGTGGTAAAGAGCTAAGGTAATTTACAGAGAGAGGATACATCTATTGTTGCAGCAGAGGTGTTCAAGGCATTCCACGGAACGGAGCGAGTATTGCCCTGGAGGACAAATGAACACACTACAAGAAACCTGGCTATCCTCGCTGGTTTTGACCATGAATTGTGAGTTCAGTAGTGGAACAGAACTTCATACTGCTCCTAAAGTTAAACAATTAAACCTGCATACCATAAAACCAGCTGACATCGTTGACTCGGAGTTATCCTGGCAATGTCAGTAGTCTTGCGTAGGAAGGCCTTTAGCTCATGCCATTCTGAGCTTCCTCCTTGTGAGCTGTGCAGTACTGCTGCGATGGGACACACTTCCTCTTGAGCATGCTGCCGAAAGGTTGGCATCAGCCTCACCAGAGCTGAACATTTGCTTTGTGCCTTCCAGGCTTTTCCAGCAGGTGAGCCAGTGCCATTGATGATGGCCTCCCATGCCTTTAATAAGGGAGTTGGTATGGATGACCCTGTGCTTGTTTGTCCCTCTTCTGACTCTGTTGTTCAGCTTTCTGACCCCCCCTTATGGCCCCTCTGTGCTGCCTTTTCATCTCTCTTGCAAAGACAGGAATATCCTTAAACGTGACACTTGAGTTTCTGACTATATGCAGCAGTCCTGTAATCATAGCCATGATTATTTTAAAATGCAGTAATTTTACAAATTTACAATATTGTAAATTTGTCGGGCATGTCAAAGTTGCGAAGCTCCTCTCACAGGTTTCCTGCCCACTGCATTTGAGGTAACTACAGGCAAAATAAACTGAACTGAGAAGTCATCTCGACTAATTGGTGACAAACCATTGACATTCCCTTCTCCTCTCCCTTTTCAGCTGCTGGTCTGTCCATGAGCAGCAGCTTTTGACTCAAGTCCTACCTTAACAATAGCCTCAAAAAGAAAGTAGTCAGAGCTATTCTTGCTGAGCCATGACAGGTGCAGTGCTTCCACAGGAAGCATTGCAGTGGTAGGAAAATGAAGAAAGAATAACACAGCAAGGCAGAACCTGTGAAGAGGTAGAAGGAAAATAGTCCAGCTGCAAGTATGAGCATATGTCGAGCTGCAACTTGCATGAGTATGAAGTGGGAAATGGCCCAGCTATGTTCTGCGTGAGTGGAGGGACAGTTCATAAAAAAAGCATTAGTTAACCTGAAATAGGGCTGGTTGATTTATGGGGAATACGTAAAAAAATGGTGTAAAAACCTATTTCCTTAGAGGAGGGATATTATGCATCTCTGTGCACTATATTTAGAGTGTATTTAACTCAAAGCACACAGCTCAGCTACTTTTTGTCACTTAAGTTCTTTTCCAGCTCATTGTCTCTAACTGAAAGGAAATTCAGATGCAGCCACACAAAACTAAGTTGAACATCTGCATCTTGTGCCTGGACTTGGAGTGCATGATCCTTTCATCCACTCTTCACAAACACGCCTACTGGTGGGGGTCAGATGTAATATTATGATATTGACAAATTCATGAATCCAGGAAGAAATCCAGTATAGATTTGTGTGAAAGCCATGTGTATGCTGTGACCAGGGGTAAATCCCAGACAGTGTGCCCGTTCCACATTGTAGTTCCTCTGCAAGAGCGTTTGAGGACAATGGGAATTTCATTGCTTTATCTACTCCCTCCCACCTCCTGACAGTGTTTATCACACCCACAGTTGTGCCAATGCAATGATTTATGATTTTGTCTCAAAACTGGAGGTGTGATATGAAGCAAGCTAAACAAATGCCACAAATTGAAAAAAAAGTAAGTGAATTAACTGAAAATTTTTCCTTTGAGAATTGGCTAGCATTTTAGTGACTGCATCAATCATCACAGGGATCATTTTTAGGAGTTTTTGAAAGCAGATCATATGCCTTTGGAAGCGTTCTTCTTGGAAAGGAGGCTGTTTACTCAGTAAATCTTCCACTTATTTTTATATTACCCAAGGAAAAGCTGTGAATGAAATGCAAAGTAGTTGAGCTGGAGTCCTGGTCACTTGCTTATGGTTCTGGATGGTTTGCAGCATTGCAGCGGCATCCCTGACACTTCCTGCATTCTGCCTGGCACGGCACACTGTTGCTGGCTTGTTTGGCAGTATGGAGTATGAAAACAGAAGGGCACCCTGGGAGCTGCTCCTGATGCTGCCAAGACAGCAAGCAGCGGTGGCTCTCGCTCTGCAAAGCTTTGCAGGAAACTGGAATGAAATCTAAGCACGGTAGTTTACTGAGGACATTCTAGTTCAGATTTTTTCATCATTTAGAAATTGTGTGCTTTCTTCATCTGATTCTCAAGTTTGTGTTTCCTGCCAACAGAGAATGAAAAAGGCATGTGGAGGGGGGGTTGTGGCATTTTTGTGAAGTCCAGTTAAGCTCACAGTAGCCCTCGTTTTCTGTGTAATGTCTGATGTAATTGAAATTACTTTTCGCAACTTGTCTGTGACTTTTCATGATAAATGTTGGACAGTGGTGAAATAGCTGTAACAAAGAGAATAGTCTCAAAATTAGGTATTTTATGCATTGTTCAGGATGTGCTCAATTCCTGTGCTAGTTCAGTGAATGGCAATTAATTTGGCCTGAATTAATGAATGGCCTCATCACCATATGGTTGTACTTTGTTGTACCATAACTTTCCTTGGTTTACCAGATATAATCCTGAGTGGCACAGACTCAGATCTTCAAAGCTATGAGGACCTTGCTTATCTTTGAAGTCAGTGGGACTTAGGCATTGAAATACCTGTAAACGTTTGATTATACCTAACAGTGTCACACAGGCTGCCTGTGACAGAGAAGGAAGGTTCTATCACCAGCTTCTGAGCCTGGGAAGGATGAGACTTTTAATGAGGAAAGTTTGTGGGCTGTGCTTGAAATCCAGAGTCCTGGGTGGCGGACACAGTCTCCCTTCACTTTGTGGTTATGTGGAATTGTGTATTTCCAGGAATTTTGGATTTTTTGAATAAAAGGTTTGTAAGGAGGAGAGCTGAAGGGATCTTGATTTATGAGCAAAGCTTTCCATCTTAGGTTTTCAAGAGTCGGGTTAGTTTAATAAACAATTGATTTGTTCCAGGAATACTGAAGGAAGTAACAGACTTCTGAAGGTCTGGTCCCTTGTCTTCTATGGCTAAAACTGTTCAGGTATGGCTAATTCCAACCTTACAGAAGGCATTTGATTCCTAGATTTGATGATTAGGTGCTGCCAAGAGCCTCAAATGCCAAATTTTACTTTCTGTCTGTTTCTTGTGTCAGTTGGGATTTTTACTGGACAGCAGCAGCTCTGTGCTCTAGCTTTTACAGCTGAGCCCCTCAAAAATTACCAGGTTGGCTTCACTTTTATGGCCCAAGCCAGCAAGCACACTTCTAACCTACTCAAAAGGTCCCTGAGTTCACCACATACCTCACTCAGTGTGAAAGACAAGTTTGGATGCAGATCTTCCCTCCATCAGAAGGTTGCTGTAATTCAGACGGTTGTTCAGCCTTTTGAAGGAGGATTAGTAGATTGTAGGTAAGACACCCAGGTTTCTCAGCTTCACTGTCTGGGGAACCACGGTCAGTGACCAGTTGCAAGAGGATTTCACCCAACGGTGGAAGCAGCACAAGATACGGGGGAGACTGTACCTGACAAGGACAGGCAGTGATGGAGGCGCTGGGATTCCATCAGGTGGAGAGGGTGAAGAGTTCAGCTACAAAGCAGCTCCTAAGATTGGTGGTTTGGTTTTTACAATGGTGCAGCAATACAGATATCCAACACCAGCACCCAGTACAATTTGTTATTGCACACCCTGAGGATTGTGACACCCATGTGCCACCCCTCAGGAGTGGCTGTGAGAAAGGGTTCCTGCCAGTGGAGGACACTGGATGGGAGGGGCCCTGCTCCAGCCTGATGCTGAGAAGCCGTGCTCCCTCACACTGCCTGCCAGTGAACTCCCTCCTCCCTCTAGCATTGAGCATTTATCCACAATGAAAAAAAAAGAATAGATTCAGTTCTCTGTCTATCTGTGAGTTCAAATCCACTGCCCCCGCTGGTTCAGCTGTGGTATTTTAAGGTCTTGTGGCAGAAGGATATTCTCAATTTTTCCTGCAGAAGATCTGTCACTAGAATAGTCAACTGCTTAATGAATAGTAAGAATTGTCTCCATAACCTTGTAGCAGTATGGTAAATAATCATTAAAGCAGGAAGAATCTGAGTTTCAGTCAGGGTTAATGAAGTCTTATGGATTTGACATGTTATATGTTCCATTCCTAGCCTCTGCAGTATGTCTCAGTCACCTTTCTGTGTCTTCTAACGTGCCCCAGAGCCTGGGATCTGAGGAGAGCAGACAGGCTACCTGCATAACTGAGTAATCTGTTATTTTACCTGGAAGTCAGGATTTTCCTTCCAAATTGGAAGAACTTGTAACCAATCCCCTTGTAACCATTCCCCAATTCAGTACCTTGCTGGCCTGTGCACACTTCACTAAGTGACAGCAGAGACACATATGCCTTCTTCCACTCCAGTGGTCTGATTTACCACCACCAACTTGTGGGCTTGCACTAAAATAAGTTGCCCTTTCTGCCTGCATGCACTTCCAGCTCTTAATGTGCAGTGTTCCTGCCTTTCACAGTGATTGCTGCTGGATAACCGGAGGGCTGTTTGGTTCAGAATACACATGAATTGTTAAGACACGGACATGATGCTGGTATTAATCACTCCTCTGGTTTGTGACTGCTTTCAAAATTGTAAATTCAGGGCTCCCATAATTGAAGTTGTGGCTTGGGTATGAATTTCTGATCAAAACTACAGGAAGTTGATTGTGCTGTGTTCAGTGAGCATATCCATTGTGTTTTCCTGTGGCCGGTTTACTCGATCTGCAGCTTGTGGTCTGTTCTTCCCCTGCATTGATCACAACTGGGGTGCCACTAATTGAATTATTCTTTGCTTTCAAACACTTTATTTAAGTGTTCCTTTTATCAAATCTCCTAATTCAGAGTTCATCAATCCTGCTAGAAAAATTGATCCTTGGCCTATAAACGTCCTTAATTTTGAAATAATTCATTCTTTCTTAGGCTGAAAGGATGAGCAAAAATGGGCAGAAGACACATCACTCCTCTACCCTAGCCATAATTCTTTGGTTTTCTTTTTTAAACTTTGTGATTTATGCTGTGTTCTGCTTTCAAATGTTGCATCAACCAGCAAACACAGATTTACAGGTGGAACAAAGGAGCTTCATTGGAGCCTACATTGCTCCATGGCCTCACAGCTTGTATCAGCCTGACCTCTGCAACCAGCCTTGGCTACTGCAGTGTGACTTTTCAGAATTTATACACAGTGGGAAATTCTTTTCTCTGTTACACTATTAAAGATAACAGAAAATAAGATCAGTGAAGTCATCAAAATTGCTCTGGATCTACACCCTTGTGACTGAGATCAGAACTAAGACCATTAAGATGCTCTGTTTCTGGGAACTAGCAATATTTAAGAAAACTTTTATTAACTTCATTGGTATAATTTTACTGGAGTGGTATCACTTAATCTGCATAATCCCAACCAAGAGGGATAAAGTGATCTAGTTTACCACATATAGGGAAACTATTTATGTTCCATTATTTCTAACTGTACGCAGAATTAACAAAATTCAGAGAAATAAGTATTGAACTTGTGCATGAAATTTGCCATCCTGAGGCCAAGCAAGGAAAAAGGAAACACCGAATTCTGAATTAACAATAATTTTTGTATGCATAAATGTGCTTTTTATTGTTATGTACACAATTATAGTGAGAATTAATGATGAGGATAAATCTGGTGGTGATACAAGGCAGAATAGTCGAAAATGGCATTATTTCTCTTTTAATTCTCAGGGATCAGGCAGTGTGGGACAACAAGAATACCTGCCTCAGGTGGGAATTAAAAGCTTTAACATATAAGGCTTAATCCTGTTGCCACCAAAATCCTCTTTTCATGCTTTACTGTTGCTTCTGCATTTTGATGTGAAAAGTTTCAAAATAATTTCTTTTCTTTAAGATACTGAAAGCTTCTTAAAAATGTGTTACAGAAAATGCTCAGCCCAGCCATTTAGTAATAATGTCAATATATGAAGCTAGTACATTTTAGACATCTTAAGATGCAAGTTCAGAAAAGTGAATAAGGTGACTTCTTCCTTTCTCAGTCAGTGCAATCAGAGTGATGCAGATTTTCCGTACCATTAACATGTGGCTATAGAGCATCTGAATTATTTAATTGTTCTTGTGGGTATTGAACATGTGAACTTACAGGTGCTATTTCAAGGAAAACCAACCACCATATTTGATGCCCTTTTGTTCCACATTTGGGATAGGAAGCCCTCATGTGACATAACTTTATCAATGCCATGAGCTCTGGAAAGAACCCCTATAGAGATGGCTGGCATGGTCTCCTCATAGAGAGTGTGTCAGACAGCAACCATCCCTTTGTTTCTGAAGAATGAAATGAAAATGTGAGCTGCTGGTCAAATCCTGCAATCCTTAACACTCGTGAAGCCTATATTCATGCAAGTCATCTAATTTGGTGTATGTAATAGGAGAATCCATTTCCAGGCTAGGATCTGAGTCAGTCCATACTCTTGTCAGCAGATATTTCTGAAACATTGTGCGTGATACTGATTTATATGAGATACCTAAAGTCCTACCGCTCTAAACTGATATTTGGGGAGGAAGAATAGGTTATGAACTTCCAGAGCAACCTTCTTCCTCCTCTTTCTCTACCACTGTTTGCTTCAGTGCTTCAGCCTACTGCCAGGATGCCATTTGCTGTTTCCTGCTGTTGTGAGTTGGTGTCACTTGTATTTGCTGTATTTGTTGTATTTGCTGCTAATGTTAGGGATGAAATAAGGAACAAAATGGAAAAGGCAATTTTTAACAACTGATTCCCAGTTACCTACTCCCTTTTATCTCATCTGTGGATTAACTGATCAGTGGATGTGGAAACGCTGGAACTAGCTCTGCTGAGAGGCAGATAAGGTCAGGCATGCCTCTTAGCTCATGAACAGCACCTCACTGACCCAGAAAGAGTTGAGCCGGTTTTATGCAGCGTGCATCCTTATCCGCATGGCCAGGAGCCTCAAGCCACCTCTGTGAAAGGCTTCTAGTGTTACCGAGCCAGGCTTCTGTAAACAGGGGCAGGGAGCAGTGCTTTCAGACACAGGCAGCCGAGGTCTGCTTAGCTTCGGCCACCCCCGTGCCCGCCCAGTGCCGCGCCCCAGCTGGCTCTGGCAGAGGGCTGCAGATGTACCCACATCTGTACCCACACGCAGCAGCAATGCCCAGAGCAGAGCCCAGGCAGCCCTTCCACCAGCATGAACTGTGGAACATACTTACTTCTTAAAAAGTTACTGCATACAGAGCTGTTTTCATTGAAAAAACAGTTTCTTTTATTATTCCCACAGAAATTAAAGCTTACAAGGGAAATTTGTGGTTGAGAGTATTTGTGTGCGTGGTTTCGTAGTGCAGAAAGATTAACAGTAGTAGACTTACTTGAAATCATGGTATAACATTTCATGTTTGAAATATGTGATATATGACTGTTTAAAACATAACTTCCTTAAACCATTGCTGATTTTTTACCTGCTTTATCTGGATGGGTTAAAGCCATTAAAATATACACATTCTTTCCATGCTGTATTGATACTATTGGAGCAAAACCATCTTTCATGTTATTTAGAAAAAAGACTTCATTTTGTAAATTGTTATTTCAGGAATTTTTAGCTCTTAATGTAAAGAAAACCCTTTTGTTGTAATAAATGAAAATACATCCAAATCATTCCTCCATGAGGATGCATTTCCTAAAGATTTTTGTGTGATTATGTGAAAAATAATTTTCCTCCATGCCTGTAAAGGGAGCTGAGTGGATAGTAGAGATAAGGTTTCATGGAAAGGAAGAATGGAAACCACACTGTTGAAGTTATTAAGTTATTTTTTAAGATCTGCCGTCTCTGTAGTCCCTTCCATTTTTGTGGAGAAAAAGGCTGCATTTTGTGCATTTTGAATCACCTTTCTGTTTCATTGTTGTTCTTTGTTATAAAAAAACCAAAACAAAAAAATCCCCATCACCTTCCAGTAAAATTGTATTAGCAGATTTTAAACAATTTTATTTCCTCATGAACTGAAGCTAAATCATATCCTGACAGGCCTGATTTATCAGGCAAATGCCCCACGTTGTTTGTCAGCTTCTTTGTTGGGGGGAAGGGGGAGGGGAAACCCGAGCAACAAAAGACCGTAACCTATTGATATTACTTCTGTGATACGCTGGGGAAAATAGATTGATTTAGAATTAACCACAGAAAACTAGTCAATCTGATGAGTTTACAACAGAGCATTTTTATTTATTTATTTGTAACAAGAGTAAACATCATCAATATTGCACCCTGTGTTATTGGAAGCCTTGCAGACAGTGTGGGTTTGGGTCAGCATGCTGGGGCTGTCTGTAAAATGAAAGAAGGCAAGCTTAAAAAAATGGAGGGACCTTGTTTTTCTCACAACATTGAATGTCTTGGACCTCCAGTACATTATCATGAGTTGTAGGATTCACAGGACAAATAGATAGGTGAGCATTTTTGTTGAGCATTTCATCTTTTTTTCCTTTAAGAGGTTATCTTTTTTTTAAAATTACATTTCTGTTATATATCTCAAAAAGCTAGTAAAGCACAGGAAATTTTCTAACTGAATTTCACTGAAGAATGCCAGCCTGCAATTAACTTTCCCAGCATGTTGCCTCTGCACAGTGTTTTGCATGAACGAGGAGTTCAGGGTAGCAAATACTCACAGGACCAGCACAAACCTAAATGTGGCACCAGTGTGCCATTTTCTGAATTGATAATATGCTGTTTTACAACATTCTTGCTTAAAAATACTTACAGTTTTAAAATTAAACTGATTTTTTCTTTCTTGGATTGGTAAATGAGGGTGCTAGTGAGGTTTTCTGCCTCATTGTAAGCCTGCTTGATGGACAAACCGTAAATGCTCTGATGAGGATGGTAAATATTCCTTACTGTAGTTTATTTAACAAGATAATTTCACTTGACCTTAAATTATTATTTCAGTAGTATTTCAGTATTCACTATGTTGAATTCTAATACCTTTTTAGAGTGTTTTCAAAGTTACCTGTATTCTCTCCTCCATTCAGCTACAGCTTAAGAATTAAAGTTTGATAACCAGAATGGTGTAAACCTCAGCAATGTGCATGTGAGCAGAAACATTCCATCCATGTCCCTCTCAGAGGGCACGAGCAGAGTGTGTGTATTCCACTCATCTTCTGTGTGTCTTGTTAGCTCACCAGTGGTTTTCATCCTTTAAAAACAAAAAAGCTGGGCCGCTTCTCTGGGTGTGAATTCCCTGTTGGGTGCAGCGAGCAGTCCAGCTGCAGGGCACAGCTTGGCAGTGAGGGAGCACTGCCCTGCACAGCAGTGAGGCTCCTTTCTGTGCCCCATGATTTTTTGAAAATGACAGGCTGACTTTGTATTTCCTGAGGTTTAATACTGCTTAAAAGTGGGTTATAGGGGTGTGGAGGGGGATGTGCATGAATCTTCTCAAACAATGCCTGCAAGGGAATCTCCCAGGAAAAGTTGCGGATGAAGGAGTGAACTGCCAGCAGTGTCCAATGCAAGGGTCCCAACATCTCCCCTGTTCTTCCCCTGCCATGGATTCCTGCTCCTCCTGCAGCTTATTGCCCTGGCACCTGACCAAATTTTTTCGTTTTCCAGGGACAGTTGTTGCCTGTTTTTAGGTTGCAGTGACTGCAGCCTCATATTTAGTTTCAGCATTTCTTGCTCTAAAAGGATGATGTCTGTGTGCACGGTTTTAAGGTGTGAGGCTAATGGCCTGTTTTAAAAAATATTCAAACTGGTTTGGGGTTTTTTACTTTTAAGTGCAGGCTTCTCAGCAAGGAAGATTTTCATATTATTATATTATTAAGTAAAAGTACTTAGTCTTTTTGTAATACTGTAATATACAAGACATGCCAGTTTAGCAGTAATCAGTTGCATTCCTGTCAGCCTTTGGATGCTGCTGTGACAAATTTGATATCCAAGATATGGTTACTGGAATATTTAAGTAATCCATTAAAATATACTTGTATTTATCACAGAATCACAGGATGGTTTGGGTTGGAAGGAACCTAAAAGACCATCTAGTTCCATCCTCCTCTGCCATGGGCAGGGACACCTTCCAGTAGACCAGGTAGCTCAGAGCCCCGTCCAACCTGGTCTTTGAAGCTGTAACAAAAACAACTTGAAATTAGCAGATCCTCGATAGTCCAGAAGATCCTTTCAGCCCTGCTGAGGTGTTGGAGGTCTTTCTCACTCAACCCAGGTGGTGCCTGAGCAAGCACACTCCACCCTGAGCTTTTCTGAGTGTCACATGCAGGTGGTGAGAAGCATCCCTTTGCAGTGTTTCATGGCCTTATTTTCAAGACAAGTCACTGAAGCCTTAAACAGTGAAAATGTTAGTTATATCTAAGAGCCATTGTTCTGTTAGATCATGGGTCGTTTAACCTCCCTTTACAGCCATTTACAAAATAGAGTCGTTGAAGTGATCTGCTGCATGTTCCATCTGCCTTTCTTTAGGTATGTTGTGAAAGAAATGGCTAAAAAGGACAGCACGTTTAGGTACGATTTTAAACATTTCCTTTATGCTTTAACTGCACAATTGCATTCAGTGTGTTGTAACAGCATCTCACATGCACATGCTGTTAGAATTCCATGCCATTTTTCAAGGCATTAACATTGCAAGATGGACTATTGTTAGCCAAGAATCATTTTTTCTGTTGTCTGATACCATTGAGAAAGGAAGAACAAAAGAGGAATTGGTGTGGGGTATATCCTGGTGAATTATTTTAGTCTTCCTCTAACTGTACCCCTTTTCCTCCCTTTCCTATCCTTGTTAGATATTAACCCCTTATTCCCTGCTCCCCCTCCCCCAAGTCAGTCACTAGGGTAATTTTACAGCTTCTTCTGTCAGCAGATGACAGTCTGTAGCTGCACATAATATTCTCTACTTGTCATATGTATTGGATTATCATCTAAATTATATTATAAAACAGCTCAAAGAAGCAAGCAGTTGTGTTTACCCTACCTAGTGCTGCTTAACCCATCTGAGCTGTTTCTGTGGAAAACATATTTGCAAGGCAGGGGTATTGTTGTTTTAAGAAGTTTAGGGCTGGGATGTCCTTCCTCAGTAGGAGTATCTGATTGCTGGAACAAGGAAAAAAAGCTGAAGACTAGATAGTATTATTTGGTTATGAAATTGAGTACTTCTAATCAGTTTCAGTCATCAGCTTCTTGCAATTAATACATCATTGTTTATGTTGGAATCTGTACACTTCTGCTTCTTATTTTTTCCTTTAATATGTATAATTCTGTGCAGTCACAAATCCATAGTGAAGGAGAATTTAGGAGGTTTTTTTAACCTTGCTATATGCTCTCTTCTTTCTTCATTAGTAGGCGTTAATGTTACAGGTTTTTTGAGAGTATTGAAATATAATGCTAGACAAGTTCCTCAAGGTGTTCCTCTATTAAGATGTTCATCTTCTTTATATAAAAAAATCACCCTGATTCACCTTCCTGTCAGTGATGTAGTGAAGAAAGGATTTCCCGTTAGGATAATTGCCATCTCTTTATGTTTTTGAGCCTGAAGCTACCTAGCAAATCATGGAAGCCTACTGTGAGAAAGACAATCCTATTTTAACAAATCCTTCTTCCTTTTGTTCTTTGTAAGTGCTGGTTCTATTATAATTGCACATTTGAGGGCTTTTTGTGTTTTATTCATCTCGTGATGTAATTTACATATAAACTTGTATCTTGTATTTAAGCTAACATACATTATTTCCATGGTGCTTCTGAAGTGAAGGGATACTTGCTGTGCTTGCACTAATCTAGAGTTTGTGAGAACAGAGTTGAATGAGAATTGGTCAGTTTTCACGGCAGCTTGTGTATTGTTCTGTACATGTATGTACACAGAGATGTGTGTGTAAGCTCCCACGTGCACATCGTGCTGTCAGCTTTCATGATGTTGTACCACAAGTACACGCAGCAGAGAGGAGCAAAGGGCTGGAGCGCTCAGGGCGAAAGGGTTAATGCCATACCTTAATGCCTGGGATGATGCCATGCATCGTTTGTGAGCTGTGAGGTGGCTGACCAGTTCCATTTTGGTGTCAATCCCTTGGAAAGGGAAGGCATTTCAGAGCGAGGTGTGATCTGTTGTCCTGGTAAGAGTGATTGACAAAATGCATAAATAGTTAAAAGAACTGAATAAATACCACCCTCCTGTGTAAGTCCAGGCACACCCAGGCTGGCACACACATATTGTAATGCGACACTTTACCCAGATGCTTGAGGTGATTTGTAACAAAAAACATCCCCAAAATGCCAAATCAGACTTTAATCTGATTGGCATTTAATCTGAGTTGTTTAATCTAAACAACTGCTTCTGATCGAGTTTTTCTTTTACAGTGACATTTCAGTGGCAATTTAAATAAATGCAAGGAATTACAATATTTTACAAATAAGATGTATTGATAAGTATACATGCAAAGGGTGATGGAGGCTGCTTGAGTGGAAGCAGGGGCCCTGAGCAAGTTCTTTGCCAATTGGTGAGGTGAAATGGTCCACTGAATTGGATAACACAATGCATACCATAGTGACTGATTAAATTGATTTGTCCGTGGCCACTGCCTGCCGTGCTACTGAGGCCCTTTACCCTATTTTCAAAGTTTTTCTTTTTTTCAACTGTTCTAAACAGATGTGATATTAAGGGAGAAAAAAAATGTGTTGATGCATTCACAGCTATAAAATTCCATATTCTGAATTAAGATAAAACACACAATTTCCAGAATGTCTGCACCCTCCTATGCTACACTGTATTATAATGCACTTATCCCAGGAACAAGTAAACTGCTAGAAACTGATGACAAGCTAATAATAAACGTCATTCTCTAATATAACCTAAATTAGAATCAATACCACATTTGTGAATTCTTAGATGTATTTATTGGAAGAGGAGAAAGTAAAGCACTTAAAGATTTTTACTTGTTGCTGTTGTTTTGTTTCTCTAATTGCAAGGCTTATTTCCTTATTATTTTTTCCAGAAGGTGTTTAGAAAGGTGGTGGTGGAAACACGGCTGAATGCCAGTTAGGAAGACTGAATGCTGAACATACTGTTAAGTGGGGGTCACTAATTTGAAAATACCTGCAATGATTTGGGGAAAAGTAGTCAGAGGGATACTGTTTAATAACTTGAAAATTATTTTTTTAAGTATAGGAGAAAAAAGCTTGATGCTTTGGTCTTAGATCAGGATGTTTGGATTTTACAATGTACTTAGTATGTCATTTCCCTTCCTGTGCTAGGAAGATCAATACTAAGTGATAATGGGGTTTGTACATGTTATTTTCTTCGTGATTCAAGGGAAGCTTTGTTAGACTGTGTGTCTCTTCATGGGTTAGTCTGTAGTATATGCAGACAGAGTAGTGTATGCATAGTCTTCCAATTCCTCTGAAAAATCGCATCAGACTTCTTACAGTGGTGACATCAAAATGGAACAAGTTCACCTAAAATATGTTATTGCAGTTGTTGTAGAAGTGCAGAGTTCATTGTACTGGGCTTGGTTTCTTTTTACTCATTTTTAAGGAAGATACAACAATAAATTGCAATCATTTCTGAAAGGATAATGAAGTTCTGTTCATTATTTAACTTCTTTAAATTATAGGTTAGTCTTGTAGGACATGATGGCATGCAGCATGTCATGAGCAACTTGTGCTGTTTTGTCTTTGTCTGTGGAAATGAAGATATGGTTGGTATCTTGTTACTATTGATGAAGAGATGTGAAGTGGGAGGTGCCAGGGATTGTCTTGTGGAGTGGATTTACAAATGTTGATGTTTGCAATCTTTTTAAAAATTACTCAGGTTTTATCAGTAGCATTTCTTTGCAAGGTAAAGCAAATTCAGTAGATGAGACTCCAGCTGTACACATAGCTTTGCATAGAATAAACTTCTTGATATTGGATAAACTAGTAGTGACTACTAAATACTAGATGAAATAGTCAAACGGTGCCTTGTTACTTTCCAGGAATCTGAAAATGTAAAATATCTTTATGTGGGCTTGATCCAGAGCACATTGCAGTATTTTGTTCACAGCTATAGTTAGTCCTTTTTTTAAGACTTAAGTTGACTTCACAGACCTAAGTATTTGTGAAATAATTTTTTAAAAATTAGTTGGTGGTTAAGGGAAAACAAAACAAAACAAAAAAAAATCAGTTTCGTTCTTTTCAGTAACATTAGATTATTATAAATGAAATGTCTATGCATTCAGTGCAAGTTTTATAAAACAAAAGAAACAGAAACCATACAAAAGCAGCCAAAATAGAAAACTCAGTGGTGCACATAAGGTCACTATGCCAAAGGCGTGTAATTATTTCTTTGTATCGTGTGTTAGAATAATGTAATCCAATAACTGGTGTTCCCGGTGTGTGTTACAAAGGATTCAGTAAGGAATTGCTGGAGAGTTCTTCAGGACTCCCCTGGCTAACAAGGTTAAATAGAAGAGTCTTTGTGGGCTTCAGCCATTTCTGAGAAGTGTGGGGGGAAGCCCTGTTCTGTCCGTGCGGCTGGAGGAGGCTCTCTGCACCTCTCGGCTCCCGGCAGCGCATCCCATGGGAACTGCACCCCGGCCACAGCCACGTGCACGTGGGTTGGGAGTTTGGAGAGAAAACAAACCAACCCAGATTCATGACTTTTGCCGGGGCTTTATTGAGTTTATTTCGAGTCGAACCCGTAAATGCCATTACAGACCCCGTGTCCCCACTGTAAAGGTTTGGCCCAGAGCCTTGGCCCGCCGTGCCTGGGCTGAGCCAGAGGAGCCGAGGTGCGGAGCCCCGGGGATAGGGCCAGCTCGTGGCGGGGCACCGCGTCCCTCCTCGGGGTGAGTTTCCCTGGCTGCGAGCACCGTGTCCCTCGGGACGTGGTTCCCGGACCGGCCGAGCCGCGGCATCTCGGCTCGGCGCGGCGGCGGCAGGCGCTGGAGCCGCGGGACCCGCGTGTCCCGGGGCGAGCGGGGACACCGGGGCGGCGATGGCTGGAGATCTGGTGCCCTCTAGTGGGGCCGGGGCCCGGGCCCGCAGGAAACCTTCCCGTTTGACGCTGCATTGCATAACTCGATGTCTGTCTCTGTTTGGTTTTAGATGCTACAACTGTGGTGGCCTCGACCACCACGCTAAAGAATGTAGTCTACCTCCGCAGCCAAAGAAGTGCCATTACTGTCAGAGCATCATGCACATGGTGGCTAACTGCCCCCATAAAACTGTCTCGCAGCAGCCCACTAGTTCTCAGGGAAGACACGAAGCCGAACCGCAGCCTTCCACTTCTGCCTTCCTGAGAGAAGGGGGAGGAACGCACGGCTTCTCGTCTCCATCGTACTCTCAGGAAGGCAGGTCGGAGATCTCGGAGCGCTCGGGCAGGTCACCACAGGAAGCTTCATCGAGTAAGTTGTCTGCGTCGCCTGAAGAACCGAACAGAAAGGGGCCTTCTGTTCAGAAAAGGAAAAAAACTTAATGTGTTTGTCATAATGTTCCGTTTTCTTTACCCTCTTGGGATGTCTACCTCATGCAAGTACAGGGGAAATAATTTCATTATCAGTAGCTGACCTGGAATTTTAACTACTGTTGAGGAACTGTGAATGTTTTTTTGTTTTCTTCTTTAATAGACAAATCACTCCAAACAAAATACATTTGAGCAGGGTGCATTGCGTTTTACCTTCTGTGTGTGTGCGTATGAGTGTGCATGCGAGTGTGTGTATGTGTACATATCTATAAATATATATTTTTCCATCAGACCATTCTCCAGATCCCACCAGACATTACTGTGAAGCAATAGTCACATTACCCAATGTTCCCAAACTCATTCCTATAACCTGTTTCCAAATGTGTTCAAAAAGCAAACAAGAAAACCTAAGAAATTTCACTCAGAAACCAACCAAACCTGATAAACCACACACAGAACTGAGATCAAGACTGTTACTTCTCTTGTGAACCAAAGGATACTTTCATATTTTAAAGCTGCCATATGGTACTAAAAATACTAAGACATCCCCCATACTATCAATTTGAATTATTTCCTTTTTCATCTCCATGAAGTATCAAAACCCCTCCCCTCCCCATGCCCGTGCAGGGCAGTGTCATGACTCAAGATGACTCTCATTGCCACCACCCTTTATTGGTGAGGAGTTTATAGCTCCAGAAAAGACAATGAATGTGTAGTTTCTGTGATGGTTTCTCAAAATGTTTTGTTAAATTAATATGATTGTAACTGTAATTTAGATGTCTGTTCTGTAGGGGAGAATGTATAAATTGTTACCAAACAGACCCTTTTGAGTGGTTTCAGGATGCCATCCTGGTTAGCCATTTGTATTCTGTGAACATTTAGGGTACCTTTGTGGCAGTAGTAGCCGCAGCAGCAGCAATTTCTCTTGGTCCCAAGTAGTGTCCCTCAATTTGAAGGGTCTTCCCCCTTATTTTCTGTTGAAATACCATGGAGAGAACTCCCTAGGGATTTTTGTTGTTGTTGTTTGTTTGGGTTTTAGAGAAAAAAAATGCAAAGCTAATGAGATCCTGGGCTAAATAGTTTCTTAAGAATAAAGGTTGATGGGTACTTGGGGTTGCTCAGCTAGCCTCCCTTGCTGATGATACAGCATGGGTGCAGACCAGCCTGGGTGAAGGGACCTGCAAATTTACCAGAAGCCCTGGGCATCATCTACTTCTTGTGAACTGGGGGCTGCTGCTGATCAGCCTTGGTCCGGAGTGCACTAGGACCACACACTTCTGTGTGAAAGAGGAGAAAGATTGGTGGCCTCAGAGTGAGGCTCCCTGGGCTGCAGGCCTTGCTCGGGGTTAATAGAGTTGGAGCCTATCAAAACTTCAAGTCGCTTTCCATTTGTAACTTTTGAATTACCAAGTCATACGTAAGATAACGTACTCTGACAAATCCCATTGTGGATGTAAGTTAATTAGAGAAACCTGTATAATCCTTAACATTGGCAATAAACACAGGCTGTTAAAGCTTGAAAGTGTCGGGTAGGTTTAAGCTCGGATAATCAAACTAAAGAAACAGCCTGCGTGAAAGGCTACAGCGAGCCAAAGTCTTACCGTGGTAACTCCCCTGCAGCCAATAGTTACAACAGGTATGCAGCCGGCTCATTGCGTGGCCTTCCCCTTCCCGCTTGTCCTGCCAGATGAGACTTTTCCTGGTGCTGCTGCTGCTGCTTCAGTGAACAGGTAGTAATCAAACTCCTCAGTGAAGGGCACAATTTCAAGAGAATGCTTTTGTGTGAATTCCTTGCCAGTGTTTGCAAGAATCTCAAGGTTTATACTGAAGTTCTCAGTATGCTAATGCAAAGCTTACCTTTGACGATATTGAATGTGATATATCTATAGAGAACTTCCTTGCCTTACGTAAGGATAGTAAACTTATTTAAATTATGTAGACAAATCAAAGTGGCATTGCTTAACCTTCTAGTTGGTGTAAAAACCAGGTTAAACAGCAAAGATGCAAAACTTAGGTCACTTTGAAAATTTAAACCAAAGTTCCTTATAGAAATAGGCAGTTGTGGATTTGAAAAGTGGTCATTCCCTGTTAATACATAAGAAGTTCAGAGCTGAGATAAGGAAATGTTTTCAACATGCGGATTTTTATTGGTGCCATTTGAAATCACTGTGTGCACCAAAGTCAGACTGAACTGCTAAGAGCACATACCAAACCCTATCTTATTGTTGAAAGCTTAAGGTTTTATTTTTATATATTAGAATGTTATCACTGTTACATAACATACTCAGGACAAAGAACTTTGCTCAGGGAATATACCATGTAATGTTGTTTTTTCTTTACAGAATAGTCTACAGACCTGCTTACTCAGAACAAACCAAATAGTCTTAGACCTTTTTATCTCTGTATAAGTATTATGTACTGATATTAGTAACTACCTCTGAGTTGACATAGACCTACGTTTCTGATAATCAGATCTCAACGTTTTGTATTGTAAGTTCCTGTGAAATGATGAAGTGGTATTCTGTACTGGTTGCTTATGTGAGTGTTTGTGTCTTTACATTCACAGGGTCTGAGTTTTCAGAGATGCTGGGCAACCAGAGCTCCCACTGACTTCCAGCCGGAGTTACTGGTGCTTAGCTTTTCTGGGAGGGGAGGGATGGGGGATGGGGGGTGGAGAGGGAAGAATAAAAACACAAAAGCATCAAGCCCGCTTTGTTTACATAGGTGACAATAAAATTATTATTCTGTTTACAGCAAAAGGCTACCTCATATCTACTGCATGAATACACCTTTGTGCTGCTCTGGCCTTAAAGGTGGCTGTTGATCTATGGTACATACCTTTTCTCTGTACTAAATATGTAACTCTTAGTTCACCACTGCAGACATTATGGTAAATACTTGTTTAAGATGAAGCACCCGTTTGAAATTATGAGACCTTTCCAAATATTTCTTTGAAAGTTTTAATTTTTCTGTCCAAAGGATTATGGACACTGTTCATGGAAATAAATACAGCTCCAGAAGAGACAAAAATGTACATGCCTAGGATAAACATACAGCAGCATAAGCTGCAGCAGGGAACTGCTTAGCACTGGGCTGCAGTAGGAAAAAAATCTAGTTATACTCCTTCAATAGGCTGCTCCAAATAAGCAAAGAACCTTTTAAAGGAGGAGGCACAGACTGGGTTTGGGATTCTTCCTTCATGTCTAAGGACAAAATTAATATTTGGCAGTGGTCACTCAGGCTAGATTTCCCCCTATTCACCAGCCTGTCCTTGCCAGAGCGCTCCACAATAAAACTCATTTGAGTAGAAATAGTTCAAATATCTGCTCAGACAGATGTATTTTTCTCCTAACAATAGTGGAGATAAGGTTAAACTGGAGCAAGAATCTCTCTCCCTCCCCTTCCCCCACCCCAAAATACTCAATGTGATTTAATTGTAAGGGACATTGTGAGGTATTTTTTACTCTTCCCCAAGGAGAGGTCACGATATTTAATTACACGCTACAAAAGCTAGGCCATGAGGAAGACTTGTCTTTGGAGGAAGAGCCAAGTAACTTTTTGCTGCAGTTAATGGCAAATCTGGCATTGTAATACCATTTGCAATATTTTGCCTTTAGCCAGCTTTCAGGGAGTGCCAAATACCACATTTGGATCCTACCTCTTCCCATTGCAGGCCACCTTTTTCAGCCATTTTGTTCTGCACCAGTGTTATCCTGGAGTTCCTGCTTGCTCATACTTAGTTTTGTTAATAGAACCTCATAAAAAAAAGTGCTTATAGATCTTGTACCATTCTTTGTAAGAAGAATTATAAAAGAACATGGGAAATCGCATTGAGTCTTAAATTTAATTTAATTAATTTATCTGTAAGAAATGTTTATCATAAAAATATATATGTATTCCCCTGTGCTAGATATAAAAGTAATTGGGAAGATATGTACATGTGCAGATGCACTGATTTTAATTTCCTAGAAGTCTTAATGAGATTTGAGTATTGTTTTAGAAACAAGCAGAGCCTTGTTAAATGCATCGATCTTATTTTACTTAGTTTATCAACAGCCTCTTTAAGATCCAGTGGTTATGTTACCCCTGTTACAACTGTTGACTGGTAACAAGAGGTTGATCTATGAACACATCCTTCTTTTTTTTTATACAAACCAGAGCTGTGTATCAGCAGCTGTGGCAGCATTTTTCTGAGAATGTTGAAAAGTAGCAAGGTATTTGCTACCATTGTCAGTGAACCAAATGTATGAGCAACCATCTTTACAAAGGACAATGGTTTTGACTACCTCTTGGATTACTAAGTTAAGCAACAACTGTCTGACAAACATTACCAGACTGGCTTAAACTAGTATGTGTTGCCTGTGATAATAATAACAATAACCATACTAGAGACCAAAGTGAACACTGATTTCTATATGTCTTTAATACTGTGTCTTATCTAGTGTTTTTAAATTATCTTCTGTAGTATAGATTACCTCATTGTCCATTTTGACTTGTATGTTGTTTACAAGGTGAAATAAAAGAAAAATCACTTGAATTTTATGTTGTAAGAAAAAAGCCGTGAGTTGAAGTTTTGAAGGTCATTTCACCTGTTTACTGTCTTGAGGGACTAAAGCACTGATTGCCTTTCTACATATCATGTATTTTATATTCTCATTTCATGCCTAATGTCTTTTTTTTCCTGTCAGTCATGGATATTGTGAGGTTTAAAAGAATTACTTGATTAAAAATAAAACATATAACGTTGGCATTTACAGTGAGCCTTTGAGATTTGCTTTATTTGCATGGTAAAAACACACTGCATATCACTGGGGAGTTTTCTTTTGCACCTATGCTCACTTAGTTTTGGGATATTACCTTCAGAAAAAATAATTTTAGTTATGTAAGCTGTTGTTGGGGGGAGGGAGGGAGGGAGGGAGGAATAAATGATTCATTCATACCTGCATCATACTTGCAGTGCTGCAGAAATTGTACCCCAAAACCTATTCAGCTATTGAAATTAAATTGCAATGTTATAGCTTTTGGTACTTAATCTCTGTGAGAATACACTGGACATTAAAGCTATCAGACATTTAGACATTTAGGTTATTCTCTGGGCTGAAAAGCTTTTGGTATTTTAAGCCTCATCCCATCTTTATTACTTCTTCCATAATCTGTAAGCTTGTATATATCTATTTCATGCTAATTTAAACTGCATTGAAGACAGATTTCTTTCTAGAAAGGGAAGTGCTGTCATTTTTCATTACCTGGAAATTCCTTCTCTAAATTACATAAAGCATTATTACTGACTTGGATAGCATTAGCTCATCATTCTGTATTAAAATATTTGAGGTCTTGTATATGCCAGCTCCAGTGCCTCTGTTTAAACAGAGGGCTCTACATGCAGGTGATTAATAGCAAAATTTAACAATCTCTGCTAATACAAGGGGGAAAATATTTTTTTTTCTATTTGTACAAACACCTGCATGAAAGGGTTACTATCTACTACTCTTCTAGCCACAGAAAACTTCCATTTGCTTCCCCTCACCTCACCCCTCTAATACATGTCCTCAAAAAGGAGTGAGCTATGAAGATGTGTCCCAGTCACATGTCCAGTCACATCCAGTCATGTCCCCACCTCACTCCCAACCTGTAGCCAAATGGTTTCATCACTCTCGTGGAATGTGGAAGAGGTGACTCTCAATCCTCTTGGCTAAGATCCCCCATTTGTCCCACTTCTTGGGTCAGTCATGAGGAGTGAGGCTTTCTTAAAAACATCTGACGAGTGCTCTGCAAAGAACACGGTCCACACCACGTGCTCCTGGCCAGCCTGACCCCAGTGTTTCAGGGAATGGGAGGACACACCTTGGGCATGCTACCATCTGACTCCTGGAACACCCTGCAAGGTGACACAGGCAGGAGGAAGCCACCTCGGGGAGCTGTGAGCAGCTCTGGCCATGCACAGATGTAGGAAGCCCTTGAAACAAGTGAAATGGAGATACCTCTTCTCCAGCAGTGTCTAATGTTGGCTGAAACCAAAGTACATGGAAGAACAACACCTAATTCTTCCCACCTGGCCTCCCAAATGTGCAGCCCTCCTTCCTAGAGCCACTAAAAGTCAGCATTTTTATCCTTTCAGCAGCTGCCCCAGGACAGATTAGAACGATTGGCTTCGTGTTATAGACAGAAAGCCTTGTCTTGGGCATTAGGCAAAGGCAGATCATCAGCAGTACCTAAATGCACTGCTGCAAGCCAAGGCCTCCCTTCCTAACCTTGCAGAGAAGTGGTCACTGCCACGCAACACTAACAACATTGCTCTGTGCCAACAAGAATAAATCCTTGGGTTGAAAGTTCTAAATTGGTCAATAGAGTAACATCAAAATCACAGAAGCCTTTTGAAATAACAATAAAAGTAGCGTGCTTATTTTCTTCCCTGTCTGTGGGTCCTGGGACACATGCTTCCCAGCTATCTCCAGCCTTTCTGTAACCGTAAGTGCCGAAACAAATGTAGCCATTTTTGAAAGAATTGCATTTTTCTTGCAATCTGTTTGGGACCAGGAGCTGTTTACACAAGCCATTCATTTTAAAATTACTCATAATTTATGATAGGCTCAGCATACCTATCTCCTTCCCTCAACACTACACAACTTTTCCCCAATAACAAAAATATCCCAGATGCAAATAATTTCACGTACTTTCAAGTTGTTTACATAATTAGCCCTCGCACTTCCTGTATATTTGCACAGGAAGACACTCTGTGTTGGACCGGAGGGAATTCATTCTGTGGATGTCCTCCTCCTAATATTAATATAATTTAGGTGATGTCCTGATTAATTGATGTAAACACCGTTTTGGCAAAGTGCTCTGCTGTTTCCAGTGTCATCTGCTGTCTGCAATGCTGTTGACCTCTAGGATGACCAGTCTTCTCAAGAGCAGGTTACTCTGCACCAGTTATTATTTTTTGCAGTCATTGGTCACTGCATGATTGCAGAGTAGCTGCCATCGAGCCTGGGGCGCCTTTTCAGGCTGCTGATGCTCAGTTAACATGCAGCTGGTCGATTTCTGTTTGCTGGCTGTTCAATATTTGGCCCCGGGCGTTACTTGCTGTGCAGCTCTTAGCCCAGATATTCAGGGCTGAAGCAGCCAAACAGTTCATAAACCAACAAAGATGGACTGGTGGTGTTACTAATGTTGGGCCAGCCAGGAGAAGGCAGAAAGAAGGACAAGCACTGAGCTTAGGTATCCATCCAGGTTTAGATGCTTACAACCTATTTATTTCCAAATAATCCAGGATTCCAAGCCAGGAAGTACCAGCTGTTTATCTAGTTTGACCTGCTGGATGGCACAAGCTATTAAATTCAGGGCAGTTACTACAGCATTGAATTTTACGACTTGGCTTTAACTGGAGCCATGCTTGCTTGGGTGCTTTAAGCATATTTTCTAATTGGGCTTCAGATCAGGCCTGAATGCTTTTGAGAAAAAAAAGAGATGCTCTGCTCCATGACAGCTTGTTTTAATCACCTGCTGCTAACAAGTAGTGCCTCATTTCCAGTTCCACTGGCTTCAACTTCCAGCTCTTTGTCCACTATAGTAAAAAGTCCTATGTGCACCAATAAGGAAGTTAAGCCCTCTTTTTTTTAGTTTTTAAAATTATGGACAAGACCTGATATATTTTTTCTTTTCTTTTTTTAATGCAGAATTTCCTCCTCCTTTATCATCATTTTGAGAAACTTGCTACTTGCCTCATTCAGAATCTTTTAACTTCTATGCTGGGATAGCATATCAGCTCTGGCTTTAAAATCAGCCTTGTCAAGCTGCCAGTATTGGTCTTCAGTGTCCTAGAAAACATGTTCTTTTGTCTTCTTTCCCTTTTAGAAATGTGCTGGATTATCATGCACTGGGTTCTTTAAAGCAATTAGCTAAAAGTGCCCCACCAAAACCAAATCAAACAAAATAATAAAAAAAACCCCAACAAACAACCAAACCCACTTCGGTTGGAGCATCCAAAATATTTGAGGTAATCAGACTAATCAGACGTTTTGGGAAATATTGGCTGAAAGTTACTAGAATAAAGCATAATAAGTTAAATTTGGAAGTATTTTGGGAGCTGCCTATGAAGGAAAGCAGCAATGCCATTTCTCCCCCAAGGCAGCACAACGAGGGTGGGGGCTTGAAGCGCAGCAAGTTCCTTTCCATTCAGCCCCTGTTTCTTTCATCTCTCCTTGACCTACACTGACAGCTGTGACAAAAAGTCACAGTCAAGCCTGCTGAACCGTAACTTCTCTGGAGTTTCAAGCCTGAGAGTTTCTGAAAAGCAGCTGTCTTGCACAAAGCTGTGCAGAGAGGAGCAGAGGCTGCCCCCACAGAGACCCTCTGCTCTGCTGCAGCAGTGTGGGAGGGTGAAGGGGACAGGCACAAGCAGCACGCCAGCAGTCCCTGAGCCCTAGGATCTGTTTTTCTGTCAGCAAAAGCCAAGGGGAATTAAAGCAAAAGAACTGCAGGAACAGACATATGGTTTCAGCACCAGGTGATTAAAAAAAAAAAAGTAAAGAACAGAAAGAGAAAAAAGAGGGCAAGGTTTGCTAGCCCCTCTGACCAAAGAATCTGGAAAAAATAGGATTAGTGGCAGCTCCTGGAGTTTGGGGACAGCCTATCAGGGAGCTTCAAAGAGCAGCAATAGGCTGAGGTGCCCTTCCATCTGTTTCAGTAATACTCCATTTTCAGATCAGGGATTGGGGTTGTTTCTCCTGATGGCTCATGAAGAAGCGATGGTCCTGAATTGACCTGAACACTAAAAGCTACAGCCTTGTTCCACTGCCCGTATTGGGTTTGCTGGCAAGGTTTGGGGGGCAGGGAGGGGTTGCAGGGGTGTCTTCTGTGAGGAACTGCTGTAAGGTTCCCCCATGTCTGGCAGAGCCAATGCCAGCCAGCTCCAAGGCAGACCTGCTGCTGGCCAAGGCTGAGCCCAGTGATGGTGGTACCTCTGGGATAACAGATTTAAGAAGGGGAGAGGTACTCTTCACAACTGCAGTTGGAGAAAGGAGTGAGAACATGTGAGAGAAAGAGCTCTGCAGACACCGGTGTCAGTGAAGAGGGAGGGGGAGGTTCTCCAGGCCTGGAGCAGAGATTGTCTTGCAGCCCTTGGTGAAGACCATGGTGAAGCAGCTGTGCCCCTCCAGCCCATGGAAGTCCATGGGGGAGCAGGTAGATGCCAAGAGGAGGCTGTGACCCCATGAGAAGCCCACACTGGAGCAGGTTTGTGGCAGGACCTGGGGCCCCATGGAGAGAGAAACCCATGCTGGAGCAGGTTTGCTGGCAGGACTTGGGACCCCATGGAGGACCCACACTGGAGCACTCTGTTCCTGAAGGTCTGCACCCTGTGGAAGGGACCCACACTGGAGCAGTTCATGAACAACTGCAGCCTGTGGGAAGGACTCACTTCAGTGGAGAAGTTTATGAAGGACTGTCTTCCATGGGAGGGACACCACCCTGGAGCAGGGGAAGAGTGTGAGTCCTCCTCTCCCTGAGGAGAAAGGAGGAGCAGAGACAACCTGTGATGAACCTACAACAATCCACAATGCCCATTCCTCATTCCCCTGCACCGCTGGCATGAAAGAGAGATTTTGGGAATAAAACTAAGCCCATACAGAAGGGAGGGGGGGAAGGGGAAGTTGTTTTTAGATTTTATTTCTCATCAATCTGATTTGATTGGTAATAAATTATGCTAATTTCCCCAAGCAGAGTTTGTTTTGCCCATGACAGTGACTGGAGATTGATCTCTCCCTGTTCTTATCTCGACCCATGAGTCTTTCATTATATTTCCTCTCCCCTGTCCAGCTGAGGAGAGAGTAATGGAGCAGCTTTGGTGGGCACCTGGTGTCTAGCTGGGTCAACACACCACTGCCCAAAGTCAAGAGAGGCTGAGAGTATTTCACCTTGAGCCAGTACTACTGAGAAACAGCCACCTCTGCAGAACATCCTTCCTCTGGGTGCTGCGCTCTGCGCGAGACTCACCACAGTCCTGCTGGATGGGGGCCATCAATTGCAAAAAAGAAAGTAAAACTTGTTCCTAGAAACCTCACATAGATTCCCAGAAATAACAAGGGAGGGGCTGGAGTTCCAGCTGTTTGACCAGACAGCAGCATCTCTGCAGGTAGTAGTGTAAAACCTCCCTTATTTTGCCAGCTCATGATTTCCTGCTGTTCGGCTTGACAAAGTGGCAAATGTAGGCCTAGGGTTCTTCACAATTTTTCTGCAAGATGAACATTTCCTGAGCACTCTGAAAACTGGTAGGTTTTTAGGAGTGGAAATGACAACACGCTGACCTATCTCTGAGGCTTAAAACAGGTATTTTTCTCTGCAAACAAGAAATTTTTCAAATCAACAGCATCAACAGTGTTTTCCACAGCAGGAATTAAGACCAATTTACAGGTGAATTTTTTCAGAGAAAACAGCCGACCTGCCTCCTTTTACATGGATTTGAAGCAGTACAGCAAGATATAGACACAGCAGGATGAGGGAAGGTAGTGGAAGAAAATACATCAATCAGCACAGGCCCTGAGCCCCTCAGTAGCACAAAGTATTTATTAGCTTGCAGCTAAGAGCTACAAGCAGTTACCAGAAAAACCTTGTCACCCTCATGAGTCACACAGGGCCATGCTATACTCACTCAAAACCAAAACAAAATCATCCATTTCCTGGAACACTACCAGCACAAAGCCTAAGTGAAGTGACAGGATACAAGAAGAAAGGGCTGGTAGAAGAATAAAGAAGGTCAAGAGTATCTTTCAATTGGCTTTCTCTCGCTGCAGAGAGACTCTGGCAGGTCCCAAGAGCCACAGGGCTCCTGGGGTCACCCAGAGCTCCCAGAAGAGCTTCCCAGGCCCGTGCCGGCCCTGCCAGGGTCCACCCGCGCTCATCTCCTGCTGCCTCTTAAGTGTCCATCTAACCTATTGCTTCTGAGCCTGGCTTTGTCCCCACTGAGTCAAAGGGGGAAGGATTTGGGTCACTGTGAGCTTTTGTTAGAAAGGTTCCCTAAATTAGCTCCTCTATTTGAAATAAAAGAAGAAAGGGGTCCATCTTTATTTTCCCCATTCACCCACCATAATTACTCCATCTCATCCCTGTCTGCTATTCACTGGCTCTCAGCAAGGCCCCTGCAGCCAGGTCACAGGTCAGCACGGAGGACAAGCCCCTGCTTCCCTGAAAAGGATTGAAATGTCTTAAGTGCAGCTTCAGCAGCTTCCAGAACGTGCCAATCCCTTCTGAAAAAGTGGGCTTGGTGAACCACACCTGCAGTGACATGACAAGGAGACCACAGGTCTGGAAATCCCTGCTCCTGTACTTTGTTCTCTGGTTGTCACCTGGTTTGCTCATGGTCTCAGGAAAGCAGTTAGTAGTATACCCCAAGTCTCTTTATAGTGCACTGCTTTATTTCTCCACATTATATAGCAAGGTACTTCCCTTGTGAATTTTCAGAGCTACTCAGCTGCCTTGTTTGTATCTTTATTTTTAATTCAATGTGTAATTTTGCTGTTGTTATTAATAGTCACAGGGCAATTGCGCTTTTTCTCTAAGGCCTGGGAGAAGATCTTACCCGTACAGTTCATATTAGAGCTAGTATTTGACATGTACAGATATGTCTAACAGCCCCTCTAACTTCTTGTGAAATGAGTTCTTCTATTCTAAGTCTTGTACAGAGAAAGGCTTTCCTGAAACAACTAACTTCAACAATTATAAAAACACTTGGTCCCATGTTCCCATATAGCAGTACCTGCACCAGAAGCGAAATCCCCTGATTACACTCAGACAGCCAACAGGAACGTGATTTATTATTCCTGCACTGAGTCACCACCCCTGGGTTTAGATACCTGCTATGAAGAACTAGGAAAATCAGATTACCCATATGAAGTATTTGTAAAAAACTATTGCCAGGAGCCCACAAGTTTGGATGCATCAAAACCAGGCTACCAAATGGTCCACAAATCTCAGAGGTGACACATGAACCAGGAGCTGAGAGCCCAGGTGCCTCAAGCACAGCCCTAGGGAAAGAAGCTTTGGGGTGGGGGAAATGAGCACTGTGTGACCAGAGCCAGTGCCAGGGCTCTGCTCTCCAGCCCTGTGTTTCCTGAGGCATGGCGGAGTCACAGTAGGAAAAGGAGTCCCTATAGGATAACCTGTACTTTTTACTCCCACACTTCATTTACATTCCAACACGAGCACTGTACAATTTTTCTCTTCCTTCTACCACACTGGCAGCTTTATCCCTGATGGAAATTGGCAATGGATGAAAGAGGACAACTGGTGTTTTCACTCATGTTTTCATGTAACTACTAATTTAACACACCCCGTATATTTTTGTATCACTCTTCCAGATAGCTCCTCTCCTGAACCATGTCCAGATAGACCTTCTCCACTTCCATTGAAGCTCAGGGTGGGATCTGCATTCAACAGTTAAAACACCCTTATGGGGCTGAGCCTCACCTGTGGTAGTTAGACCCTTCTCCTCTGAAAGGGATTCTAAAGTTCCTGTCATGTGTCCAGCCCTGTTCCCTGTGCTCAGTACTGATGGGCAGATGGAAAGTGCCCTCAGATGGCACGAAACTAAAAGGGATGGCTGCAGGCACTTTGGAGGATTGGGTCAGAGGAAGAACATTTAGCATTTAGCAGGATGGATTTCAACAATGTCAGTCAGGGTGCAGTACCTTTCCAGAGGACACAGTGTACCTGCAGATTATTTGGCAGCACTGGGATAAAAAAAAAAATAGGAAAATTGTGATGGGTGAGTTACTGCATATGTATCTACTGCATGTAATTTTTGCCGAAAGAAACATCATAAAACTAAACATGAGGGAATTTGCTCTGTTCTGGAATCAGTGCTGAGGACCTAGCTGGAGCAGCTTTTGTAGTTGAAGGTATCACACCATAAGGTGACAGCTTCTGGTACAAGCAATAAATGCAAAGAAATGCAGCTATGGGGGTGGGCTGAAAGAAGAAAATGTCTGTCTTTAAGCAGTTTCTTTTACAGGGAAGGCTGGCTCAAAGGGACTGACAAACAATTGTTCTCCAAGTCCGAAGGAGAGAGAAAAGACCCCAAAACACTAAACCCAGTTTCCTTTAACAACACTTTTAAACAGGTCAGCAGTAGGTGAGCACTGGACACCCACATCTCTGACCTTACAAGGGGGGAACCCTGGGTTGGGCCAGACAAGCCCAGGAGAAGTGGTTTCATCTTTCCCTGTCCCATTCTGAAGGGAAGAGAAGAGCTAGCTGGAGTACTGAATGCCTTAGGACTGCCACAGCAGCAGCTGCAAAAAAGAATCTGCTGCCTCCCTGTTGTACTGCACAATGTACAAAATCCTAATAAGGCAGATTTTGATGAGAAATATCCCATTTACCTGGACATGAGGGTAGCACTCACTCTTCAAAAGCCATACTGCAGATGCCAAAAATTTATCTAATAATAGCTCAGTAGATGTTATAATTTTCTTTTCATGGTACAGGCCAGAGCTGGGCTTGGGTATTAGTGCATTACAGCTAAAATACATAACATTCAGTCAACAGACTGAAAAAACAAACAGTTCTGGTAAGCAGAACAAAAGGATTGTAAGAAAGTACATAAGAGGGTTTGATTTTCCAAACTGAAGTGCTTGGAAGTGCCAGATGACAGTGGAAATGCTCCAGAAACATTCCCCCCTTTGGAAAAGAAGAGTAATTTTTTTCCTCGCTGCTGGAGCCATTAAAATATTTCCCATAATATTTATGTACAGCATCTCCCTTTTATTCAGATTGACTCCTTTGGGGATTTCCATTCATTTCAGCAGTCAGCACTTTTTAGTGCTTCTAAAAGCACTGTACAGCATGATAAATATGATGCTGGACAAGAGCAGAACTCAGATCAGCTGCTTCAAGACACAAACAGCTGAGTGACCATTCTTTCCATGACATGATTAATTTACAGCACAATTGATTTTTTCTCCTTGTCTTTTCTCAGTAGGCTCTACTGCACCTATCTCAGAGAGGCAGAGAAAGCATCTGCAAGAGGAAGACAATAATCAGGAAGAGAGAAGTGAGGTTTAAGTTGCACTTTTACCTGTGGTGCACTGTTGTATCTCTGTGCTTCTTTAATGCATATCACTGGGGAGTTTTCTTTTGCACCTATGCTCATTTAGTTTTGGGATATTTTAATTGTTTAATGGGAACATCTGTCTGGGAAAGTTGTGCAGGGGCACTTACAGATCTGCCATGTATCAGCACAATTCTGTTCACTTTAGTAGTTTCCCCCAAAAGTCTGTGATCACAACTATGCTTAAGCACCCCAGCCTGGAGCAATGTTGCCTCTATTGCTTACTTTGGCACCAGAAGGCATACTCTAAGCTCATCTGGCTCATCCTCAAGCCTGAACCTTGCATACACTACCACAGTCTCTGTCAAACCCCGTCTTTCCAATTGTTTGTTTTTTTCCTTTTGGCTTCCCCACTGATATTGACAGCATTTGCAAAAAGCACGGGAAGTTTCTCCCCAGCAGAGGCTGCTGTTTGTCTGCATTCTTGTCTTCCAGCAAGAGCAATTTTTAAGATTTGTCCTCTGCTGAGCAAAACAGCACAAATTCCAGGCTGCTCTTGCACAGAACTCATTTCTGTTACAGTGACCGACAGTCAATCACAGCTCGTCTGCCTTCATGCCATTGGGCTGTGCTGGAAGGAGCATTTGTGCAGGCTGAGTGCACTCCAGAAGCAGTTTAGGGACAGGCTCGGCCACAATGCAGCCTCCCGACTTCACCCTCCCTGACCCTGGCAAGGTAACTGCAGCAGAGAAAAGGCACCAATTCAGTTCTCTTTGCTGCTTCCATTTTCAAGGTAACATGAAAGCAATTACTTTTCTGAGAGGTTTGCCATGAGTGGAGATACAATTTAAAAGCTGGCTCCATCCATTAAGATAGTCAATGTAAAAAGAAGCTGGTTTGAGCCGAATGCAATGAAAACAACTTGTGGACAAACTGTAATTAGCTCCAACTGCCTGATTTAAATGAATATCACAGAACAATTCCATGGTAATAACCCACGGATAGATACCATCTATGTGTTCATGTGACATTTAGGATGCAAACTAAATATGCTGAACCCCAAACATTTTTTGTTCTGCAAAGAAAACCAGGGTTCTCAGCCCACTAAAAGAAAACATGAAAACAAAACCCTCTCATCTTGTTACAGATTTGCCATCAGAGGTTGTTTTAGGGGCCTTTATTTGTCTGTTGTTTTTTCACCAAAAAAATTCAGATGCCCTTTTGTAGGAGAAGGCAGCAGAGGAAGCAGACATTTGCTGCAGTGTAAAGAATCTCAAGTTCTCCAGGAATCACATATTAAAAGTGTATTTTCTTGGTCTTTTACTTGTCCCACCCTCTTCAAATAGAGCTCACAGTACTACGTTTAAGCAATTAAAGGATGTCCAAGATGCACCAGGAGAGGACCCTTTTTTTCCTGCAAAACAAACCCACAGCTTTTCAACGAACTCTACTTTTTTTTTCTTTTTCTATATAAGTAATACGATTTCCCCTTTGACATTTAAGTATGGATTTGTATTTAAACTTTCACAGTCTGTAAGATGTTTTACAACATACCATGTGCACATAAAAAACATTTTCTATTCAATACACTGTAAGTCAAAGAAGCAGTAATCTGTTAGCCACTTAGTCCTCCAAATATAATGATAATTTATGTCAGTACAAGTCTTTTTTTCCTGTTGCTAATCATACAGTTTAGTGGTGAGCACATAAAGGCTACAAATGAACGTAATAAAGTTTCCTTTGGTAACTGTCCCTACTGCCAGATGTGTTCAAAGAAGGACAGAAGGGAGGCAGCAGGAAAGACACAGGGAGCCAGATAACCCTCACAATGCTTGCACGAGCTTCATTTCTTTACGGGGTTTCCAGAAGCGCAATTCCAATTTTGCACCCTCACCACAAGCACCTTTGGATTTTGGATAAAATTGTGTCATTCCTTCATATGCTTGCAAAGATGAAATACCAGCTGGAACACAAGACTAAACCTGCCTTAATTCTCAGAAGAACAAACCCCTGTGGAGGCATAAGGTGCAGGGAGTATGCAGACTCTTTGCCCTGCACTCAAAACCGCTTACCTCCCCTCAGCTGGCAGGTAACAACCACATGCACCACTGCAGTGGTTTATTAAGCACATGCCAGAAATGCATTTCAGTGGACTTTCCCAAGCACAGAGAACAACCTCACTCAAATTCAAGAAGACAGAGATCATCTCTTACACACCTATATGCTGATTTTATCCTTCTGACTCTCACTCCTCTTTCCTCACACCCAGCCAAATGAACCAGCCATCTCCCTGTTGCCACTGGTCCTGGTACAATCCCAATGCTGAGATAGAAACCCGTTTCCCCAGTCCAGCTCAGAGCTCAGTCCTGACTGTGCTTGGGCACAGGCCAATGGTGATGTGCTCCAGGAAAGGCAAATGGTGGAGGTGTGATGGGAAAATGCCCACAAAACAATAATGCTGTGATCTTAACATTTACTAATATTTAAAAAGATGCCTTTGAAATCCTGCCTCTGAGCAGGTTTCTGTCTCTCTCTCCTGAAAGTGACTGCATGCCTCATGCCTCCACACTCATCCCAAAGCCCTTAGAAATCAGGACAAATCCAGTTTAGCCAGGAGCAGGTATGTTAGCTGCCCTTTCTAAGGCTTAAGCCAGCAACTCAGCCAAAGAACAGTGTCGCTGCCAGCTTTCCTAAGTACACCTGCATAGAGAAGTAGCCGAAGGAACCAGGTTGTGGACTTGATTGGAAGATAAAATTTGCAGCCTTTTGAAATGGATTCCCTCCTCTCTTGTCTCTTCGTGGTCAGCTTTTGAAAATATAAACAAGGAGGAAATGCAGAGAAAAACATAGATAGCTGTTTGGTTTTCTAAGTGAGTTGTAATCCTCATGAAGTGTCCCTTGAAAGCCTAACAAAGCACTTGTAGACATGAGTGATGAAACCCCGGAAATTTTTGGCCACGAAAAGTTTTTGTAGAAAAAGCTTTTCATAAAGATTTGGAGAGAAGCCCAAGTACACTGAAAGAAAAAAAAAAGTACAGAGTAGAACTCCAGGAGGTGGTGTGATCAGGGAAATTATTTTGAAAAAAACTGCAGGAGAACAGGCATTTAAAATCTTAGAAGATTCATATTTCTTCACAGTATTTTGGCAGACAATGTCTATACTATTAATAATTTCCTTAGTTTTCTGGAACAGGATGGAGCACTGAGTGACAGCAAACACAAGAGTGTTGATGGAATAGCATACAAGTGTATGCATGTCAAGAGGCACTGCCTTTGATCTGTTCTTTGCTATGAGGGATGACAGGGAGTTGTTATCCCAAAAGCACTTTGCACAGGAAATCAGGATGTGGCTGTAACAGATATTAATCCCCCAGGAGAAAGCTGAGGATTAATTCAAGCATGGTAAATTGCAGTGACTGAGCAGTATTTAGCTACAGTAGGTGTAATAGTGGAGGTTCTAATAATACTTACACTCATCCCTATGCAAAGCCCTAATATCTACTTTACCTCTGACTTAGGGGTCTTAAAAGAGTTTTCTGGAAAAGAAAGTTCTCAAGGCTTCTAAAAGGTATTTAACAAACACACAGGCACGACATGGCACAGCTGTAACTTAGATTTGTAACTTATTTTATGTGCATTAAATGCTAAGTAAATATTCTTGTGAATTAAAATCCAGCTAATATTTAAGCTTACAGAAAATGTTTTGTTCCACCTGTAGTCATAATAACTTTAACAACTGAAAAGTATTTTGTTCTGTTAAATGGCCCAAAAAGAGCTCATCAACTTTTGCAGTGTTGTTGAGCCACTCTACATTGCTCTCCTTACTGAAAAAAGAGTATAGAGACCATATTGCAATCAATACCAAGTGATCCCACAACTTTTGCTTTGTATTGCATCTCTGCACTCTCTAATGACTTTCATATTATCATCAGCATGCTCTCAGGAAGTTTACATGTCAGGGCTAATTAACTAGGATGGTTTGTCTTCCCTTACTAATCCCCTAAGTACTGAAAACCCATTCCCCTTTAAGCAGGAGCAGCTGTGACCAACATGGCATCAGAGATGCAAAGCCAGCATTTTATTCAGAAGCACTTACTACAACATTTCTGAGAGAATAATTAAAGTAACTGTTGTTGTGATTCACTAAGGTTAAAATGTGTCTTTACAATTTGACTTCCCGAAACTTCATCCAAACGATTTGTGAACGTATATGTGATAGCCTGTCATGCACAATGTTGCTCTAGAAATTGCTGCAAAGATACTTTCCACGCCTGTACTTTTGCAATTAGGCTCTACCTAGATGCCAAAAATTTACTGAAGAACCAAGCCTTTTTATTGTATCACTATTGCTAGTACTTTTTAAATTTTTTTAATAAATCACTTCTTTTGTTAGATCTTTGTTTTGCTTACTAATGCATATCAAGTATCAAGTAAAGTAGCCTATTTTCCATAAGGAGATTATAATTCAGTTGTCCTCATTTCTTGAAGGGAAATAGTATAGAAAAAAAAAAAAGAAGGCATTTAGTATTTGCATACCAGTTCAACACATTATACTTTTTGAATTTAAATACATTGGGCTTGTTTGTAAAATTACTATTTTAAAACAAGGGTTATCTTAAATACATTCATATTATTGAAAGAGTTTTGCTTGTTGAATTAACCTTTTCTACACTTGCCATTTACCGAAATGCCCATCATGGACTAGAACCAGAGAGCTGTTTTTCAGCCTGTAGAAACATCATGTGGATCATGGCTAGCATGTTTCTTTACATTAATTGAGGTCTATTGGTTACACACCTGACTTCCTGAGCGCTGGGCTACAGCTGATTTTCTGATTTCTCTCTAAATGCTCAAATTAATTTTTTCCAGCTTTGGCCAATTTCTCTGAAGCAAATTTACCTCCTGGGGTAGGAGTACACAGGCTCCTGTGCGTGTGAGTTACAGCTCAGTCAGCTCCACTAGAAGTTCATTCCACACAATTTAAGAGTGAGACAAACAGTACTTTGCTATGAGAATGGGACAGAGCCTTAAGTGTATCTCTAAGGCAATTCTTGATAGAGCTAATTGATATCATTTAGTTCAGTCTCCCTGACAAATGTGGTACTCAAGATGCCTTTTTATATATACAAATTCATTGAAATCACAGAATTCTCAAAAAAAATTATTTTTTTGGTTTTTCATTTTTCCCTTTCACCTTTCATTTTTCCCCCACAGGCATTCTGGTTAGCAAAGCCAACAATTTGCTAGTATAGTTCACATCTGCTGCTTAGTTACAATTATGACCAACAGAACGTGATGTTCTGATTTAAAAATATATGTTGTTTTATGTTTGTTTTACTAACTGAAATTAGTATTACCTTCAAATGAGTGAACCACGCATTTGCAGCACATCTACCCCTGTACACAAACCCTCCTTTAAATCTGAATGATTACATGATGCTTTTCCTTACCTTCTGCAACAGCAGTGGAAAGGGGTACTTCATTCAATATGGAAAATCAGTTTACAGTTGTTTTAACTTCTGTTGTCTGAGAACAACTCTATTTGAAACAGCAAGGACAGAAGCAAACAGACTCTGCAAGTTGTGTTTTTTGAGTAATATCATTTCCTATTAATTTTACCCGTTTATCAGGAATTTTTAAAATTTCAGTTATGCATTTTCAGGTAATAAAATGTACCACTTTTGGTAAACTAACATAGCTATTTATCATTATTTGCAGTGTTATTGCTGTAGCATCCTTAGCCTGTGTGATAACTTGATTCGTGTTCCCAGGCACCAGACAAGGGTTCATGGTCCCGAACAAGGGATGTGCAGTGGGTACACAGAGCTCAGCTCCTGCGGGACCTCCCTGATTATTAAGACAAATTCTGTAGTAATGCAGGAGATGCAGTCTCTCCAGGCATTGCATATTGATTGATTCGGTAACAAAACATGAGAAATTGTTCCGGTGGAGAAGGAGATGTAGGAACTGCTATTTTTACTTCAGACACTCTGCGTTTTCTGGTTACTGCTAAACTGCATGAGCTCTACTCCACCAGCTTGGTTTTCCTCTTTAAAGGAGTTTGAACACGAGCAGAAGTTTGGGAAAATTACATGAAGGCAAGGACATGACTCCCTCTATCTCTTCAAAAGTAAAATAGTTCCCTTTCCTCTCTTACTCTCCCAGTAGCCACAGGGCAACCTCAGAGAGATGGCCACTGTCCCTGAGACATCGCCCTAACAATGCTCTTAAATCACTTCATCACCTCCACCAAAGTCAATGTGCTGCCTTTTGCCTAGAGGTGGTCTAAAGATATTTTGCATCTCTTTGCGTATGTCTCAGCTCTGTGTGCCATTTTTAATAACGCAAAACTGTTGGAAGCACAAGACACAAGGATGTAATATTAAACACTAGATTTGAATTCCCAGAAGCAGGAATGCTGACAACACAGGTCAAACTTCCAATTGCTTAATGTGTGTCTTGATATTTCATGAGCTTTTAAGGAGGGAAGAAGTGGGTTATATAACTTGGATGCAGGCTGATTCAAGGATGTTCCATCAGGATAAATTTTAGAAATAATATGGAATGACACAGACAAAAAAAACCCAGACTATGACACTTCTAATTGCTTGAGAGTTAGCACCAAACTTCTATTATTCTATGCATCAGTTTTGTGCAATTCAATAAATGGAAGAAGCTATTTTCTTTCTATTTAGTTAAAATATACTATTTGTTCCACAATTTTCAAGAGTTGTCAAAGTTAAGTAGTACGGCAACCATCTACATGTCTCCACATATCACAGACACGACTGATACAAGTGCCTCTTACAAAAGCTTCCCAATGTCTCCTTTATGAGACTGTGCTTTACTAAACTTGCAGCTACCCAGTTCTGGGGTTTGAACAGAATTTCCTACATCAAGTGTCATTTGTGTGTTACTTTGGGGGAAGGTTAATTCAGAACAGCTCAGTCAGTCCATAGATAAGGCTAAGGAAAATCATGGAGTTCAGTATAATACAGTCACCTAAAGAAGAAAAAGTTAAGGTTGAAAAGGCCACATTCAATTTAAATCTTTGGCCAGGAAAAGCTAAAATTGAAGTCATTATTACAACGGTAGAGTCAAGCACTGAGATTGGGAAACACCAGAGGCAAATACCTAAAAAAAAAAAAAAAAAAAAAAAAAAAAAAAAAAAAAAAAAGAGGGAAAAAATTTTTGGTGGTTTTTA
>VZTH01015457.1:10503-36420 GCA_013397815.1 Aleadryas rufinucha | reverse complement strand
AAAAAAAAAAAAAAAAAAAAAAAAAAAAAAAAAATGGAGGCAGAAGATTGTGTGTGTTTTTCACATGAGACTGCCAGGACAATGATGGCTGGTAACAGCAACATGGCTTTGGAAACAGAGTTTCAAAATCTCCCACTAAAAACACTAACATACAGACTTCAAAGAAACACAGGTAAATGAAACTGGGGATACTCTCCACCAAGTAAGTCTAGAAATTTCAGGCTAGTCAGCAACGTAATACTAAACTGATAATTGACAAAAGTCAAAGTAGAAATAAAGCAACCATAAAAAGCAACAAAAAACCCACACAAGTTTTTATTTCTTTTATTTAGAAGTAAAATAAAACATGACATTTCCATCTAGAAGCCACTGGCATATGCTGCAGTAAATTCAAACATGGAGAAGTGGGCTTAGATTTCAGATTCCTCCCAAATTCAACTCCCTCCTTTTGCTCTGGAGCTTTGTGCAAGCTCTGATACACCTGAGGACACAACTGTTTAAGGCAGCCGCTGGAGTTCAAGCTTATCAGCAGACGGTGCTTCAAAGACATCATCTTCAACGCTTTCTTCTATCGGCTTCATCTTTGCCGAAGTTCTCAGGTAAGGAGATGTCCGGCCTGGGCCTGTCGCAGTTACAAAGAGATTTCCAGTTAATTTAACAACACACACCTGCTACATACACCTATTTGTGACTAAGTGGACACAATCTGATGATCCTGCCCTAGTTTCTTCATGAGAGGATTTTCTAAGTGAAGGTTGCTTTGTTATCTGGCCACAGGCACCAGGAAATTCTAGACATGGGACAGCCACGCTGCTATGAACCAGCAATGCCTGTTGCTAACCACAGACACAGCATTCTCCCCAGGTTCAGTGCAAACCCTGACTGCACAAGGTGCCCGCTGCTTGGTCCCTGGAGATCATTTTCTCACCATTACACTCACCCACCGACTCATCTCCATTCAATTACAGCAACAGGAATGGCTGCCCCAAGTACAGAAGATGTGCACGTCTGCACACTTGCCTGGCTGTGGGGAAAGTTCCTCAGTGCACTGAGCAAACCTCAGGTGGGCACAATGATCAAAGCCACAACTGCCTTTAAAGCATAAGGGCATAGAATATCCTGAGTTGGAAGGGACTCATCAGGATCAAGTTCAGCTCCTGGCCCTGCACAGGACACGCCAAGAGTCACACACCATGTGCCTGAGAGCATTGTCCAAACACTTAGACATAACACTCTTGAACTCTGTCAGGCTAGTGCTGTGACCTTGGGGAGCCTGTGCCAGTGCCCAACCACCCTCTGGGTGAAGAGCCTCATCCTAATATCCAACCTAAACCCACCCTGACACATCTTCCTAAGTTTTACACAGTACGATAATGTAAAACTTATACAAGATTTATACCCCCATAAACAACCACAGAGAAAACAAGATTTACAGGCAAAGGCCAGATAACTTTCAACTGACAGTGATTTCACTGCAACAAAATTGCCTTTTAGAAAACCAGCAACTTGTCTGCCAGAGCAGAGCTCACTCCACAGCTATTACTGGCAAGACATTAAATGGAGTTTTTGTGAAAGTTACCACTGCAAGCTACCTCTATTGCAGTTAAATTTTCAGCAGGAGGGTCAAACCAGAGAACTCCTTTGACATCAGCTGAACAGCTCTATTTTCCATTGTTCACTCTGAAATTGCATCTACACGTGGACATGTTTTTCTCTCGGTACCCTCTTCTAGAGTTAGACCACCACAACAGTATGAGGTTGTAAACAGCTAGTGTATGATGACCAAAAAGATTATGGAAATCTCTGAAATACCATTTGAGAAGAAAACAGCAAGAGATAAAGGTCCTGCTAACAGACTGTTTGCATACAAGCTAAAAATTTAAATATTCTTGAAAAAAAAAAAAAAGGATAGCCATAACACACTCCTATTTTTACAAAAGTTTATCAGACATACAGTAAAATGCTGTGTTAAGGAAGCCCACTTATGAGGAAAGACTCGTTTGCACCGTATGTGTTACACACAGAACAAAATACAGTCACAGACAACACCAGCAAGTTATGATATTACTGCATTTTTAAGTCACATTCACAAAGACACTGTTTGGAATTGGCGTTTTAGAACTTTTTTATGTTAAAAATGTATTAGTATTTTCTTCTGAGATTCAAAAACTACTTAAACTGCCATGATACAGGGTTACTCAAACACATTTTTAGATACTGAAATTGTTAAACATTTCTCTCCACACAGCTGTGTTTTATGGCCTAAGCAAAGGATAACTAGATCAATTAATTGGCTAATGTGCCCCATTCAAAGTCTGTGGGTACATTTGGATGTAAAATTGACTTTGCTGGGAGACCAAAGGTGAAAGGGTGCCTGAAAATGCTGAGTTACAGTTCCAGGGTTTTTTTGTATAGATTTGTGTTTTAGTGTAGTTTATTGCTATTTTTAAATGGTTTTCTTCTGTTTAAAAGTACTTAACTCTCTCCAGAAAACAAAAGTAAGCAGCCACAAATTTGTACAACAGGATCTAATATAAGGTCTAATTCTCTCAGCCTGTTTGTTTCAAAGACATGCTCTTATTTGCTCCAAATACAAAATTTTGTCTACTGATGCCATTATCCAACGTTGGACAGATGGTCAAGTGACTGAGTCACACCTTTCTTTCACTACATTTTGTTGCCCTTTCTTGAGGGCCTAAACCAAAATACATATTAAAATTCCTGTGAAACCCAATCCTGCTTTTAACCACAAACTGGGAGCATATAATTTGATAATACCACTAAAAGCATTACCAAACCAAAACCTTTCTACATTCCTGCTCAGCTTAGAAGGTAACAAATACAGATGCATAGACCAGAAAGTCTGAGCTATCTAAAACAAGCACCACAGAAAAAGAGACTGTATCTCTAATAAATATGTGAATGGCTGTCAAGCAATAGAATTACACCATAGAAACCAACACCAAAATATTATTTAAAGGACTGAAAGTCAGGTGAAACTAGGCTTGTGATCAGGTTGAACTATTTTTGCTTAACTCCAATTTTGAAAAAAGAGATACACCTATTTCACTTACTAATGAATTACATACAGATGGACCATGGATGTCAAGCACAAGCGTCACATGACAAACAAACCCCACTTTAATACCTTTTTGAGGATGCCTGCTGAGTTAATGTGATGTTATCAACAGAAAACATCATGCTGCAAACGACTCACTCCGTAAGCATTATAGAACTCTTGTTGGTTATTTCCTTAATATAAAAGCAAACAGTTAGTTGGGTTTCTTAGTTAATTAAATTCAAAACATACTTTTGTTAGTAATTGTAGTTTGGGACCTACCAATTAGTAATTTTAACCCTTTTATTACTAAACACTTTGAAAAAGGCTTAACATTAATTTCTTGAGAAAACGAGCCAAAGCTTATCTTTTATAGCACTGATAAATGCATAATTTCAAAAGCTGTGATTATACCAAAATATAAATGCTCATTTTTTCAAGAATATGAAAATTAGGAGAAGAAAACTTATTTGCATTGTAGTAGTCAAAGAGTATATTTGTAATGGAAGGCTTCTGTCCACACAGCAATAGCTTAACAATGACAAAACAGTATTCCCATAGAGTTCCCAAACAGGTAAGTTCCTTCCATTCATTTTTTATTCTAATTTTTTAAAAAAAGCTTTTCATTTCCATATGTTTCTCACAAAATCTTCTGAGGATTTTGGATTATGTTTGTTTGTTCTAAATAAACAAATGTATGATTGTAGAAGGAGAGGCCAGGGAATAGCACTGGGACTGTAAGCCTCAGCATGTGCCTTACAGTAAATCTCAAAAAGACAGACAAAAAAATACCCCAACTGTTGCACTGAGAGCACCCAGGAGAACATTTTTGAAAACACAGCAGTAGCAAGGCAAAGGGCAAATTTTTTTTGTTCAGTTTTCCCTGTGATCTGAAAAAAAGTGCATACCTGGCCACAATCCACACTGAATACAAATCTTTAAGCAGAGCTCACCTTGGAAGCACCCCCATCATAGGCAATGACTGTACCCAGGAATAACTAACAAGCTATCTTGGCAAAAACAAAGATTGAAGCATTACAGTTCAAGGAGATAAACAAACATTTTACAGAAGTCAGAAATTTCACAATCAAAATGCAAAGAAGAAATAAATAACAATACTTCCCGAGGTGGACGTTGCATTGCTGTAGGGGCAATCCCCCTGCCTCTCCAAAAGTAAGGGAAAGTATTGGACTTGGGAGGCTGCTGCCTCAGCTGGGCTGAGGAATTTCAGAACATAAAAGACACATAAACCCCTCTCTCTCGGGGAAAGCACACCCTTGTATACCAAAAAGAAAAAGGTACACAAACCAAGGAAAAGTACAACAGAGAAAAGTGTATTTATCAAATATGTGCTAAGCACAAATGCATCTTGGGGATTTACATAATTACAGCTGAACTTGTCATGCATTTCAATTACTTTCTCCTGAAGCTGAAATACTGGTGTAAGAGTTTTGCTGTTAAGCCCAAAAGAGATATTTTAATTCTAACTAATCGCACATAGTTTTACAATTTCTTTCTGAGTGTGCAAATTGACCCAAAAGCTCTCTATGCAAAGGAGTAGCTTCAATTTCACGGAGCTTTGCTGTGTGTGGAACAGGTGAAAAGCCACTTGGGTGTTTAAAGGTAAAGATCAGAGAACAGACCAACACAGGAGACTTCGTGGCAGGAATCTGCTACAGGCTGCCTGATCAAGAAGAGCAAGTAGAAGGAAGCCTTCTTTCAACAACTGGGTCACAGGCCTTGGCAGTTGTGGGGAATTTTAACCACCCCAGCATGTGGTGGAAAGGCAACAGGGCTGGGAGCAGGCAGTCCAGGAGATTTCTGGAACGTAGCAGACCATTTCTTCGCGCAAGTGATCGATGAGTCAACTAGGGAAGGCGCTCTGCTGGACCTGTCACTGATGAACAAGGAAGAACTCATCAGGGAGCTGAAGGCTGCTGGTAATCTTGGCTGCAGCATCCAGGAACTGGTGGAGCTCAAGATACTGACTGGTGTGCAAGACAAATAGTGGAATTACAACCTTACAGGACAGGGGACTGTGGCTTGCTCAGGGTTTTACTTGGCAGGAACCCACAGGATATGGCCTGCAAAGGGACCCAAGGACAGATGGTTGATCTTCGAGGACACCTTCCTCAAAACAGAAGGACAGGAAGTTGAGCAAGCACAGTAGAAGACTGGCACAAAGGAACAGGAAAGATCTGACAGATCTCAAACACACACACACAAAGTGTAATTGGGGATGAGCTCCTTGGAGGGAATACAGAAGCATGGCCCAAGCATGCAGTGATTAAATGAGGGAAGCCAAAGCTCAGCTAGACCTGCATCTAGTGAAGGGCAACAAGAAAGGCATCTACAAATAAATCAGCAACAAAAGAAAGACCAGGGAAACTGCGAGGCCAGAGCTCAGTGATGCACAGGACACAGGAACATGAAAAAGTCTGAGATATTCAGTAACTTTTTTGTTTTGGGTTTTTTTTTTGCTTTAGAGGTTTGTCCTGAGGCCTGCTAGGGCTCTGCATCCAGTGGTAGAGACAGAGAGGGATGCTTGACTGACAGGAAACCTGGACCGAGTTAGGAACAACTTAAGTTGACAGGGTGAACACAAGACTCTGGAACCACGCGGGCTGCATCCCAGGGTGCCAAGTGTTGGCTGACACAATTGCAAGGCCCCTCTCTATTATCTTGGAAAGATGGTTGCAGTTAGGGGACACAAACGGAAATGCCAACACCGCAGCCATTTTTATGAAGGGCAAGATGGAACACCCAGGGAACTATTGGCCTATCAGTCTAAACTCAGTTCCCAGGAAGATTATGGAGCTTGTCTTCCTGGAAGCCATGTCCAAGCAGACGAGGGATGGAAAAGTGATTGGGAAAGCCATTACATGTGCTGATTGCGTCTGACCACTCTGACCACCTTCCACCTTTGGTGGTGAGATCACGGGCTTTGTGGATGAATGGAGTATAGTGGATGTTGTTTACATGGATGGTAGCACAGCCTTCCACAGTCTGCCACTGAGTCCTCTCAGACAAATGGGTAAGAAACAGCTTAGAAACAGCGATAGATGGACTACAGCTTGGGTGGAAAATCTGCTGTACTGCCAAGTTCACAGAGTGGTGAACAGCAGTACAAAATCCAGCTGTCAGGTAGTTAGTTACCAGCAGTGCCCTCAAGGGCCAATGCCAAGGCCTATAATATTCAAGATGCGAATGACCTGGATGATGGGATGGAATGGACTCCTGCCAAGTTCACAGACAAGAGCCAGGTAGTGAGGGAAACTGCTGACAGGGTAGGGCAGTGAGTCTGGACAGGCCATTGGAAAAAGAGAAAAGAACTGACAGAAACTACACGTTCATGAAAGGCAGATCTCTGCACCTGGGACACAGCACACCTACACAGCATTACAGCCTAGGCCCCAGCTGGTTGGGAAGCAGCTCTGCAGAAACAGACCTGGGTGTCCTGGTGGACACAAAATAGAACATGAGTCAGCAGAGTGCCCCTGCAGTGAAGAATGCCATCCATACACTGGGCCACATTAGCAGCATTTACCGAGCCATATAAGCAAGAGCATAGCCAGCAGGTCAATGAAAGAGATTAATTCCCTCCATCTGGCATTTGTGAGACAGGATCTGGAGTGCTGTGTCCAGTTTTGTGCCTCCCTGTACAAGAAAGACATGGACATACTGGAGTGAGAGCAGTGGAGTGCAACCAAGATGGCCAGAGGCTGGAGCAGTGAGGGAAAGACTGCAAGAGCTGGGTGTGTTCAGCCTCAGAACAGAAGACTCCCAGGGGATCTGACTCTTTTCTTTGGCTATCTAATGGAAGGCAACATAAAAGAGAGAGCCAGACTCTTCTCAGAGGCATGCACTAAAGAAAGAAGGGAAACAAGCATGAGTTGCAATAAGGGACATTTTTTCACCGTGAGGGTGGTAAGTCCCCAGAGCAGGTTGCCCAGGGAGGCTGTGAAATCTTCCAGCTTAGAAATATTCAAAGCTTGACTGGACATGGCCCTGCTCTGACTGGTCTTGCTTTGGACATGAGGTTGGACCTGAAGATCTCCAGAGGTCCCTTACTGCCTTAACTGTACTGTGATTCGGAATGTCCTTGCAGGGAATGGAGAAGAAAAAGAAAACAATACTGTATTTTTCATCAAACTATATCCCAGGTGTCACCCTTGATGTTCTAGTAGGGTGAAGCACTAGCAGGGCTTTTGCTTCCATCTATCTGGGCATGCAGACTACACCAGTGTTAAGGAGTAAAACCAGATAGGCCCTCCAAGTCTGAAGGTGTTCCTGGATGAGAACTGTGAGGAACACAATGGAAAACAGATAATTAAACAGAAAAATGCAAATATTTGAAAACATTTCCTCTTCTTAGCAGAGACTTTAACCATAACAAGTAACTGGTAGTGGTTTTCTTCCTCATATATTTCAATTCTAATCACTAAAAAGTAATATTTCCAAAATCAAAATAAATAATCCTACATAATCCTTTTAAACACTGTTAAACTAACAGCTTATGCCAAATGCAAAAATTGAGCATCCTCTGTGGCTTTTTTATTCAAAGGCTGCTTTCAGAATTCAGGCTAATGTTGACATTTAGATTCAGGTGAACTAAAAACAAACAACAGCAAAAGCCTAGAAAGAATAATTTAGAATGTTTCCATAAAGGAATAAATTATAAGAATAGAAGCAAAAAGGTCAGATGAGGTTTCTTCTCTCACTTCATCTGTTCTCTACTACTTCTGTCATACAAAGCACAGGAGAGGAGAGCCTGACAGGATACTTGGAGATTTTCCAGGTGACATCAAAGTATTTGTTGTATACCACATTTCTCCAGACCCTGCCAATACACACTATCTCAGGAGGAAAAAGCAGAACACCAAGTTGCTGAGGGGAAACGTTTTGTTTGGGTTTTTAATGTCTACAGGCACCAGTCACAGACCAAGGTACATACTACTGTGACTGGCACTGTACATTCAGTTTTGCCCCATTACTATAAACATTCCATATTATGTCTAAACATAAATATTATGCCAAAGATTATTACCACACATGCTGGGTTCTTTTTCCAGTATGTACATGAGGTGTCTTCATTTAGCACACATAGCTTCATGCATCTAATGACTGCCCTACAGTTAGGTCCCCTCATTTAGCTGATGTACAGCAGTACCCAAAAAGCTACAGTCTGCTCCCATAGAGGGCAACAGGAGTTCTGCAGTGGCCTCCAATGGCCAACCCAAACCGTGTTCAAAACAGGCACAAACTACTCTGAGCACTCACGAAGAGAGGATGCAGAGGAAGTTCCGCGAAGAAACATCTGCAGGCCATCCTCGCTGTCACTGGTACTGGCCATGCTGTTCCTCATCTGCATCACAGAGAGCTGAGAGCAAAGGCTGGGCTGTCGATCAATCTTCTTTGAAGCCTAAAAACCAAAACAATTATTGTTTTTAAAAAAAGATATCAAGCAAATTAAAATAAAAATGCTTAGTTACTATTTCCCTTGTCAGAGATGCTCTGGTCTCAGCTACGATTATACGAGAATATTGTTATAGGAGAAGATTCTATGCAGTGTAAATCAATTTAAATGACAATAGCAAATGCCAGTAATATACTGGAACATTCACAAATATGAAACTGCACATTAATTATTCAATTTCAATTCGCTTTTGTACTGAATTTTTCATGTATTTTCTTACAGAAAGCTTGGGATTTATTATCTGGTAATTCATTATTTAAGTATGATGCTCTGCAATTAAATGTAGTCTTTGTGATGAACCTGGTCCTCCTTGCTAAACAAAAGCATGCTATATATAGAGGCAATTTATACCTTAACAGAAACACATTCATTTCCCTGGCTTTTCATTTCATCATGTTAGAAAAGTGGTGAATGTCATTCCTTCCCGGTAGATGACCATTTGGCTCTTGATTCTACTGCAGACTGAATGCATCAGGTGAACATTATCCTCTGCCTGTCAAATAGTCCAAGGAGCTTCCATTCTGCTTTGAGTAGCCTTCCTGAGAAGCCTTTGTACTATAACATTTATATGAAGCCATACATTGTACCTCGTTAGGTATTACTGCAAGTCAGAATGCTATTTTAGGTATATGTGAAAGGTGGCAATCAATGACAAGACTATAATGGATAGCTCCACTTTACTGAATTTTAGAAGTCAGGAGCCAGTATCCTGTTTCATGCAGAAAGGAATGAGTACTTTCCCAACACTAGTGAAAGTCTCCTTAGGTAAGAGAAAATCCAAGCTTCCTTACAAAATAAATTAATACTTTCCTGTTTTCCAGCAAATAATGATTTGATAGTTTTACCTTCTTACTACTGTCTCGAATATGAATAATCAATACTCAATTTATTTCCATTGTCCCCTACATACAGAAGTCAACTACAACATTTTCTGTTTTGATTGACTCCAGTAAAAAGGCATTAAAGACATCAACAATATTTATATTTGACAGTGAAGTTCATAGAGGTGACATGTACATAGAGTGCTGGCAATGGGAAAATTAAGAATTTATTTGACAGTTCTCATCCTAAGTCATGTAGGAAGAGCTCGTGCAACAGGATTTTTATTTTAGGAAGAATTAAAAGATACTACAAATTTCCCAAATGCTCACTCAATTTTTACAACATACATTTTCAAAACTTACTATAATATACCAGCTACAATAATCTTAAATTTATGTGACTATTGCAACTAAAAACAAAGACCCGGTACAAACTGAAGTTAAAGTGTGCAGATGTTAAGCCAAAGGAGGGGCAAAATTTGTTGGATTTTTTTAATTCTTCGAAGTTATGATAAGGAGTAAGTAAGGAGACAAAATGAAAGTAAACCAAGATGGTTCATATATCCATGAGTACACCCAAACCACTTACCAGGACACCTAAAACACACTCCCTCTATGGGCAAAGAACGAGTTATACTCGGACCACTTAATGTTTTATATGTAATTATATTTATTTAGATTTTATATGTATTTCATGAGTCCTTCCACTAACTGCATCATATCAACAAAATGTTTGCTTTTTTTTTGCATTTGCAACCCTCAAAAATATGTTGAAATTATTCTTACTAGCAATGAGTATTACATAATTGTCTGCCCATAGTAAGAAAATTTTTTAAGAAAAAAAACTCTGAAGTTTCTTTTTACGAAGGCACTCATTTGTTAGCAAGAAAGGATTTCCAGGAGAAGCATCTTTTTAGCTACTGGCCATCATGTCTAATAGTTAGCTAGAAATATTTCCACAAGCTGATCAGTTCTGAATCACAGTTACTCATCTTTCTTGTACATTACTGTGCTAACTAACCAATATTGCTTCTGACAAATGTTGCACTGACTCACACCCTGGCACTAAAAGGCCACGAGTGTTCATTCAGCAGCTGATGGCAGCAGGTTAAAATAAGGTGCTTTAAGAGCATTTAAAACTGAAGTAAAAACACATTTGGGTGTGGGAGGAAAACTCCCAAACAAAACTATGTTGCTTACCTTGTCATTTAAGGTTGGGTCATTCAATGAATAAAGTTTATTTGTAATATCTTTGCCAATAAGGTACTTAAAGATCTCATAAAGAAACGGCTCAGACTCCAGAAAGTAAGTCAGCCTTTCCCTGGACCAGCACAGGAACTTGCAGTTATCATCTGCAATAATAGTGACCTGAAAAAAAAATACATGCTCAGAATCAGCACATTTAAAAATGTTTTAAGATGAGCACATTTAAACATGCTTTTAAATACGTGATACCATTTTATTTGTGCCTCCAATTAAAATAACTCTTAAAGCCATAAAGCTTTTTGGTATCCCTCTTTTATGAATGTGATATTTACAAATGTAAAAATTCTCAGCTATTTATTATCATTATATTTTTAACTAATATGTGTAGCCAGTTTGTTTTTCAGAAAACCTGAGGGACAATAACAGGGGAAAATCTCTCACGAGTTCCCAAACCATAAAAGCATTTATGTAAGAGGAAATTTATATATGAAGTCAGTCCTATAGTGACAACAGTACTTGCAATAGCCCTGTACGTAGCTTGGTTTTACTCTACATCGCTGTCACCAAACAGGAACAACTGATATCACCCAAAGGTCTCCATCAAAGAGTTTTTAGTGATTTAAAAAAAAATATTTTCATCTTCCTCTCATAACCATCAGCCCCGCTGATCCCACAAGTACTACCTTGGAGCAGCTGAGCCAAGGCTCTGCTTGCTCAGTTACTGATAACCCAATTATGGGTAGTTACAGGGGAGCTTGCCCCCTCTCATGGGAGGCCAGACCTGCCACGTTCATCCCCCTGTGCCAGCAGAGGGCAATGACAGACCAAAACCCATATTGGTCATATCCAGGGGCATATTTTGCAAGGGGAAGTCAGGCATCTATGAATAAATCAAAATCAGATGCTCTCTGCTTTTACAAGATAACATTACATTCTGAAAAAAAAAATTAAAAAGCTATTAAGTCCTAGAAATAATGGAAAACTGTCATATATCCATGAATTTTTAACTCCATAGACTGTAAGATAAGCCCATAGGCTGAGGAAGAATTCGCCAGCTCTGCCAGCAGATGGGGTCCTTAAGACTGAATCCGTGTGCTTTAGAAACAGCAAGGCTGCCGGCATTCGCATGGCAGCAACAAGCAGAACCCACGAGTAAAGGATGTACGCTGCTCCAGATTACAATAACTTCTAAGGCAGGCAGAAGTTGAGGCATGACCTTTTCCCTTGAGAGGGACTGATTCGTCTCCAGTTGCTTCCAAGAGAAAGGGGCTGTGCCAAGAGGGCAGCCAGGCTGTGGGAGGCCTCCCTGCTGCAAAACGAATGCATCTGGACAAGTCTCTCCTCCTGGCACTAAGCCTAATGTTTGACTGGAACATATGACATCAATCACTGATTTTAGAGTCTGCACTGCTCTGCCTCCCTCCCCTTCTGCCACGGTATCAGTGTGGATGTATCAGTCACAGTCGGGTCATTATTACACATACCTAGATAAAGAACATCATGTAAGAGGTAGCAAAATAGCCATTTCTATGGAGAAAAAACCCTTCTCTAACAGTATTCCACCCCCCCAAACTATAACAAAATATATTTAATGTACCAGCATAATTACACTACTAGAGACTTATACCCTTATTGTTCCCCATATTAATATTTTTATTCAGAATACTGAGATAATGTTCAGCTTATGTTTAACAAATTGCAAAATGACAGAGGTATTAACACACTTCTATAAATACCAATTTCTAATTACTAGTGCCTGAACTTCTAGGCGTTCATTATTACAATGATTTTTCCCTTTTCTTTTTTTGAACCAGTGATGAGACCTGTTCATATCATCTCTTTTTCCATCAAAACTGCCTCTTAAATTATTCATCCTGAACAATCTCTTAAGACAAAATAAACTTGGAAACAGTAAAAGAGAACAGAATAGCAAAAGCCAGACTGCTTAGTACACACCATCATAATACTGTTTTGCAGCATTTAATTTTAAAAGTTATTCTTGATATGGTCCATCTTCAAACACCTGTACTAGAAGGTTAGCAAAATTATGTGAGTCAAATATTTCACTGTTGATCAAATTTATACTCTATTTTTTTAATGGTGTCACCAGCCCATATGCAGTGACATTTAAAACAAAATGTACCTGGAATTTCTCACCCCGGTTCATCTGCGTTGATCGAAATTCAGGAGAATCGATAAAGGCACAGGGGTAAATATTATGCAGAAAATGCCCTCGATAAGACACCTTCATTCTGGAAATAAAAATGTATGAAGCAACATTTTAAAATCATGGAGGCTGATTAATTTAATCTAAATTTGGGTAGGACTATCAATAATGGTAAAACAGTAAGTAACAGGAAAAAACATGTTCATCTTCTGGAATATCACTCCCAGAGCTACCCTGTTTTCTCCCTAAACCTCCACTGATTCCAAGCAGAACAGGCTGCCAGACAAATAGAGAATTGATGAGCATGGCATGTATCCACCAAACACTGTTATTCAATATGAGAAAGGCTCTGTTATATAGCCAGACCAGAGTCAGGCTTCCCTTAGGTAAGTAACTTTGTGGTAAAGAGTAAAAAAACAGTGAAGCCTGGCATCGCTGTTGCTGTCAAGAGAAATTGGTTAAAATATTGGCCAGAATTCAGTATGAGTTTCAAGATTACAGCTTGGCCATGGGCATGTATTTTACCCTTTCTCACTTGGGTTCTGTCTGCCTCTGGGCAGTGCACCTGCCCCACTCTACTTGCATGTACTGCTTCAATGAATCAATTCCAAAGGCCCGCTGTTTTAAAGCCTACTGGATGGATACTTTTCCTTCCCTCATGCACCATATTTTTTAACCTTAAAACCTGAGAATGGACTGAGAAGATGACTTAGATATCTAAAACTCAAACACATCTCTTGCTTGTTTTGCAAGACACTGCCTTTGGTATTACACAAATATAATTCCCACTAAAATCCACGCAGCTGCACACATAAGTGGGTACATAATATGCTTCCAGTAAGAGATATCACCATCACTTGAGAAAAGCCTCACAAAATAGTCTATAAGCACAGACTATTTGACTGTAGACCATAACATGCTACAATTACAACCTCAATAATTTTCTAATTTATTCAACCATGACACAAAGCATATGACTGTCCCCAAGCTTTTATAGAACCTACTTCCCCTTCAGCAGGATGCTTAGCCTATCATCAACTGATGTTTTATCTTCTGCTGCATAGGCTTGACCTGTCTTTAAAGTCTGAATGTTGCAGAATTGTCCAGTTAGTCTTTGGAAGAGCTCCGGAGGCACATGGAGAGGTTCAAACATTCTCTTGTACAGGCTGCTAAGCTCCTTCTCTATCTTGATCTGGATTGGGAAAACAAGAGACATCAATAAACACAGATGTACTTGTTAAAAACGGGTAAGACTGCACACATGCTTTAGCTTGAGGAATATCTTTGGCTTCATTATGCTTAAGCAAGGAAAGAAGTGGTAAATGTGTGATGTCCACAAACACTGCCTATGACAGGGTGACCAAAACCTTATCTAAAATTAGCCAGGCTGGCACACTGGTGCTTTAGAATGCTGTTCCATCCAAGTGGCACATTAAATCACACACAGGGAGCCTTCTGAGACTTCTGTTGATGCAATAGTGAATAGAATTTGGGCAAGAATTATACAGAGAAAAAAAATGAGGCTGTCTTCCACACCACATGCATGCATCACTCTGGCTATCTCTCAGGCTCTCCTGGGAGCCCCTCTCATTCCTGAGCTTCTTGGCTTACTTGCAGTAGAAAAGCAAGTCCTGAAAAACAAACCAAATATATTGAAACCACATGTGATGAGGGAGGGAAAAAAACCCTCCAAAGACATTGCCAGCTGAACATCCCACATCTAAGAGCCCACCCAAACTCAGGCAGCAGCAATGAGGGAAAGGATGTTGGCTGAAATCCCAAGCCTGGAAAACTTCCCTGAATGAAGGAAGCAGGGGATGAGACAATATTACAGCCTTCCTGAAAGCAGAGGCAGCCTGAATAAAGCCTGCATATTTGCCATGAAGAAGACAAATTAGAACAATAAGTATCAGGTAATGAATAAAATAAATATACATAGAACAGAGAATAAGGAAAAGCAATCAAGAAAAAATGGCAGAAAAGAAGAGAGAGAAGCAAGTTTCTGACTCATGTTCAACTCTTCCTACAGGACTTGCAGGTTCTTTTCAACAAATCTGCTTTCCAGGCTGGACAACCCCAATTCTCCTAGCCTTTCCTCATAGCTCTATCTCTGTGCCTGGCATCTCAGAGCACTCCAGGTGGGATCTCATCAGAGCAGTCACTTCCCCCACACTGCTCTGGATGCAGCCCAGGATACAATTGGATTTCTGTGGCTGTGAGTGCACATTGCTGGGTCAAGTCCAGCCTCTCATCCACACCCCAAGTCCTCTTCATCAGGGCTGCTCTCAATCTGTCCAGCCCTCAGCCTGTGTTGATAGTGGGGGTTGCCCCAGCCCAGATGCAGCACCTTGCACTTGGTCATGTTACATTCCATGAGATTTCAATTGGCCCACTTCTCAAGCCCGTCCAAATCCCTCTGGATGGTATCCCGTCCTTCAGGTGTGTCAAACAACTCAGCTTGGTGTCATCTGTAAACTTGTTGAAGGTGCACTCAATTCCTCTGTCTATGTCATTAATGAAGACAGTAAGTAGCACTGGTCCCAATACAGACCCAAAAGGGACAACACTTGTCACTGAGGTCCATCAGGACTCGGAACATTTGACTGTTACCCTCTGGATGCGACCATTCAATCAGTTTCTTATCCATCTACTATCAGGCTGTTTAAGCATGACTTCCCCTTAGTAAATCCTTGCTGACCACTCCTGATTACCTTCTTGTGCTTCACGTGCATAGAACTGGTTTCCAGGACTATCTATTCCTTCTTTTCAGAGATCAAGTTGAGACCGACCAGGCTGCAGGTCCCTGGGTTCCCCTTCTTGCCCTTTTTCAGAAAAGGGGTGGCATTTGCTTCCTCCATTCCTCACGCACTTCTCTCAGTCACCAACATTATTCCAAGACTATCAGAAATGGCCTCAAAGTGACATCAGCTCTTGTAGGTGTGTGACATCAGGGCTCGTGGACTTACTATGTCCAGTGCATCACCCGACCTAAAGTTACACTGGTTTCACACAATCAATTACTAGTTAAATATTCCACCAGCAACTACATTCATGTGAAATCCAGGTTTTGAATTTCCTGTATGTTCCTTATGCCACAATCTTTAATATCTCAGAGGACATCTACACAGACAAAACAAGGATTAAAAACAAACCTACAAGAGAAATTGTATTATGTTAAGGATTGTCCTGAGCTGTCCAATTTCAAAATATGTTCCATATACCCACACAGCTAGATGACTATTTGTTTCACCAACCTGTTCTCCAGGAACTCTTTCATTTTTAATGGCTGTACCAATTTAATTTGCACCTCTTTCAATACATCACCACTGCAACTTAAAGAAATATATTTTCATCTGAAAAGGGAATTTAAGTAGCTCCCAAGACTCCTGAACCCAAAACCATGCATACAGACATGAGAGCAAGTTTTGGCCCTGGAGTGTTAATCCAATCCCTTAACTAGCACATGGTTTATGTTCCATGATCTTCCTCTCACATGTGATACTTTGAGGAGAAAGCAGGTGTAGTCCCTTTCTTAAAGACCGCTCAGATTGCAGACTGGAGCTGAGCTTCAGATGGGCTCCCGTGTAACAGACTATTCCCCCTTCCCAAGCACAGCTGACTGCTCCTCCAGTCATGCCTGTGGGTCATATTCCAAACAAGCCATATGGGTAGGTGTAGTGTTTTGTTCAGCAGGGGTTGAAACATTCTGGGATGCTGCCAGAACTCCGAGTCAGACACTGATTATACTCAGCTTCCACTCAGACTAAAAAAGCCAAATTTGTAAAGCTCCAAGGAATCAAAACCACAGAAATAATCTTCTGGTCAGAAAAGAAACTCACTTTGATTCTGCACCCTCCATTTAATAAAATAAATATTTAACAACTGAACATATAAATTATTCATTTTGTAATACAACTAACTTGTAATTATTCTGCCATTCCTTTCTTTCCTTGGAAAGATCTTTTGTGAGAATGACCAAAACTGATTGAGATGGGCAATACAATAGCTGCAGAGAGAAAACCTCATTCAAAAATGAGTTTCTAAGAGTTTTAATTTTTTTCCCCTATTGTTTATCTTCCTATATGAAAAACACTTAAAACAACCCTTGGGCTCATAACAAACATGCTAGACAGCTAAAAAGACATGCATGACTATCAGGCAACACTTTGAGTATGCTTGTTGATCTTCGTTTATAGCAAAAATTCATATTTTTTTTAATAATTACTGAAAATATTATGTATTACAGCAATTAAAATAGCACAATATTTTCCATGCAGTGTTCATAAATACTGCAATTTCTTAATGGAAAGAAGACTGTTGAAATTAAGTCTTGACACACAAAGAAACAGCACTACCTGGCTAGTCTATCAGATGTAACTTTTGGCTAAGCTTTTAAGTTGCACAGGCCATACAGCGCTGTTGATGGTAACCTTTGGGTGAATCTGTGCTCCATGCTGGAGGAACACTGCTGTAGGTAGAGCCTCTTCCTTTTTCAACACATGTACTCAATTTATCAACTTGTTGTAGACAGATGCAATGTAACCTTTAGCCTCTTTTTACATGCTGTGGTTGCCTGCCAGAGTGTGAACAGTGCAGAGTTTATGGGAGTGCCAAGCACCTCAGTTCTGCTGTGGTTACACTGCCAGTGGGAAAGGGCTACAGAAAGAGAAAGCAAAGTTAAAGGCAGCTGCTCCAAGCCTTTCTCTCTTAGAAGAAATTTTTTACCAACTTTGGTGACTGATTTTATCCGTTGAGTTTCATGTTCTCACAAAATTCCTTCTTTTTATATCCACCTACAGAGTACTTCAATCACTTCTACCACTTAACCTAACTCCTACAAATAATTCTGCTAACAAATTTACTAGAGGATTTAGTGAAAATAGCTGTCTCTTCAATAGGATGAGATCTATACCATAATGCACAAAATGCCCCAATCTATGACAACATACCTTTTAGTAGACAACTGTAATTACAAAAGAATGTTTTTCTTTCTTCATTCAGTATTGATTTACACATTGCAAGGTGACTTTTTTGTTTGTTTTTTGTTTGGTTAGTCTTTTTACTCAAGCTCAAACCAGCACATCATCCTCCCAGGATGCTTTTTCTCTCTCCAGTAACCTTTTATTTAGATTTTTGGAAAGGGTTGGATGGGTACAAGCCCAGGGACCATTACCTCTGTTTAAGGATGCCACAATTCATTTTTAAAATACAGGTGAGTTTTAAGGCCTGGTTTCTTACGGAAATGGGTTTCTATCAAGCTGTGAACTCCTGCCTTTTGCAATAATTTCTGACTTTGGTGACCATTTCCTGTCCCATCTGACAGAAGATTAGAAGCCTCAAGATTTTATTAAAAGGCTTAATTGGTGGGCGAGTAGAAGGAAAGCAGAACATGCTAACTTGGTTGAGAGAAAAGACTGCAACATGAGTCCATCCCACACTAGAAACCATAGTACCTGCATGGGATGTTTAACTGTGGACTCCTACAGAGCAGGTAGAGTCTGGCCTCACTGGCTCTCTGTTATCACAACTGCTACTTTGTGTGTGTGCTGGACAGCACGGCCATGGCTAACCAGCAGAAACACAAAGCAGTTTCATCATATGCTGCATCTTGATGGTGACATAAATGGATTGAATAGGCTGAAAAATAGCATTAGTAATACTAACTAGAAAGGAAGTTACCCTTTAAGTAGTAAGGTGACTCTTCAAGAGCAATTTGAACTAGAAATATTTATGACACATGTACAATTGTCTACTAACAGATCAGTCTAGTTAGTTTTAAGCTACTTCCTAGGCAAGACAGATGTCAAACTTTCTGCTGCCGTTCCAGGAAAAGAAGAAGTAGCTAATTTCTTAGCTGCTTTCTTGCACAGGCTGCGTTGACTTGGTGAAGAGCTTATCTCCAGTTGGGTTTTGTCATCTTTTTTTTTTTTTTGGTACCAGCTGTTGCACACTTCCAGAGTGTGTCTGATTTTGGGCCAAACACAGAAGTATTCTGCTGAAAATGAGTACTAATCCATTGGTTTGCCCAGCAAACATGGGCAAAACTTCTTTTTCTTGCATCTTACTAGGCTGCTTGTGAAATTTAGCTGTTATACATACCGGTCTTCTTTTATACACTAGGTATATGAAATGTAAAAGGTTGACAACCAAAAACACAGAATTCCAGATCATTATGTCCAAGGCACAACGATAGAGCGTAGCCCAAATGATGAACAATGCGCATCCTGTAAAAATTAAAAAAAAAAAAAGGAAGTTAAATTTCACCAAACAATAAACATTCCTAGAAAGCCATCAAGGATATGTCCACTGAGTATAATTACACTGAAGAGCATTATATTCTACAAGCTTTAATACAGTTAAGCTCTCTGGATGAACACATGCAACAACAGCTAATCACTGCAATGCTGCAAACAGGCACTGAGGGCAGGATAACAGACTGCTGCCCTATTACATGGGACTGCAATACTGAAATGACAATAATTCAGATCAGGATGGGGCAAGCAGAAAGGTGCAGCCCATGACCATTTGTTACTAAAATGAAGTAGAAAAGATGGGGGAAAGTTAAGCAGCTCACAAAATTTTTTTTCTTGTGTTGCATTAATTAGACAAAAAAAGGCCTAGAAATGAATGTTCACAACTAATTCGCAAGGAAGAGTTGCATAAAAACTTCCTAAAGTCATATGCAGGTATTTTTGAAAATTAAAAGAAACTATCATTGCTGATGCAACAGGGTCACATCGGGAACTGGTATTCTCCTGTGTAACATCAAAGACAAAATTTCCAAATGCTTACTCTTTTTTTAGTTGCCTTACTTTGAATAATGACACTTGTTTTAAAAGATAAGACATCCTGTATGACTAGGGATTCCATTTTCAGCCTATGAAGACAATATTTATCAAGTGATGGATTATGCATCAGTGAGTCTCTCCCAGATAACTGTGAGCCTACCATCCAACAGAGGTGGCTGGAGAGGTCACAAATATATTTTCCCTTTAGTTTCACGCAAAGACAAGAAGGAGACAGTGCTAAATGAGTGTTCTTACCCCCTTTCTCCCTGAAGATGACATTGAATTAATGAACTCAGTACTATCCAGTCTGTCTGGGTTGTTAACTGATGAGGCAGTACTTATATATGGATCAGAAGAATCAAACTATAGTGACGCTTGATCTGCTTATTAATTAGACTGCAAGGCACAGGATATGATGTCGGGAAATATTGAAGAGCAGCAATATTGCAGAGCAGCACAGAGGTGGGGCAGGGTCAAAGCACAGGGAACAGGTCCCTAGGAACCAGGCCTCCTTACTCATTCTGCCCACCGAGTAAATCTGCTTCCTGCTGCCACCTCAGCTTGCAAAACTCTGATGCCATATCTGCTCCAAATACTACAAGGCCTACAGATCAAAGTGGCAGGCTCAGCAAGTGCAGAGCTCCTTTTGCTTTTAAAGCCAAGATAAAAGGTCTTGCAGTGCTCAGACCCTTGGTCACGAGTGCAGTCTGTTTTAAGAATTTACCCTATAATAATTATTAAGTATAAAATGCAAGATCATTGTAAATTCAAAACACTTTTATCATAAAATTGACCCATGCTATTATGCCAATAAGCACTCCCTCGAAAATACTTAAGCATTCTCTTGTTGGATTGGATTTATCTTTCTTACAGTGCAATGACTCACTATTCCTTCTTCAGTCACAAGGATCTTGCCCCACATAAGGTACAGAGGCTTTGAAATAGCTGTGGGACTGCAATGTTACAAACTGAATCGCATTTGCTCAGTCTCAGGCATGCCAAATTTAGGTTTTCCTCTCAAGTCAGATTCTGGTGTCACAAGATTCCTACAGTGGTAGAAGAAATATGACTGATATCAGAACACAGAATACACTCCCTGTCGAAAGGCTGCACTTTTAAATCAGCAACAAAAATAATGCTGGTGACCCGCAAGTGCCACATGTTTGAACCCACACTAAAAGAATACATGGAATCACAGCAAGCTTCTCAAGGAAAACCTCACCTACCTCAGAGACACTAAGCCAGTGCACCTGCCAATACACAGTCCCAGTACTTACTTGAAATCTAAAATAAAGGTCTTAATGATCAGACATAACTGGTTTGAAATAAGTGAATTTTAAACATCCAGTTAATCAGACGTAAATGATGTCCACTTGTTTTCAAGCTGACATCTTCACAGGCTTGAAATTGCAAGTTACAGGTCTGGGAAGTTTTAAGAGCCAAGACGGTTATATAATCTTTCTAGAAAGGGTATGTCAAGGTCAAAACAAATCTTGTCTTAGACCAAAACCACCTTCATCAGAGCACAATGGCCATTAATGGAGGCGGTAATTTCACCATGAGGTGCAGTGACCAGCTCCATAATGGTCAAACCCAGCCATTTCTGCCACATTTCTGTCTCCAGAATAATTCTCCTACCTATGGTGAGCAGGCCTCGCAGAAGAATCATATGAAGATTCAAAGTAGTTGGAATAACCAGTCCGACTGCAAAGCAAATGTTTGCCACATGGAAAACAAGATGATGAATCTCTTTCCAGTTTTCACACACAGTCTCATTGAGAGGATCAAGGGTGGCATTTTTTAAGTCTGGAACAAAACCTAGTGGAGTAACAGTGAGCGGGCTCATCGCTGTAGTATTCATCTTGGAGACTCCTGCAAGGAGAGGAAAAAAAATTCACTATGCATTAAACCGAAAGATAGTAGACATACACATGGATTTTATGGTTATTTTCTCTCTTCCCAAGATATACTTTCCATTATTATTCATGGGAAAAAAAAAATGCTTTGAAAGGGTAAGCTAGATTTATAGTTCAGTAATGCTTTGCTATCTCTTTCACCTAAATTGTAGCTACCAAACTAGAGAGGCTGCTAAGTCTGCTGCCAGTCTCTTAGGGAAATCAGTTGGTCTACACAGTTTGAACAAGCTTGTAAGACCCTTGTCTGTGTGTGGAACTCCTGGAGAAAATCAGACAGCTAAAGACTATTTCTAATCTAAATATACATAGGATTTTTTTTTGTTGTTGTAATAATAAATATAACATATATACCTTTTGCACCAATTAAATGGAAAAAAAAATCTATGGGCAAATCCCAATACAAAATAACTATTAAAAACAAGCTACAGGGAGAAATTGGAAGATTTCAAGAAACTATCTTTAGAATATTAAAAGCTAGTCTCTCTAGGTAACTGTGGTCAGTGTTACAAGCTGTCCTGAAGGTGTTCTCAACCCAGGTCCCAGCTGAAGGAACATGACTACCCCCAAACATGTCTGCTGTCACACACAGGAGAACCCTGCTTCCAGCAAGGTATGCTTGGTCTCTCACTGCCACAGCAGTAGAAATTATAGGGAGGTGGGCTTGAGTCTCGTTAATGAAATATATGCACTTCATCACTGAGCAAACAAGCTCCATAACTTGCAATGTGGTGGGATTTGCAGTCAATTAAATTCTGCAGAGACAGTGCATGTCCCTGATGTGTGTTATCGCTAACTGCCATGTAATTCATCTGCTCAGCAGACAATTTTGAGTCACAGTTAGTGCACTCTATTTCCTGCAGACTTGAATATACTCTGAAGCATCTCTTAATTGAGAGTGCTTCTTGGGCTCTGAAGTAAATTTCAGTTGCTTCATCCCTTCCTTTCATTATTTTCTCCCTATCAACCTGTGTACAGGGTGTAAGCAAACTGGACAGTTTTCAAAATCAATCAGTGTTTTAGATCCCCTCCTGAAGCAGTGGGAAGAAACAAATCCTCAACCCTCTCTTAACAGTTCACCTCCGATGTCCAGAGCCTGACGCAGCTAAGGTATGCTAAGGAATGTGCAGAGGCGTCCTGCAGGATCAAACACTAGCACAGACATAGTGTACCCATATCTGGACTGAAATAATTTTCAAGGAAAAAAATTATCTAATCCTTTACCAAAATACACAATTCACTTATTTCTTAAAAGATCACTTTCCTCATTTCATTCCTACATTAATTATTCACAAAGATTAATTTAAATGTGGAAGTGTGTCATAAACTCTACACTTAACTGTTACCAATTATCAGACCTATCCAAATACACTCCTGCTTTCTTTCAGCTCTTTCTCATGAGTTCATCAAGAGAGTCATTAGAGCAGCTTCACTGTCCTGACAAAGCCACACACAGGGAGCCAAAGCCTGAGCCCGTGTGCGGCTGCAGGCCAGGCATTTTAAGGCGCTCATAAACAGAAGGGAATTGCTAACTGGATAACTATGTCTGTGCTCATCTACACACATCTCATCACCGTGCTCCTGCTGTTTTCAAACAATATAAACTCCCTACACTGGAACAGCAGGATCTCTAGATATTTTTCCAAAAAAAAAAAATCATCGACTGAGTTTCTACCTATATTCAGCCTTTCACTGCCCAGTCATGTGCCAGTAAAGGCACCACTTAAAATGCCAACAGAACAAGTAAAGACAACCAAACTCACATACAGAAACAGAAAGAGCCGTAAGTCCTTCAACTCAACATCAAAACAGGATGCAAGAAGTAGTTTCAGCTGCATCTGATCACAAATCAAAGCAGCCTTTCAGACACTTGAATTTTAATAGCAAAATTTTGTACTGTTCCACTCTGGGAATAGAGGCTACCTCACTCTTAAGACTTGACTCTAAAGCATCATGCATTAGCAGACTGGAAGCGAAATGAACCGAATTAAATAAACAGCACCTGAGAATCTCATTCTCCTCACAGCCCAGCCAAAACACTGCTCCCCTTGCTCTTCACAGACACTGATGCAACAAATCACCATAAATCGTCATAAACTGAAATAATGGGAAGGAGTTTCTCCAACAAGTGTTGATCAAGCAATTTAAAGCATCCGCAGTTGTAAGAGGATGTTCAATACTTTTGAAGGTCAGGCTTACCTACTAGATTGCCTAAATCAGAACCCAGGAACCTAAATCTACCCACCTCCAGTTTTTTATAAGCTCTGTCTTTACTACCTCAAAGTCTTTTTATGAATACCTTTGTACTTCGCTTACTACTCACAAACAATAATTACAGCTTCCCTAACATACTGGAAACAGTAGAAACCAGAACTTCTCCATCATGATGGTATTTAAAAGCTGTCAGAAATAGACTGATACTATCTGCAAAATGACATAAGGACAGACGTTGACACGGGCTCTGAATTTCAACTGCGGAGCCTGCTTGAGGATCAACAGAAAAGGCAGACAGGCAGAGCTACAAGCTGTGACCTAAAGTGTTTGCCTACAGGTAACACCAGAAAGACAAATATCTAAAATGTCAAAAAACAACATCACTCTAATTTTTAGATCAATTCTTTAGTCCTAGCATCTACTGTTGCCAAATAATACTGAAGAATGAGGAAAAAGGCTGCACTTCCGCAAATGAATAAGCAATTATCTTTTCTTACCTTCTGTGACCTCAGAAAGCCAAAAATTAATTTTGTAAGTACAGATTCAGGCCTTTAAAATTTTAATTATGTCTACTAAGGATTAATATAGCACAAGACTATTTAGCCATACACTTAAGTCTTCAATGCAAAGATATATATTAATATCAGGAGTTAAAAAATCAAGCAATGTAATAAAATAATTTTGGAAAGTTGGGGTAAAATAGCATCCACTGAAATGAAAGCATTACGGAGCATAAGACAAATTATTAAAAGAGCATTTTTCAATATCCAGTATATATCCATCATATGGATTTAGATTTACCAAACCAAGAATTTGAAAATTCAGATGATTGAGAACTCACGCTGATTTGTTGTTGAAACAGGAGGGAAAAAAGAGGATATAAAAAAAAAAAAGTAAAATTCACTGACTCTTTAAAATTGAACCTAACAGAAATTAGTGTGGTTAACAAAAAAGCCTATTAATTTTTTTTTTTTTTTTTTTTGGTGCATGAACTTGATAGAAAGTTAAGGTAATATATGGTGGTCTCAGGTCAGAAAATACAAATTCTTGGAATATAAATTAGGTGAGCTTACTCTAGGATTTTGCTATACTCAACAACAGCTTTATACAAGAGACCAAACTTCTGAAAGGCATTCCCAAAAGATTTAGTCCACAAATATTCAGACACAAAGATGACTTTGAAAAAAGTGGGAATTTTATGGATACCTAGAGAACACTCACAGAAGACAGACATAGCAGAAAACTAAAGCAGTTGGTTCTACTATGAGAACCCATTAGCCAAGCTGATATGGGACGGTGGTGAGCGTCCCACTCGCGGAATTACCCACTTTACTGAGATTACTCATATCCCACAGCTTTACTGGTCAACATTATTCAGGTCAGTTTCTTAAATCTTTGCTTACGTTTCTACAACTTTACAGTCAATGCAATTTAAAAAAAAAAAACAAACAAAAAAACAACAAACTCAACATTTTTTTTAATTATACCTACAGAACTTTTAACTACTTTTCTATGGTCTTGTAGCACTGAAGCTGCATAGAGAATTTAGGCAATAATTCTTTTGCGAGCTGAAGACAAACTACTGGAGGTAGATAGCTGAGTTAATTACAGTTCAAGTTACAATTTCCTCATTTACAATGAAGTAGGAATGAATAGGAAAGCGGTATAGGAAAAGATGTATTTCAATATGCTCCTTGCAGCAAGTCCAATTCAATTAAATGTGTCAGTAACTACAGAAATTTGTTACTCTCTTTAGTCACTTTAATCTAGAGAAAATTGAACAACATGTTCATTCTTCATACTCAACAAAATATCCACACCGTGAGAAAAACTTGCACCGCCGCAGAGCAGCCCCGCTGCTCCCAAGTCGAGCGGACCCGAGCGTGTGAGTGCCTTGGGGCTCGCTCTCCCCTCTGCTCACAGCGCTCACAGATGCGCCGAGCGCCCGAACCCAGGGGAGCAACCGCAGCTGCCGCCCCGCAGCCCCGCTCTGCGCTCCGAAGCTTCATTTTAGCCCACAACGTGCGAACACCAAACCCACCATTTGTGCAAAATAATCGTGAAAGTAATTTTAAAAATTTGAAAAGAATCGAGCAACTGGTCCCTTTTCCCCCAAAGGGCCACTTCCAAAGCTGCAACCCGTCCCTCCTCCCCGCGGGCAGGGCACAGGCGGAGACGCCGGTCCCGGCTGCACCCGCAGCCAGGCACGGAGGGCGACCGAGGGGAACGAGAGACCAGGGATGGGACCGCGCGTTCTCCCCGCTGGCCGGGCAG
>VZTH01015456.1:492966-508928 GCA_013397815.1 Aleadryas rufinucha | reverse complement strand
GGGCACAGCCCCGGTTCGTGCGGCCCGAGCAGGGGAGCACAGGCGGGACTGCGGCTCCAGGGAGGACATTCCCGAGGGACACACGGCTGGCAGGTCCCAGGTTTGTCACTGGAGCGCAGCCTCGGACCTGCAGCTGCCTGGCAGCACGGAAATAGCCCCCGAAAGCTGGAGGGGAAAAGGGTTAAAGAGTTTCCCTTTCACCTTACGCAAACACGCAGGGAATACCTGGAAAAGGAAGGGGTGTCAGGAATGCTGCTGGGAGGAGGGACAGCTGTTTGTTTTTGTCCTCCCCCAGAGTACAACCTATTTAAATATTTACATGTTCTCTTGTTAAAAGACTTGCTTTTCTTCCCTGTACTTTTCTGGTTATTAAGTTATGAATGGTGGAGATGGAGAAATTTGTAATTGCCAATTCCTCCACTTGTAGTGATGTTGAAAAAGAATTTCTATTGTTTTATTTACTCAGAAAAATATGGTGGTAGAGTTTTCTATCAGATTTAAATGGTTTCACCAAGGCTTGTGCTTTTTCTTTTAATATTATTGCTTCTTTTATTTACTTTATGTATTTTATAATCTTAGTTGGCTATCTGAACATGCAGTAAAAGCAGAAAATTTCAGACAATGCAACCTTCAAGAGAAAGTGGTGGAAGATTAATATTAAATGTCATTGCAGAACATTAATAATGCAAATAATAAAGCACTTGTGGATGCAAAAATTATATATTTGTTATTCATAAATAGCTCTGAATGGCCACTGGGTCCTTTGTTGATTCACATATGGCCTGTTCCAGCCTTGGTCACATCCTGGCAATCTGTTCTCCTACAGAGTCCCTGCATCTAGAACTGCATAATTACTCACAGCATCTATCTGTAAGTGTTAAAGAATCATCAGGATTTAATGACATGAAACATCTCGGGTTACAGAGCTCTTGCAGGGATGGGAAAAGTAAAACCAGAACTCCTAAGGCTCCAAGGGAAAGAGTTCAGCACATGGTTCTAGTACACTTAGGAAGTGACCTCTTGAAATCAACAGATCATGGGTGACACCAAACGTGTCCAGAGTCTCTGCTGGGCTGAGGCCTTGGTACCTTAGAGGTATTTCACCTCAATGTGAAATGAGGAACGTGTTTTACACGCAGTACAGACCTTCAATACGCAGTCTGAAAGTACTTTAGCATGAGAAGGAGTATTTAATTTGATAGTAGACAGTGAGTATTTCATGTCTTTGGGTAGTTTTAATTTGTCAGAAATGTTACTGATGGACAGTTGCTGTTTGGTTTTGAGGAGTAACGTGTACCTACCAAGGGAGCCTTCAGAGAGTGAGGATTGCCCCCTTTTTGTTGAGCTGACTGGCAGAACTCTGACAGACTTTGGCAAGTTGGTACTTTGTTCTCCAAAGTTCGCACCCTGTAATCGTTATTTTGGAAGTAATCCTTACTCTTTTCTATCATTACCCATTTAATCATCAGGTCAAAGATGGTGGCAAAAGTTGCAAACAAAAATCGAGCAGAAAATGGCTCGTGTGCAGGGGAGTCTCTCGGCGTGCGCCTGGTTCGCAGTGGCTGCACGGGCGATGGCGTGAGCGAAATCCGTGCCACGTTTCAGGGGCCAGAACTCTGCGGTCTGGACGGGAGCCACAGCTTAAGGCTGAGGAGACTCTGGCAACTACAAATCCCAGGGAGCATTGCCGAGAGCGGCTCTGCGCGGCGGGGCGGCCTCTGCGGGGGCCAATGGCAGCGGGGAGCGCCCCGGGTCCGCGCGTCTCGGCTGCCGGCGCTCAAAAGCGGCGCACGGAGCGGGGCTCCGGGCTGCGAGCTGCCTGCTGCTCCGGGGCTGCGAGCTGCCTGCTGCTCCGGGGCTGCGAGCTGCCTGCTGCTCCGCGGCTGCGAGCTGCCTGCTGCTCCGGGTCTGCGAGCTGCCTGCTGCTCCGGGGCTCCGGCCTGCTGCGCGGGGCTCCGAGCTGCCTGCTGCGCCGGGCTCCGAGCTGCCTGCTGCTCCGGGGCTGCTTCCAGCTCCTGCCCGAGCTCCTCCGCGCCGGCTGGGAAAAGCCCGCTGGAGCGGTGCCGATGGACGCGATCCTGAGCTGCAACCCGGAGGACCTGGAGGATTACTACGCCTTGCTGGGATGCGATGAGCTAGCGACGGTGAGAGCCTCTCCCTCCCCTTGTTTGGCTGCTTGTTCACAGTTTGAACGCGCTCGTGTGTCCGCAGGGAATTTGCAGTTGCGTCTCCGCGGGCAGGAACATTTGAAGTGGCTTGTGAACGTTCTTTATTGCCACTTGTAGGATGTCCCTTGGAAAGCTCAGTTTTCTCTCCTGGGTACCGACATTAAGAGCCTGGAGTAAGGCTTAGATTGAAAGTGCCGTGTAGAACTGGATTGTGGAGAGAGCTGAAATAACAGTTTATTTATCGGTGTAGCTCAACATGTGAGATTGTTATGAATCGGGAGCCAACTGCATGTGTTTGACAGCATCTAAATAATAGTTTAGAATACGTATTACTGGTTTTGAGAAATGAAAAGGAGCTATTTATGCATAAGTAATACAATGAAAGTTTATAGCTTTAGGGCACTGATAATGCTGCTGAGTTTCTTGGGCTTTATACATATTATAATATTTTTTAAAATGTATTCACTGGTTCAGATGAAAACAAAAACACTATCCCTTTATCATTTACCGTATTAATGTTTTTTAAGGGCTGTTTTTAATGACATTCAAATACTAGTTTTACTAATTTGTTTTGGTAGCAGATACATGCTTCATAATGAGATTCAGCTAAGCAATTTTTGAGTGATTTGCAGCCAAAACAAGTGTGCATCATGTTAGAGGTGTCCATGTAACTTTTTTTTTGCTGGTCTAGTATGCTAATTTTTTTTTTTTTTAACTTAGCTGTTATATTAACTGGAATTGTATTTCTGATTTGGAAGAGGAATTTTGATTACTCTGCTGTAATGAGGGATGTATTCAGTGGAAATAAAAGCTGTCTTTTGCTCAGTAAATTTAGTCAGATGCTCTCACCTGTCCCAGTGGTCAAGTATAAAGATCGGGAGTAAACATCTTCGGTGTGTCACAATGAAATGTAAAGCTTTTCCTGAAGAAACTCCTAGAAGCGATCCCAGCAGAGGGCAGTGCTCAAGCCTCCATGCAGCCTTGTTTCGCAGATGCTATTTCTCATCTTCTACCTCACACTAATTCCTTAAGGGCTTAGCAATTAATGAACAGTTCAAGTACATCTGATAATGATTTTTAACATTGCTTAAAAATGAAATTAAAAAGCTGGAATAAATGCTAATGGGTCCTGAAAAACAAGCTGTCAAGTATTATCTGTTAGGAGAAGCAGCAGATGTTGCTGCAGTGGTTTTGACACGGGAGAAAGAACTCGGAGATCCCAGGCTGACTGAGCCCCAGGATCAGCTCCCCTCAGGCCCCTGCACAGCTCCTCTGGGGTCTCACAGACATTTGGAGCATTACAGAGCCCAGGATCAGCTCCCCTCAGGCCCCTGCACAGCTCCTCTGGGGTCTCACAGACATTTGGAGCATTACAGAGCCCAGGATCAGCTCCCCTCAGGCCCCTGCACAGCTCCTCTGGGGTCTCACAGAAATCTGGAGCATTACAGGGATTTTGCAATCTCACTACTCCGTGCAGGAGTCAGGTATTTGGCACGGGCTGCTTTGGGCATACACAGCACACTCCCAGCTGCAGCACTTTCATCTGAGCTGCTGAATGTCCTGGTCTTGGTTGGACCTGGTTAAATTTAAGCAGAAATACTCTCAGTTTCTGCAGATTTTTTTGCTGTATTCAGAAACACAAACCAAGTTCATTGCTGGCTTCTGGTAGAGTTGAGCTCACAGACACCTACTTCATCTTCAGATGTGACAGGAAGAGGGGAGGTTTAATCTACATCCCTCTTCAAGAACAATGCAATTTGTACATAGTGGGTATTGGATACCATTCTTGGTAAAACACCTCACTATATATTTTATATAAATTTCAAGTATGTTGTATAAACTTCCTATAAACTTTTCTTTCTACTGATTTTTCTTTTGAGCTGAAGACTTGCATGCTACCCCTCTGCTACATTTTACCCCTCTGTACACATTTTAACTTCAAAGTTCCCCTTTAAGTAACTATGTTTTAGAGATGGTAGCTGGCTATAAAGTAACCGGTCTCACCAAGTTCTCTGTACCCTGTATGTGTTTTTAAGTGTCTCACTGACTGTAAATACACCACATTGCATCCATCCCTCTGCAAGAAGCTACTGAGCAGAGTGAAAAGCGTAGAATTCTTAAGATACCACCATGGACCACATTTTTCCCCAGAATATGCCAACAAAATTTGGCCAGCTAGTTGAGTGTAATTTTATTCTAAGGAAAAAATGTTATGAGACTTAACTTTGAAAGAAATAATTTAAACTGTATGTGGCTCTCATGGTTTGACAAATGAGGAATTTGTATAAACAGCCTCTGTAGTGTGGGAAAGAATAGTAACTATTTGATACCTTAGGGCAAATTGCGAAAGCTTAAGCTGAACTGGAATGACATAAAGAAGTTTTGGCTTCTGAACTATAATAACCAGCAAGATACTTGGAAAAGCACTAAACATTTGAAATTCTAAGCTGATGCCCACTCCAGTAGCTTCCTGTATTTTAACTGTTAATATGTCTTAGTTTTTCTGTGGTTGTAATACTTTATGGTTTTAAAATCTGTGTGGGAATTTGTAATTAACTGATAAACAAATACATGCCAATATTCTAATGTTGATTATAAATCTATTCTACTCCAAGCCAACCTTTTTGCACAGAAAATTAATTTGACAGAAAGAATGTGAACTGCTGGTTATCTAGTGAGTTATCTTGGGGTATCCAAGATGGAAAACTCACGTGGTGCTGGCTGAATTTCCTATGAAGAGGATATGGAGGAAGTCACCTAATCCCACAAATCGATCTTCAGCGATACAGAGGGGGTTTGCTTCCTGCTTTGAGACTCTGTTGAAAATTAGAGTTGATGAAGCAAAGTAAAGAGCAGCTGAAGTGATGCATTTTCCCTCTGTGGTCAAATGTCTTTGCACATTTTTCTGGAGCCATGTTGGATGACTGAGTCTCACAAAAACAAGACTGAGGATGAGTGCATGCGAATGAAATTCAATAAGCAGTGTCACTGGCAGATGGTTGTTGTTACCTACTTTGCTTCTACTAAAGCTTGTAAAATTGAATAGGACAAAATCTTTCGGCGTTCTTTGTTGCTCTTCCCAGCCTCTTTCAAAAAGAAAATTTGCAAATATTTTCTGTGTTTACTCACTTTGTCTCAATATTTTGTTTAGGTTGAACAAATCCTTGCAGAATATAAGGTTAAAGCCCTTGAATGTCATCCTGACAAGCATCCTGGAAACCCCAAAGCAGGTATGTATTCTTTATCTCTTTTTTTCCTCTATCAGCATGGCCACGATACTAAATTCAGCCTTAAAGCTTTATTTCCCCTCAATATATTTCAATCATCAAGTGCATTGAGCATGTTCTATTTAAATAGCAAGCTTGTAATATTCTTTCTAAGACTTGCACACTCCTCTGTGATAGAGCAGGAAGACTCTTGTTGGATTTTTTTGTTTTCTAGGACCTTGAATTTTTTTTTCTTTCTTCAGTAGGACATCTTTTAATGCAGAATTTATTTCTGGAACGTGTCCCCTCCTAGACCCGTGCAGTTTGTGCACTTCCACGCTCAGTGGCATCCAAGTGCCACGCTTGCGTCAGTCAGTTAATCTGCTTCCAGGAACAAGCCCGTGAGGAACCATGAAATGTGCTTCAGTTTCTTTTGATGTAATTTAATGACTGGGAGTGAAGAGAAGCCAGTCCCACGAGGAGCCTCTGTTTGCAGAAGAGCAGCTGACGTTAGTGCTGCTGAAAGGGTGCAGCTCCTCAGAGCTGGGAGGGCTGAGCAGCACCTGAGTTATTTGGAGCCCATGTTACCCATCCATCACCACAGAGAGCCCTGGGCAGAGCTCACCTCAGCTGGGTAACACAAAACAGCAGCCAAGTGCCAGACAGCAGAGTGGCTTTGTTCGTCACGGAGAAATGCTTTATGCTCTCTTTACCTGGACATGTCTTATTTACTTTAAATACCTTTTTCCAGTGCTAGTGAGAGTTTACTGTATGTTTTCTATTTCATCAGCTTAAAGCTCAATAAAAGGGTAATTAAAGTAGACCTTTTATTTGTTGAAAACTATTAGCACTAGAATAAGGAAACCTAGTACAGTTGTTCTCTCAGCCTGCTGTATCTTGTTTGATTTACAGTTATCAATTTTGATTAGTGTTTGGGTGTAGTGCATTTCAAAAGAAATCTCTCTTATTTGTAAACTGTAATAAATGACTAATAGTAATAATAATAGATCACTGTAACATAGGTGAGTCATAGATGAAGTCTAAATCTTTATAACCCTTCCACAAATAGTAACATGCAGCTGCATCCTTAGTAACTATTCCATGAAAAATTACCCTGTAGGGAAAAATGAGAGCTCTCATTCATGCAGTCTAGATAACATTTTAGCATACGTAGAAAACACACCTAATAAAATGCACAAGGTAATTAATCTGAACTATATTTAGATTATTCTTCTTGTTTGTCAGTTCCTGCTCATTTTTTTTTCTCCCTGCTCATGGTTGTTGTTGCTGTGCTCTGCTCTGACTCCTGTGCTGCTGCAGATCTCAGTGTGCTCCTTCTAAGCAGTGTTGCTCTGATTTCCCTTTTGAAGGGGTCTGCAGGGGCTGACTCGTGCCTTTTACCTGTGTACTCTGTACGTCTCTCTCAAATTCAGGAGCTTTTGAAGCTGGTAGACAAAGGGACATTTTAGTCCTGATTTGCAAGGTGTCAGTCCACCAGCAGTGCTGTGATCCTAAAGCCAGCCAGAACTGTGTGAGCCGGAACCAGAACCACATCCCTTGGTCGCTTGCTTCTCCTTCTGCCTTCTCCTCTACTTAGTTTGCTCTGAGCTGTTGCTGGCAGGTCCCCTTTTGCATCTGAATTCATTTCTTTGCCAAACAAACATTGTCTCTAGTATCCTTCTGGTTTGTGTCCTAGTGGAGGATTTCCAGAAGCTGCAGCAAGCCAAGGAGACCCTGACTGACGCAGCGAGCCGGGCGCGCTACGATTACTGGCGCCGAAGCAAAGTCACCGTCCCGTTCCAGCAGTGGGAGGCCCTGAGCAGCTCCGTGAGAACGGTTGGTGGGGGCTCAGTTTGGGCCCTCAGGAGGAGGGGAGGTAGGGCTGGCCCACGCCAAAAATTGCAGAGCGAGGGGATGAGTTACTTCTGCTGCAGTGCCAGGGTTTGGCAAGAGTGGAGAGCAATTCTTGCACTATGGATGTTAAGGAAACTCAGGAAAAATTGGAGAGCTTCAGAAGCCCATTCACAGAAGGGTGTTAGGCCAGTAGTTTTAGAGTGAATTTATCAGGTTGCTGCTTTTTTATGTGTTATAGGAAGTTTAAGTAACTTAAGGGCTGTTATCAAAGGCTCCAGCACACTTTGCTTTTGTAGGAAACTTTTATTTCTTTTCAAAGTTAAGCTAAAGCTGGGACCTTTTTACAATATATTCTCCTTTTGGTATGTTGCTTATCAGATAGGTTTTCATGCTATCTGAGTAAATAAAGATGTCTTTGAAAAAATCCAGAAGATAGTTCCCTGGAACCCTGGGCTTCCAATAGAGCTTTGGAGGGGCCCTGCTAGGTAGAGGAGTGACCTGTGACAGAGGCAGGGGTTCTTACGGTGTTTTCCCTCCTGATTTTGCTATTGAGAAGATTTGGTAGCATGTCCCTAGTAGATCTCAATTCCATAATATTGGATTATTTTTTTCCTCCCTTATCACAGTGAATGATAGTTATAAAGCTACATGGTCATATTTTAAAGCAGGTGAATAAAAGTTTCCAGTGTCAATTCTGCCCATCTCGATTCTGCTTAGGAGAGAAGTTGGAGACTCTGCAACTGCACCATTATGCCTGAGCCTAAATGTTTGCTGGAAGTATCCAGTTAAGCTTAGTTCAGTTCCAAACAGATGTTATTCCACAGACTTTAATATTAAATCTTTTCAAATTGCCTTGCTTTCAAAGGGTACTTTGAAGTCAAAGACAGCTTTGAAAATGAACATTTCTGAAGTCACTCAAGCCCTCTTAAAAAATGGCTGAATTCATGGCAGAAGAAACTGGACAAAAGCCCTTAGAATTCTGATGTACTTGTACAGTTTGTTCTTCAGCCCCACCCGACACAAAGTGTCCTCTCCAAAGCTGTTTGTGACATGTAACCATGCTTTCCCCTATCCTATTGACCTGCAGGCTTCTCAGTGTGCTCTGTTTAACCATTTATTACAGCATTATGAGAAAGAAAAAGTAATTAAAAAACCCCTTAAAGCACAGGGCTTAGATCTTTGTTCCTCTTGCATTCCTTCAGTCAATGCACTGGGCTGTCCAAGGTAAGAAGGACCAAATGCTGGAAGCTCCTGGCTTTGGTAATACCAACAACATAACTGATGAGATGTGGACCCACCAGACTGAAAACAATGAAGAGGCATTGCTGGAAGGGAGCAGGGAGCAAGATGATGTTGCAATTCCTGATGTGCAACCACAGTCTTCGAAGAATCCAGACTCCCCAAGTAAGTAAAAACAGCAGTTACAGAAAATTGCAGTGTCCAGGGATTGGCCTGAGATGGGGGCTTTCAGTCATGAGAAATTCTTCTCCAGAACAGTGTGTTTAACTTGTAGCTTTTTAAATGTGGTTTTGGGTTGGGATTTTGGTTTGGGCTTTATGCTTTTGATTATTTGTTTAATTTTGAAGTTTTCAGACATTTCTTCCTCCCTATCCCAAGTTTCCTTGCTTGTTTGCTAGTAAAACCAGAAACTGGGGAAGAAGAAGAAAAAAAAAATACTTCAACCAAAATGGAAAGATTCGTTTTTCTGATATATAAAAATACAAAGTAAAAAGAGAGTGCAGTTATTTTCAGTGGCTTTTTTAAAAATAAAGTTTAAAACTGTTAAGTAAAATATTTAGGTTTGGGGGGGGTTTTATCCTTTATTCAGTACATTTGCATCTAATGAGTTAATGAGGTCTAAAATTTGAGACTTGAAGGCTTTTTTCATATTCAAACAGTTTTGGTTTTTTCAGATAGTGTATGCACCAGAATAAATGTGTATTTCACAAGTGTCACCTGCCAGTCAGCACTTCCTGGCTGTGGTTTAGGTCACTGTGCCTGATCAAAGCTCCCTTACTGCCATGGCCCCATGGCCACCCTGTGTTCTGCCCGATCCTCCAGGAGTTTCATAATCTCAGGCCTCTGTTAGCAGAGAGCCATTGTTGAACAAAGTCCTGTCACTTCTCCCCAGTTTGATTAAATGGGAAATCAGGGTGAACTGTGAGGGTAGCAAAACCTAATGTAATCCTAAACATTTCTGGAATGCAGAAAATAGATAAGAAAATTCTACAAAGAAGTGTGTGCCAGGCGTAACTGAAAACTTGATTTTGAAAAATTATGATCTATAACTTCATACTATTTGCCCTTTTTTTTTGGTAATTAAATCATCACTCTATCCTCTGTAGAACAGTAGTTTTGAAGTAAAGTAAACATCATTTGTTCCTTGTAATGGTGAATTTCCTTTGCAGGCATCTTCTTTCTCAATTTTTTTTAAAGTTTTAATTTAATTTCCAGGTATTTGAATGGGAAAAACAAACTCATCAAGTGCCTACTTCATTTATCCAGTGGCATATATTTACATTAATAAATGTCAATATTATAATATAGTGACAGGGTCTGTATGCACTTCAGTGCTTATACTTGATGTTAGGACGTTGATAATGCTTTTTTTTTGGTCCAGCAAAAATTATTAAATTGGGTTCCACTTTGAAACTGTGGCATTGTCTGTTCCTGTTTGCTGGCCTGGATGAATTCTGGACTACCACCCTACATGGCTATTTCAGCCCCAATAAGAGATTTGAACACTAATTCTGCTCGTAGGATTCCGTTTCCTGCAAAAGGAAGGTCACATTTTAGTATTAAAAGGCCCCAGATCACGTACTTGCAGATTTATCACATCACCATCTATCTCCTCTTCCTGAGATTAAGCCAGTGCAAATTGTTCAGTTTTCCTTTGTGAGTCCTCTTTAGGGACTGCCATGGTTCTTGCTGTTCTCCTTTGGACCCTTCCCAGCCCCTCTCTGTCCTGAGGGTCAGTGTTTGAGTTCTTGTTCCAACGTGCCGAGAATTCAGGGTGCTCGTATTTGTCAGCGCTTAGGCAAGAGCACTGGAGGTGACCACTTTTTTGCTTGCTTTTTTTGGGAAGACTATCAAGTATTATTTCAGAAAATTGAATTTTATGCATGTTTATAATAATTTAGTTGTCTTTCTCTTTTTCCCCGCCTCAGGATTTTCAGAGGGGAATTACTGGCACTTGCGTTTCCGCTGGTCAGGCGATGCTCCGTCAGACCTCCTGAGGAAATTCAGAAACTATGAGATCTGAAATGAGAAACACACAAGAACATGAAATCATCTGTTCAGCAGTTCAGTATTTTTTTTTTGCCAGCAGTTACAAGTTATTTGTATTTTGTATTTTTTGGTTGTAATGTGTTGTTCCAGTCAATGTCTAAATACTGATTTATCACATGCTGTGAGCATTACAGATGGAGGTTTTCTGTTTAATAAGCAAAGCCCTTTTCAGTATTAACATAAAGTGATTTTGTGAAGTTCTCTATCATCTTATATATTGATTCCTGTATTCTCAAATATTGTGTAGTGATTAATATTTCTCTCAATAGTATGATATAAAAAACGTACTCTCAGTAGAACCCTGGACTCCAGGGTATCCTATTCAGCGAGGATCTTTCAAAAGCTCTATGACAATGAACTGTAAACAGAACTGTGCTTCTCTCTCAACTCTGTGCTCTGCTTCACTTCTCCTCTGCCTTGTACTCACTGCAGTGATTGATAATGTACTCATTACAAACTGAACTTGCAGGAGAATTGTGATCTTACGCTGTAGATGAAATCAGAAGGTTCTTGTTATCCCAGCTCTCTGTGACAGATCAAGCACTCCTTGAAGTGACTTGTTTTCTACCTTAACAAGAACGCTTTTTGCACCAGCTGTTTATTTTGTAAGGCAGTTCCAGAACTTTACTTCTCCAGATAGCAACTTTTGTCTTAAGGTGTATTGGTGGAAAACTGATCCCCTGTGTATGTGTGCCAGCATTGTACTGTGGCTTCACAGCAATTTCCCTCCTTCATCAGGTGTGCTAAACATGGTTTTATCAGGGTTTTGTACAGTGAGGAATGAAAAATCACACTAGTCAGCACTAATGTGTACAAAATCTCACATGAAAAGTTTTTGATACTTTGGGCAGCTTTTCAAATTCCACATTGTTTTCTATTTATTTTGTGTTTGTTTTCTTCTTTGCAAACTTGGCTAATATGTCAGCTATTGACATTGTGGTTTTGTGCAGGCAGATAATTCCATCAGCAGCAAATAAAACTGCATGCATACAGAAAAGGGTTGCTTTCATCTTTTTAATTAAATCCTCCACCCACCACAGAAAATCCATTGGAATTTCTTGTTATTTGACACCTCAGTGGGTAAAAGCTTAAGGAGTCCAGTTATGAATCCTGGGCAGTGCAATGGAAAGTGTACCCTGGAAAGTCCAGTGGAAACCATGTGATGTGTCTCTCCCTGGAGCGAGGTGTGTGGCTCGGCCATGCTGTGCTGCCTGAGTTACTGCTGCTCCTGTTTGGGGCCTGTTAGCCACAGCATGGGACCCAGCTGCTGCCAATGGAACCTGGGAGCAGCTGTATCTTCTTACTGACCTCGTGGGCATCTGTATCCTGGAGCCAGCCTGCTCCACAGGGGCTGCTGCCAGTGGTAGTGCTGCTCGTGTTTGTCCCAGGCTGTAAAAGCTCAGAGTGCTGCTGGTGTGCTGGTACAGATAAGCTCACCCTAGAGTGGATGGCATTGGTACCAACAGCCAGTTTTCTAGTACATCATCTTTAATTCCACATGCTTGTCCCTTGCATATTTTGCAGCTGAAAACATCATAGAGATGAGATTAATGATTCCCTGTAACATTTGTTAAATGTAACTACTGGTTTGGTTTTTTCCTAGTGCATTTGATGCTTTACTTCATACAAAGGTATTTGCTCAAGAAAGACTTTTGGTCCATTTTATAAAGAGGGACTGTAAACAATGTCAAACAGCAGTAACAGAAGAAACTCTTAGCGTATGTGAAGGTTACTAAGCAATAGGGAACAATTTTCCCTCCAACAAGAAGATGGGAATGCAGCCAGCTGGAGCACTTTGAATCAGATGGCAGCCCAGATTCTCCTCTCCCCACTTCACTTGCGGGTAAAGGTAAAAGGGAGTAGTTGGATGGCTGATTTAGCACCTAGTGAGCTGGTTTCCCTTGAGAAGTGAACATACACTAGACCTTTGAACAGCAAACGAATAGTTTGTGTCATTCAAACTGATGTCATTATTAGCCAACTATTGCGTGGTTGGTTTTGGCAAAGAACCTTTGGATGTTTGTTCTGGATGAATAGTTGCAGATATTTGGAAGGCTCTCAGCCCGGCGAAAGCTCGTGGCAAAACTTGTGTTTTGCAACAACCTGCTCGAGATCAGTCCTGTAATTTGTGTTTGTCCTCACGAGGAGGGCAGGTTAGAGCTGGTGCTCCAGTACACCAATACCACCAATACAGACTTTTTTTTTCTACTTCTGTATATGTTAAACTTGAAATGGTCCAGTTTTCTGCATTTCTTGAGTTGAATTAACCTATTCCTAGCAGAGAAAACCCAGAGGTCTTGGAAAACAAGAGGAGCCTGTGCAGCCTGTTTTGCTTTTTATTCCCCAAAACCAGCTGGGACCTGACTTGTTGGCCAGTAACAACAGCTAACTGGAATAAGTGGGCAGCCCGGTTCTCCCTCATGTTAGAAAGTAAAGAAACAAGCACCTGACAAGTTAGTCAGTGTTGGATCACTCAGGGTCCACACCCCAAGCATAAACTGCTTACCTGTTTCTTTAAATACATAGTAGTTTTAGAAGGTTTTTGCTGTTAGCATGAAAAGATCCAGTAAATGTCCCAGCTGACATTTCATCAGCAATAATGTGGTGCTTTGCCCCCCCACTGGTGAGCACGTAACGCCCATCACATGCTGAAATTTTAGCTGAGGCAGGGGTTGTGAGGTGGGTCTCAGGCTCTGGGAAGGTGTGATTGAGGCAATAGGGTCAGGTGTACGTGGTTTTCAGGGGCCCACAGAGATTTTTAACTCTCTCTGCAAAGTGGAAACAGCTGCAAAGGGCTGTCTGTGGGGGTGGGAACAACAGCAACAAACAACAGCAGCAACAAACCCAGACACCATTTATTAGATTAGGGCCTGGGAGTCTCAGGTTTAAGGAGGGCAGCTCTCTGCAGGGCATAATAAGCTCCCATTTTCTTCTTTAGCTTCCCCCTGTGAGTTGCTTAGGAGGCCAATAAAGGGTCCTGGATGTTTTGGGTACCTGAGGGCTCTGATTTACTGTGCTTTGTTATAGTTCTGAGTGATTTGGTATGAAAATAAATGTAATTGTGAGGTGAGCCCAGATCCTCTGGAGTCCAGTTAAAAGTGTTGATAAAATCTGGCCATTACTGGACTTGTCAGGGCTGAAGAGTTTTCATCTGGAAGTTATGAGATAGCAGATGGGGTACAGGTGTGTGGTGATAATGATGCTAAAACACAGAGAATAGGGCATGTTGTTTAGTGCTGTGTTTCTAGGGCTTTGAAACGATTTCAAACAGAATTTAAGCAACTATTTAGCCAGTTATTTACAGTGAAACTGAACAGCTTGGCTGGATTCTTGAATGATATAAAACTATTATCTCTTTATTTACTGCTCTTGTACTTGTGCAAGTGCAGAATATATAAGATTGTCAAGAACTAGAACATTCTCAACCTTGTTTTGCCAGTATTTGCCAAGTTGCTTTGCCAACATTTGCCAAGTGACAGTGTAAGAGTTAAAGTTTGGATGATGAATACAGACAGTATATGACTTAAAATGTCAGGCTGAGTAATGCTAAATGATAGGTAAGGCCATTTCTTGATTGTTTGTTTTCCTCTTTAAATGAGATTTTTTTAAAAGGCAGTTTATATTCTCTAATAGAAGCAAATATCCTGATTATTAAAAGAGATACTCAGTATCTTTAATTTCCTGAGCATGAACATTGCTATCTTCCCTTCCCAGCAGGCTCATCTCTCATTTCAGGATATGAAAGTGTGAGCAGTGAGGCTGTTGTAAAGATGATGAAATTACACAGCAGAAGATAAAGCAACTCAGTAGGTTGTTGGGTTGTGTCACTGTCAGATGGGCAGATGTTTATCAGTTCGTTTATGCTGGGTATTTTTATTGCAGCCCAGTGCACACACTCACCGTGTGCTGGGAGAGTTGCCAAGCCCCCCGGTGATGGCAGGCACTGGGTGTGCTTGTGCTTTCACCTTTGCTGTCTGAATCTCCTCTCCCTCCCTCGTTAATGAAGGTTAGACTCTGCATGTGCTCTGTTTCTCCCAGCTTTGAAGGGCTTGTGTCTGAGTCATTTCAGTGGTGCACAGTGTAAACTGGCAACTCTCACACGCTTTAGGTCTCTGATGGGTATCCAAACCTGTCACACCTGATGGATGCTGGAGAAAATTAATTTTCTTTCCTCCATTCCATCTTCACAGTTGTTTGCTCTTTCTCCCTCCTTCTGGTGGAGCAGCAAGGGAGAGAGGTTACTTCAAGAAAATGAAATTTGCTACCAGCGTTCAGAAAGTTTCCAGTCTTGACACGTGTCTGTCACCTCCATCGAGGGCTCTGATCACTGGTTGTGGGTGCAATGCCAGAAACTTGCTCTGGGACCTTTGGCAGCTTTGGTACTACTGTTCTTTCTGGCAGGGGTGGGCGAGGGCAGGCAGGCATGGCCTGATGAGCTGCAATAGGATAAATAGCATAGGGCAGCAGAGATGGTGAGGGGACTGGAGCTCCTCTCATGAGAAAAGGCTGGGGGAGCTGGGCCTATTCAGTGTCAGGAAGAGATGGCTGAGAGGGGACCTCTTTAACATGTATGAATATCTAAAGGAGGGTGTCAGGAAGGTGGAGCCAGGCTCTGCTCCCTGGTGCACAGCACTGGGACAAGAGGCAACGGCCAGAAACTGCNGGCCCGGCCCCGCCCCGCCCCCAGCAATGGCGGCGCAGGAGGAATAAATCCCAATACATAAGTGAGGGATTGTCAGCCTGGAACAGAGGCCGTGGGTGCTCCTGAGAACTGCACCTCTACACCCGAGCCTGACGGGGAGGAGGCAGCCAGCAGCTGCTACACAACACACCAACCATTAGGTGTTGCGGTAGCTTCTCCCGTGGCGTTAATGCTTTTCCTGCTTTTTCTCTTTCGTTCAGTTATTACAAAATGTCTCTATCATATGTCTTTTATATGCATTTTAATTTTCTGTAGAAAATGAAGGTGAAAGCCTAGAGCCCAGCCATTCCAGGCCCATGGCCTTCTGCCAGGTTGCAGTGAACCCAGCCAAACCACACGTGCAACATCCTGAGCCACTGAAGCCTGGAAATGGACTCAGTGCTCCTTTTGTCTCACAATTTGCAATGTCTAATTTCAATGTTGTGAATTTCGGAGCCTTTATTTCCTAGCAGAACTAANGGAAGAGCTTCTTTCCTGTGCAGTCTCAGCACCGGAACAGCCTGCCCAGAGAGGCTGCGGAGTCTCCCTTACGGGGGATATTCCAGAGCCGTCTGGCTGTGATCCTGTGCCCTGGGATCGCCCTGCACAAGCAGCCGCTTCGCTGTATCCCTTCCAACCTGCCCCATGCTGTGCTACCCCACATAATCGCTCTTGTTGCTGCGGAGGCCTTCAGCCGAGAGAGGAAACGCGAGGAATAAAACTTGCACACGACAAGGAATAGGAGAGGGCCGGGAAACAACCAAA
>VZTH01015456.1:451281-492797 GCA_013397815.1 Aleadryas rufinucha | reverse complement strand
TTTAAACAATAATAATCGCTTAATTTGTGTTCACATATAGGACTGGAGATACAATGTGCATTTTCAGTAAAACATCCTAAATCCCGAGGAGGCTGAGAGTTGTTTGGCAGGCACACCGTGTGTTGTATTTAACCAACACCAATTGAACACTGAGAAAGAAACTCGGTGTCTGTCTCTTTGGAGGAAATTGCTGCTTGAGCGATGCTGGAGCGACCTCCAGTGTCGTTCGCGCAAGCTGCAAGTGCAGAGCACAGAGATTGTGCAGGGACCACGAGCGGAAAGAGCAGCTCTTTGATGTATCACTCCTTGCAGAGGAGCACTGACAAAAGGGCTTAGGGACACATGCAGGGTGCTACTGGAAAAAGTGTATTTCGAAAGTAAATTGATCTCCCAAAGGAATCTTAAAAGTTTTATTTCTTTATCACCTAACACTAGCAAGACCTTGACACTGGAATAGGTAACAGAGAGAAGTCTGGTTTAGGACTGTTAATGGTGCTGGGATAGAATTGCCTACGTTTTTACATGTTTTTAATTTTTTCAGGTAAAGAGGACAGATACTGAAAAATCTTCAATAGCACATGGACAGATTAACTGACCAGCAGCAAAAATGCACAAGTGATTTCTTTAGAAATACAGGACTGAGCCCCAAGCACTTCAATCCTTCAGGTTCCTTGTCTTTGTTGCCCTTAAGTGCAATGTCGATTTTTGTAATGCTTGTTCCATCCCTTCTCCACCATTTGCTCTGTGGCCTTTTATTTAATCGATCTCTATCAGCTTTACAAATTCAATAGTTTCAACATTTATTCCTGTTAGAAATCTATGATGCTTGCAGCAGAAAAAATAGATTTGATCCTGCCTAAGCTAACAAGTATTTACAGCAATGTCAGTAGAACAGCAGCTTCGTGCTTATGCATAACTTAGAATATTCAAGAGTAAATTTTACATCTCCCTTGAAGAATGTGAATGAAATAATGGCCCCAGCATAAATTGTGTATTACAACAGATAATGCTCGCACCACTGAGACTACAGAATTTCATGTTTTCTCCCTGAAGAAACTAATAATTAACAGTAGGAAAACTAATGCTGCATACTGGAGTATATTTCTTCTATATTCCTCCTGTTAATCTATTAGCTTGGTAGATAATTTAGCAAAGCTGAAAGCATACAGACAATGAAAATAAGAATTTACTATGGAAATTTCTGTATGGCTAAAATTTCCCATTCTGTGAATACCTAAGAATGGATTTGGGAACAAGTTTCAGGTAGAGAATCAAAAGTGGCTTCATTCCTTTAGTTAGGACATGTCAACCTTCTCCTTGTTTGTTGGTCAATGATGACAAAATTTGTTGTGATGTAATAGCTGCTGGGCAGCTTCCATGGAATTCATTGGTATCCCATGGTATTTTTTATGAACATTACATAGAAGAACAATAAAAATTTCTGCTAGTTAGGTAAACCAAACCGTTCTTCTACTGCTGCTGCTTTCTGCTCAAGGATTTGAGGCTGCTGGCAAAGGTAGTGTTGAGAAAGTGCTGATGCTTTTTACTGGCATGTTCACTGAAGGCAAACAGAGCTGCAGCTTCCTGTGCATCTGTCTGGCTCACAGATGCTTCATCAGCTTACTTAAAGCAACATTTTAAACGAAGGCAGCATGACATCTGTCAACACAAGTGTGTGAATAAACATGGACTGTTTGCTAATTCTGTTTGTGCAGCTGAATATTAATTAAGGTGTCTAAACAGCCATGCATATGCAGAAAGAGGCATATAATTTTATCCTGAAGCTTTCATTTTATTATTGAAAACATGGCTCTTAAAGTTGACAGACTGTAGAATCTGCTTTTGCCTCTAATCCTCTCCTGTGTTCAGTAATAGATTGTTTTTGGAAAAATGCTATTAGTTCTACTTAAATTTTAATGAAATTACAGGCTCAGTGTTACAAGATTATCAAATTATATCACTGAATGTTGTTGTAGGTGTCAGTGCAGCCAAATGTTTTGTTTTGTTCTTGTTTTCAATAAATAATCTTAGCAAATTTAGGCATGTGTGTGCTACTGGATTGGAACCTTTTTCCTTAATATATTTTTGCCAGATTTACTGGGTTTTAAACAAAAAGCGTGTTCCTGTTTGCAACTGGTTTATCCACACATTTCCTCCATTTTTATGAAAACAGAAGGTAAAATATGCTTTCAAAATCCAACTATGCTGAATATCATGTGCCTGAAAATGCTGCTCTGGGCCAAAAATACCCTCATGGTAGGTTTATTAATGAGACTTGGCTTTCATAATGCATCAGCAACACCATAAAGAGTAACGTTCTTACCACCTGTGTGAAAGTACAATATGCTTCTGGCTCCCATTCTGTATTGCTTGACTTTTGTCCCCGTTCTGAGCACAGATATCCACATGGATATGGAGACCCTGATTTACTCACCTTTGTATGCTTCAGATCTTAAAATACATGACTTTTTGTTTAATTTATTTTTCAATTAATCATATTTTCCACTTTGTTGGGGTTTTTCCCCCCCATGAAACTAATGTATGCAGTCTGTTTTAAATAGTTGTGATTAAAAGCTGTGATTTTGCTGAGTTTTACAGGCTATTTCTCACACTGTCACTACATAGAGGAATTATGGTATTGGGCAGAACCAGCAGGTGTGCCTTGTGTTAGTACCTGGAGACTAGCAGAAGCTTTAGAAACTAAATCAGATAGTGGTCAATTATGAAAAAATCCTTCATCAGAAGATCTCCCTGTTGGTTAGTGGTTGGCTTAGTCACATCTGTGCCTGAACTTTAAATCTGTTTGTAGTATTGGCTGCTTGCAACTATCAATGACCTCTTTAACTCCTATTACACCTCAGAGATACATCACAGCAATAAACCTGCCCCATTCTTGAAAATTAAATACTTTGTACGTTTTGGATTGCAAAACGTTGAATGAAGGAAAGCTAAAACTCAGTAACAAATAGAATAAAACCAACTTTAGTTATCCTTTAGAGGCAATTTACCATGGGTCTCTCTACTCAATGTACCTTTTTTGAATCAATCTACTACAGATACATTATTTTAGAATATTAAAGATGTACTAATTGCACACCTCCTGTTAGCATTGTACTTGTGCAGAAATCTGTGGTGTACAGTATTAGCACTCATGGTTAAAAGTCTGATTTTTATAGGTGTATGTTGGTGCTGGTTTCTGTCACTGATGGGCTGCACGTGGAGGAACAGTGATAATGTGCTTTTGTTGAATTGTCTGAGAACCTTGGGATCTTCATAAATAATCCTTTTTGGTCTTCAGTTACTCTCACCTCAATAGCCTACATTTTCTACTCAAGAAAAGTATTCCTGGTGAAAATTCCAAAAGCTAGTTTTGGAATGGAGCAATGGAGGTCTTGAGATTTGTGTAAATCCCAAGAAGAACTAAGCACAAGTTTAGGAACTTCAGGCACTGCTGTTTCATTTCTGACACTTATGGTGATGTAATTAATTTTGCAATTTAAGCTCCCAAACTGCTAATTTCATACTGCATGGTTTCTCAGTAGGGGTGGGTTATTAGTGCCTTGTAAGCAGGCTGTTTTTCAAGAGTTATCTCTTTAAATAATATTATTTATTGTTTGTATAAAACTATGTCTTATGGATTCGATATAGTTCTGACAAGCTTGATTAAATAATAATGTACAAATGTGAAATATATTAACTTAATGCTTCCATTAGAAATAAATAAATTTGTAAACAACTGAAAATAGAAAGAAATTACTAATTACTGGATTTACTTACGGATAATAGCTGAAGGCAAATGGAGAGTCAGAATATTGGAATGTGCTCTCTGAAAAAAAAAAAGATTTATTTCTGAACTGTTTCAAGGGACAGCTAACATCAAAAGTTATTGCAGGAGAATGAAATTTTGTTAAAGAATCTGATGATAAAATTTTCTTTGGCCTAGCTTAATCTAAATAATCTAAGAAAATATGATGACATCTATACTGGTGGGCACAGGGTTGTGTCTAAGGGCCTGTCTCTGGTCAGTCTGTCCATGCCCTGATGCCATTCTGGGGCTAGATTTAGCCACTCACCAGTTACAAATTTTTGATTTGCCTCCTGTGGGAATGAAATTCAGGTACATGAGATGCAGAAATGTGAATCAGCCACGTTCCTTACCTGGATGATCACTGGCCAAGACTGGGATTGTCTTCATCCAGTGCAGATGCGGATACTTTGATTTAAAATTTGCTTTGTTTTTATGGGTACCTTATCTGATTCAGTTTTCAAGGTGTTTGCCAGAAGTGCAGTGTCTGAATAGGTCTAGCTCTCATTCACAGCTGCGAAACCCTACCCAGAGTCTTACAGCAGAACATAAAATAGCAGAACCGCGTCTGGTGAACCAAACTGGAGGGGGAATCATGGAAGACTGGGAAAAGTAGCGTACCTCAGAAGGGAGGATACATGAACACCGACCTAAAAAGATTTTAAATCAGCCACAACAAACAGGCTTAGTGCACAGGCTGCCTCTCTGAAGTACCTGTCACGGAGCGAAGGGACAGCGGCGGGACCGTCCCCTCAGCGCGGGGCAGCGGCGGGGGGTGGCCTCTCCTCACACGGGACCCCTCCGTCGTGTCACATCCCCCTCGGGGTCTGGCCCGCCATACGTCTGGTCCGCCCCCTCTCCGAGGGTCAGCGGCTCCCCCCGGGTCTGGTCAGAACCCTTCCCTCAGGTCAGGACCCCTCCCCTAAAGCCAGCAGCTGCCCCCGGGGTCCCCACAAGTCGGACCCCTGCTCTCAGGTCAGGACCCCTCCCCTTAAGCCAGCGGCTGCCCCCGGTCCCCTCAGGTCGGAGCCCTCCCCTCAGGCCCAGCCCGCCCCTCAGGGCCGCGCGGGTCACCCTCAGGGCAGGCCGCGGTCCGGGTGTGCTGCCGAGCCCGCCCCAAGGCGTGAGGGAGGATGACCTGTGTCCTGTGGGGAGGAGAAGGCGCGAAGGGAAGTGCAAACAGGGAGCTGGGCATGCCAGAAAGCAAGTGTATGTGTCTTCAGCGGGCTGATGAGGAAAACGGCCCCTTCAGTGCAGAAGCTGGGGAGGATCTCGGGGCAAAGGGGCGTTATCAATGTCCCCCCTCACTGAGGAGGGAATGTGGCTCAGAGAGGTGTTTCTGGATACTCTGGTGTATCCTGGACCTGGCTGCCTTTTGCTCAGAGCTTTCAGCATCCCAAACTGACTTCTGTGGCGTGAATGGTATGAGCATGTAAGTAGGCAAAAATATGTTTTATTATAGGGGTTTTGGGAAGTCTCCTTTAATGTAGTGGCTTCTGCTTTTGTCCATCTTGCCAGGGAAGTGAATGTAGTTGCCCCTGTTGCCCCATTTCTGGCAGATGAGTATGAGCACTCCTCTCAGCCTTGCCAGCAGCTGCCTCAGCAACATTTGAAAATGCTTTCAGGGTCTTCCAGCACAAGAAGGTGTTTGTTTTTATTGGTGTGGGATGGCAAGAACCTTGTTCAAACCCTGCCAATTCTGACTGCTGCCCTGAAGTTAACACAGCTTTTGAAGTAATCCCTCTTAATAAGCACCAGGAGTTGGAAAGAGTTGCCTCTGCGGTTGTGAGAGGTGCCTGAACATAGGTGCCTAGTGCCATTTTAGGCACTTTGGCCTTTTAAAGCATCCCCACGTCCAGCCCTTGCATATGTGGTTGAAGTCTGTGGGAGACCCGGGGTGTCCGAGAGGCTTTTGGGATGGATTTTACAGTATCTAAGATGGTACTAGGTGCTTACCTTAAGCAGCTGAATCCTCATTTGATAACTCAAAATGATGGAACAAAAAACTCAAAATAAAATAAGCATTTTCCACACCTCTCATTAGTGACCCTATCAAAACAAAGAGGAGTAATTTGCATAATAAATAAAACACTGATGCAGTTACAAAGATCTAATGATTAAGAAAGTGTAGTAGGGATCATTTACATAACTCCACTTGTCTATATTGGCCTTTGCAGTGAAGTGAATTGCACTTTGGTTTTTTCAAATAACATTCACGAGGTAAATGAGAGAGCTAAGAGATGCTGAGAAATACTAACTGCAGGTGGTGAGATTTATACTTGCATCGTATGATATAGTTTTAATATAGTACTCAGAAAATTAAATCTTACTCCAACAGCTTTCTTATCTGTCTGTTGTTGTTCATGTCTTCTAAATTCATGAGTTGCAAGTGAGAAAATGATTTTTTTCAGTGTTTAAGCTTCAAATATAAACCTGAGAGGAATGAATTATGAATAAAATTGTAAGCTTAATATGGCAGTACCAAGTACATTTCCCCATAATAAATTACTGTATAATCTGGGAAAGTCTGCTTAGTTTATATGAACAATATTTGATGCTTTTGCATCCATAGTCCTCTTTGCTGCATTCCTTCTATGCATCTTTAAGTGCAGAAGACACTATTGAAATCAGCTGGCCCTTGCATGACAGGGCTTAAATGGGATTGATTTCTTTTTGTCCCCATTCCTTGCAACTGTTTCAGTACTGTCTCTTATGTATATCCAAGCCATTTTTTTTCTCTCCTTTCTTCTGTATAGTCACAATATGTGCTCCTACCTTAGGTCTGGGTTTTTTTCCCTCGTATTCCTTGTTGAGGTTCCCCAGTGCTGTTAGGTGGTGTTAGGTTACCTCAACCTTCAGGCTGTCTGTGCCCTTTTTACCTCTAAATCAGCTAAAAATAACCAAACTGCTTTGGTTGAAATTTTCCAAAATGAAAATTCAGCCTGGCATGTGGCTCTCGTACAAATTTTCAGACTGGATGATTTAAGACCTCCATTTTCTAGCAGAGTAGGTGCAAATATTGAGCGGCCTCTGCCTTTTGGGAGTTTCAGGAGGGATTTCTTGTTCTGTGTGTATTGTAAACTGCACTTCAGGGTACTCTAATTTGCTAAGTTAGCAGATTAGCAAAACTTCACTCATATCCATTTTTTAAATGGCTGCCTTGGTGAAAAGTCTTATAAATGTGGGATTATCAGTCTGGAAGTGTGTTTTGAGTGTTTTGTGAAGGCAAATGAAGGAGATGTACATTGCATCTATATTTGGGATTTACAGTAATGGCCTTTACCTTCCTTCTTCCCCTTTCCTTTCTCATGTTCACACTAAACCTCACTGATTTTTGAGGTGGCTTTGCCATTGGCTTCCCAGGTGTCTGCTCTAGGTTCTAAAAGCCCTGTGCCAAACCTGGTTTGCAAGGCTGGGAATGAGCTGGGGTGTCTCTCAAGTGGTGTTTTCAGTAGCAGGTTGTCAGTGAAGTCAGGCATTGCCACTTTGGGAGGAGTTCCAGTTGAGCGCTGCCTTCCCATTTTGCTCCTTACAAACTGGGACTGACAGGCAACCATTTGCAGCCTCGCTGTCGGTGCCCGTGGAGTCCGGCTGCATCAAGAGCTCTTCACAGAGCTGTTTCTAGGAACTCCTTTAGTTAGAATCGTGATTCAAAAGGTAAGATTGAAGGAGAATCTGGGCAATTTTCTTCTTACTGGAAGTACGTGAAGCTATAAAAGGAACTATAGCTGCTTAATAAAATAATAAATTCAAAAGTTTAAAACAGTTAAAAGGCTGGGTTTCTTAGCCAGCTTTCTGAAAAATGAACTTTAAAACATGATTTTAAAAAAATCTGAATATAAAAAAAAAAATTTTGAATATTTTAAATCATTGTGGTCTTATCACTTTAAGCCAGTAGCTGAAGTTGTGCAGGGTGTTTGCTTATCTTCCAAATATGAGAAACCATTTTGGAATATTGCAAAAGGAAGAATAAAATGTTGCATGGATGCTATTATTTGAAAAAGTTTAGCTTACCTCCTTGTACTTAGCTGGATGTTGCACCTAGCTGAAGGAAGGTTTGTGTAAATGTATGTTTATCACACTTCGATGTGAAAATAATGACCTACGGCACAATTTTATACCATTTAAAAATTTTTCTAAATATAAAAGGTTTATTATAATGGAGGGCTAAAGGAGGGCTGTTATATTCAGTGTAACATTCTGCACATTTCAAAACCCTTATGTGCACACTTTTCTGTTAAGTAAAATTGAAGACAAGAGCTGTGTTCAGACCTAGCGAAGCCCCAAAGATACCCAACAGTAAAGAATTAGGCCTCATGACAGGCATTTAGGAAAAAAGCCATAATGAATTCTTACTGGTTTTGCCTAGTTCAAATCTGTTAATTGATGTTGGGAAATTAATTCACCTTGGAACAAAATTTGGTTGGTTTTTTTCTTTATGGTTGCTCTTCAGCCAGATTGTTTTGAGTTGGAATGTGAGTGGAGGTCAGAAGGGGCTGGAATGTCCTTAGGCTTTATTTCTGAAGCTGTTTCACCAGAAGTGCCCTATCAGCTACCTAGGGATTTTTTTGCTGAGCCATGGTGTGATTTGAAACTGGTTGCATGAGTTAATAAAGGAAATAGGGTGCTGTGCAGCACTGGGAACCCCACTGGAAGAATTAATCTGCGTGTTGAGGTCTGTCAGTGTTTGCAGGCATGGCGTGGTGGGGTTGTGGCTTTGCTTAAATACTGTTTTCTGTCCCTTTTTATTAGGTTGTGCTTTTGTGTGTGCTAGGAAGCTGCTTGCTGGCATCCAAAGTGAGGCAGTGTCTAAGAATCATTTTTATTTTCATGCATATCAGAGTCAATATATTATATATATATTATTTATATAAGGTATCAGTGACATTTGCAACCCTTAATTTTGGGGTTGTTTTGGGCATGTCAGTAAGCAGTGGGGAAGAAGAATACTATTCTAGAATCCTAAACCACTATTTAGGTCACTGGACAAAACAAGTAATGCAAACCTTTAAATCAGTTTGAAAATAGTTGCATAAAATGGTACGTGATGGTGAAGCATCCTGGGGTAGTGCATGGGTATGAAACAACCAAATCTGTTGCCAAAATCTGTAGCAGCTCTGCAAAGAGAAGAAAGAAACCTGGTTTTTTACCTCATTGCAATTGAGACAGACATTTTTAAAGCAAAACAGCAGAGTGTAATGTTGTAAAAGATAACTGCCAGCAAATAGCAAATAGGGGAAATGGGGAATTGCATTTAACATAAATAAAATTTAAACCCTTTTAATAGCACATAATGGAATTTTTGTTGTCTATTATTTTAATGAGTTGAACAATACCCTATTTTTAGTGGAAGGTCAACTTGAACTTTATTTGAACAGAGTCTCTGGTTCTGAACAGAGATAGGAACACTTTAGATGTGATAACAAAAGGGAGGGCTTGGAGCCAGACCTTCTTAACCTATCATTAGGAGCTCAGATAGCCATCCATGTAAGAACTGTGTGCCACTTAAATAGAGAGGAGTCCTTGTTCTGGGCTCAAAGTGCATGCAGTGAAAATAGCACTGAGACTCATGTGAAAGGATTTTGGTTTTTTTATTTAAAAATTTAAAATGGGTCCAAAAGTATTAATGATTTTTTTTTTAGTGAAATGCTGCCATCTGATGTCACTCCACCTTCTTTTGTGTGGTTTTTTTAAGTAAATTCTTTTTCAGTTCCTTAAATATTAGAGCTCTAGTTTTGAAACCAAAAACTCCAGTACCTGCGAAAATATACATGGAAGAAATGTTACAAACATAAGATTCTTAAAGTATTTCTAGCCTAAGTAGTATTATTTTAATTCTGCTGTCACCCATAATGGTATATATCCAATAGAACTCCACTGATGAGTGAAATTATTTAGTTTACTGGTAATGCAGTGAGATACTGTCAGGTTCACAAGTTGCCATGTTATACTTCACTGCAGAAGATTTTCCTTGCAGTGGCTGTAGGCTCAGGACAGCGATACCTTTTTTGGATAGCTGTTGGTTGAGAAACAGTCCAGCATGGCAGTACAAAGCCAAAAGCTGTGGAGCTGCTCAGGCTGGAGCATTCACACTTCTGCTGGAACATCTCCTGGAATTTGTTGGTGTCGCAGCTGGCTGGAATTGTGTGCATTCACCAAAGGAAGGATTCTGATAGGATGTTTGAGGGAGATGATTTCTGACCTTCCTAGGAATAAGCAATACTAGTATCAGGGTAACCTTGACATAGGAGTATAGATTTATAGTGTAAATTGTTTCTGAAAATGTTTTACTCTCCTCAGCCTGCTTTTTGTTAAAGAAAGTGTGAGTAAGGTGCTTCAGTGTCTATCACGGTTTTATTCCCATACTCTGCCACTGGCATTCTCTGTGATCTTGAGTAATAATTTTTCCTCTGTGATTCTGTTTCCTTATGTGATACTGGAACACAACCTCTGTTTGAAACAGTGCTTTGATAGAAAACACTGTAGGAAAAGTAAACATGATGGCTAAACAAGGGAAAAAGAGCTTGTTCTGAATGTTATGAACCTAGGAAAAATCTCAAATTTTTATCTCACTAGATATAAGAAAGGTTTCAGAGACAAGTTTGTTGAGGTGTGATGCTTTACCCCACCTCAAAAGGTTTTTTTCATAAACCTTAGTTAAACCTTTTCATGCCACTAGGTCAGTCATGAACCATTGCTTGCCATGGGGGTTCTCCAATACCCATAAAGAACTAGGCTTAGGCTGTTTTCTTGATAGATTGATTGTGAGGTATGATGTATGGCATTATTTAAGCTGAGAACTATGTTGAAGAACTTGGTGGAAATCTTGTGTTCTTGGGAATTTTAACTGCTCTTCAGATGTGGATTGAAAAAGTGCTCTAGGGAGAAAGTAAACACAGGCAGTAGCTGAAGGAAATGTAAAAAGAATTGCTGTGGTTTTTTGGTTTTAATTTTTAGAGCTGAGATTAAAAAAATCTTCCAGTTACTTCATTGCAAGCCTACACCTAAATGCAAAGCCTGTTTAAATAAAGTAGCTTTCACTGAATAAATGTTATTAAATAAATGGGTCCGAATCTTGCCACCTTCTCCAGCTCTCCTTTGAGGTGTCACATAGACATGTTTCTTGTTGCTAGTGGTAAGATGTGATGAATCTGAGACGGTTAGAGAGCAGCCTGACAGCTTTGTCTGGAAATTTAAATAATTTAGCACATGCTTTATAGGTTGTCCCTGGTGTTAAATGGGCCAGATCCTTCCCAGGTGTCAGAGATATTGCTCCATTCCAGAGCATGTTCTGGCCTACAAAGTACAGGAGGTCTTCTGTTTGCAGTACAACAGCATGGACTTTTCTTTGCCTGAACTAGAACATTTTAGCATCCTGAATATCTTATTTCATGTGTCAGCTAGAGGATTAAAGAAAAATGCTGTAGTTGTTTTTGTGGCTTCTATGAAGTCTGATTTGCACTTGCTGTACTGACTGTGTAGCAAAAAGGGTAACAAATTTTATTGCCAGAGTGGTGTTGGTACCAATTAATGAAGCCGTATAGGAAATACTGAAATTAAGAATAGATAATAAAAAAATTCTATTGCATGTTCTCAGCAATGTTTCATATCTTGGAAATCTGCAGGTGCCCTGTCCATATGTATTGTGGTAAACAATACAAATCCTCACTGCTTTGCTTTAACATTTCTTCATTTTTCAGAAGGCAATAGGCCTTTGCATTTTCTGAAATTGCTAGGATAACATATTGTATGTCATTGTAGAGTACCATACAATAGAAAAAAAACCAACAGAGAAAACACATTTGGTGCCAAGTTCCTGGGTGAGAGCCTTATGAATCCCTTTGCTGTCCAGTTCAGGAGTCTGAGTGTGAGTCATTGCCTCCAGACTGGAGTTGGCATCCAGTCAGAATGTACGGCAAAACAGCTGCTGTGCTGAAAATTCCGAGAATAATCACTAGAAGTATAAGTAATTTCATGCTTCATGTCATCTAATTGTTCAAAACCTTTTAAACTCTAAATTTTTTTGACGTGCTTATGCTCTATTATATAGCTTTAAGGATGCCCATCCCCCGCCACCCCTCCAGCAGCCGCTGTGTCCTGTCAGTCATCCTGAAATACACTGGAGAGCTTGTCAGGCAGTCCCTTGCAGATGCCTCAGAAGCCCAATAGTGAGCCAAAGCTGTTGCACTGAAGTTCCTAACACAAGGGAATTACATAGACAGTTGCTTTAGTGCTGAATATGGACCATTTTTTTTCTAGGATAGGTGAGTGATACACTGTTGGCTTTCTAAAAATCTAGCAGGAGGTGGATTCTAAAGTAAAGGTTTTCTAATTTATGCAGAATGTCTGTGGCTCTGCTTTCTGACACTTATTAGTTTATGTCTGTGTACAGTGTACTTAAGGATTGTGTAAAAGCTGCAGGTGCTGTGTTCCTGTTGCATTGCAGATGGATACAGGCTTCAGCTGCTTTTCCAGTGTCTTCTTCTTCTTACACCAAAAGACTCAATAGTTTGGACATCTGATGAAAAGACAAAATTTTCATTATCTGGAGGTTGGTAGCACTTGGTAGGAGTGTGCAGGTGGTTGCTTTTCTGGCTGTTGTGGGACACAACTGTATCTTGTAACACATGCTTAACATCCTAAGTGTTGTAAGAGCTGCTGGTGTACAGCGCTGAGATTGCCTCCTGTAAAGGTTAATCTGACTGAGTGTGAGGTTATGCTGCCTTTTACCAAAATATGTCGTAGTCAAGGCCCCTGCTGTAATTAGGGAGATGTTATATTGGAGTAGACAAATGCATTTAAAAAAAAGAAAAGAAAAGGAAGGTGGACTGTTGATTTTCATTTTCTTCCTGAGGCAAACATCAGATTTTGCCATCTTAATGAATATTATCTGGAAGGACAGAGGTTCATTTAGTAAGTGGAAATGCCAGAGAAAATCCCTGAATGATTTTTACTGTGTGTTTTTCTTTCTATTACCTCTTATCCTTGCCTTAATTAAAAAAAGACAATTAAAGAATCCCGTTTAAATTTTGATTAGCCGATATGGTATCTAGCAGTGAGGAGAACCTGGTAAGCTAAAAATATGTAGTCAGCGTATCAAACTAATTTAAGATCTTGTAGTTTTCACTGCATTGGCTTGCAAAACTGTTTCCATCTTTTACCTGCTTTAAGGAAGTTTCAGGAAGCATTAGAATTTTACTTAAAAAATATTGCTGGAATCAGCAAGCGAGCCTTTAAGTGAGTTATTTATACCTTAGAATATAATTGAAATTTTCAGAGACAATAGTTTTTGCAATTGACTTTCAGTTGATGATTCGTTATGGGCCTGACTCAAGGCTAAAAGCTATTATTGGCTTAACTGGCTTTTGAACTCAGGGCTCCAGCAAAGAATAAAAACGCTGATGTTAGACAATATGCTAAGGGTAAGAAACAAACAAGCAAAACCACAGAACATCCCAGAAAGAGAAAGTCGTGACACATGGATTCACGTTTTTTCTGACCTGCAAAAATGGCATTGGATTTGTAACACATCCCAAGTTTGAGAGTGCTCTGTGGTGGGATTCTGGAGCACAGTGATCCTCTAGTAACAGGAACTGACTTCAATTACAACTCCATGTTTATCTGCCAGAATTTGGAAAAGGCCTGATTACTGCAGATAATGTGTAGCATAGGAAATTGTGCTGTGAGAATGGAGAGCAAGCAGCAAAGGTTTTATTTCTCCGTTTGGAGTAAAGCAGTTGCTGACACCCTTCTGTATAGGAATTGAGAGGAAGCCACTGCAAGGTTAAAGTGTGAGTGTATATGGAAAAAAATAACCTGAATCATCTAGTGATTTCTGCAGATCTCAGTAGAAGCACAAAGGGCTGCTTCCATCTGGTTTACCTGTCCCCTTGCAACTGATGTATGCTTGACCAGAAAAAAATTCACAGCACAACTGATACCATCTATTTGCAACTGTTGTGATGGATTTCAGGAAGTGCCCATATTTTGGGAGACTTGTGAAAATGTTGAAGATAAGGGTTGGTAACCAGCAACATCATAAAGATTTATTTTTTTCTAATGTGAATAAAATTGAAATACTGACCAAAGATTTGGAAAACCAGGGAACTGCCGATGGTAAAAAGGCTCTGTCTTTTCCAGAGTGCAAAATGATGTGGTTTGATGCAAGCCCAGTGGAGCTGGAGGCTGATATCTTGTTGAATTAAAAGGCTTTTTGAATGGGGGTAGACACAGCAAAAGCAGCTCAGGAGCTTCTGTGCCGTGTGTTCCCAGAGGGCAGCACCAGGCACAGCCCGAGCTGGTGTTTGCAGCACTCGGGGCACCCAGAGGTGCAGGCACTGGGTGTTGGGAGTGGGGAGACAATTAAATTCCCACTCACTTTGGGACTTTGAGCTCCCTGAGGACAGCAAGTGTGAGAATGCCAGACCTCAATGGCTTTCAGAGCAAGGTGTTAGTAGTGGGCAGAAAGAACCACTGACACTTCCAATTTTGGGAGTCTCAAATTTTGTTTCCTTGGTGCTTGTTAAAAGTATCTAAATGTTAAATGTGTAAAATATGGGCAGATAATTTGCTTTGACATTTCTAAAGTTCTCTTTCCATTATTCATGTCTGTGGAAGGAAAGGTGTTATTCTGGTCAGTCTGATGTCAAGTTTCTCGTCTTTATCTTTTGGCTTGGAATTAAAACTGAAAAATCAGTTCTTTACAGATGCTATCACCTGGCTGGATGCAGCTGAATTTGTGGGAACTTAGATCTGCCACTACTGTAGTTTGTAATAAAAGAAAAACTTGGCACTTGTGTAACCTTTAATAAGAATGGCAAAACCCTAAATGACTTTATACCTTAATTCTTTAATTATTGCTCATATTAGCTTGGCTTGTAAGTGAAATGTGGATAACTCCCCAGATCCATTTCTACACAACTTGCTATAGAAACCCTAGCCCTCCTGTGTTGTATTAAATCAATGCTAGGTTCACTGCAAGGTGACAATACATCTTTTCAGCCTGCACAATTGCAGTGCCTTATTACTTTATTATACAGCAGCAATGGTTGTAATAAGTCTGGCTTAAAAAGGACAGATATCCATTATTTGCATATTTGAAGTCTTTATTGGCTAAAAAGGTTTTGCCAAGCTGTGTTTTATGGGAAGGTAAGTTACTGCAAAATTTAAAATGTCTTTTATTTTGGGACAACGATTGGTTGCATTCCAACTAAAGCAGTTCTAATTCTTTGTTGACACACACACTTCAGGCTAATGGCCTGAGGCATGGCCCAGTGAACTTGGTGAAAACTATTAATTCACATCAGTAGACTTTGCATCAAGTTCCTAATGAATGATTTATTCACTTTAAAGACCTTACTTAGCTTTACTTCCATCTTATTGACTTCGGTAATAGGCTTTCTCAACTTAATCTGTCTTGACACTTAGAAAATATTTGTTATTGCAGGCTATAAAATAAAAAAATGCTTCACTTTTTCCTGCTATTAATTTCCAGAAATTTTAAGGGCTGCTGTATGTTTTTTGTTCTTAAGGTGTTTATTATAACCCCTGTAATTTGGTACAGTGAGTAAGGTGCAGATATTGTGCATGTAGCATTAATGTTTTTGTTTTGTGATAAATTCAGTAATGGAATTTAGTGTTTTTGCTTTAAAGCTCCTTTTTAGACTAGTAGAGAACTTATATTCTCTGGTATTCTAATGCAATTATCCTTGCATTTTTTAACATGTGGTCAGTGTAGAAATCTGTGAGTGAAGATGAATTATATGTACTTTAAGTCTATGATTTTACAGTTTATGTAAGTATCAGATTTTTTTTTTTCACAATTTAGAAATGAGGAATTGGAAAAATTAATTTCTTGAAATTGTAAGCCTGTTATGAAACAAGTCCATACTCACACAGGCAGTCTCTGGGTTCTGATAGAAGGCAATGAGACCTGTACTCATGGTTAATATTGGCTTATTGCACTTTTCTTGTTTTGTACCCAGGTGAAATGTCAACAAAAGTGCCAAACATTAAACTGAAAATCGATCCTCGGAATCTGCAGATCCAGACATTTACAGTGGAGAAATTACTGGAACCACTGATAATTCAGGTATTTTAGAGTTGGAGAAAGTAAACTGGATAACCATAGACAGAAGGGAGTAAGTCTGAAGAACTTTGACTAAGAACTCTATTCTGAAAGTCACACCTAGAGCTCTTCTGCACTTGGACTTTCCTCTGGCTCAGGAGCTCTCCAGGGGCTTCTTCCAGATTTTGTCATTCACTTGGTCACTTCCAACTTTGCCACCCAGTCTGTTGTAATTAATGTTGCATGTTCTAGCTGGTCTCTTGCACGGTGTTATCTAGGAGATGCTTAAATGTGGAGTACACTGCAAATGGATTTCCAATGCACGAAATAAGTAATTCTTTAAAAAGTAAAGTTGTATTTTCCCCATTTGAAGCTTTGCCTCTCCCTAACTCATCCAATTTCTTTTCTTTTATTGATTATTAATCATCATATTTGATTTTTTTTGGTTGTTGTTCTTTTTCTCCCTTACTCATTTTTCCTTTCTGGAAGATTATTTTCCTCAGAAAGTAACCTTTTCTTATTTATCATGACTTCATTTCCAGCTACTGTTAACTGAGCTGCCTCTCTCTCATTTTGTCTGCCTTTGTTTATTTGTTTTTGCCTGGATGTGACTGATGGTGTAAAAACCCTCAGTTAACAGGTCAGTGGTTTGTGGAAGTTGTCAAGCTGGAGCATGATATGTGGATGGGTTCTAAAATTAGTTTCAAAGTAGTAAGAATAGATGTCTTGATCGACTGCATTTAAAAACCTCTTGTAGACCAGTAGGTCAGACTGTGCTCAGGCAGCTGCAGCACTCTGGGTGTTTTTAGAGGAGGTAAAGAAAAGTAAATTTTGGCTTGAGTTTTGATGGATCAAAGAAACCTGACAAAACAAAGAGAGTGCAGTTCCAGAATAAAACAAAGAAACCATCTAAGTTTTTTTTTGTTTGTTTCCTCCCAGCTCTTCTCAACCATCGAAAAGCTTGAGGCTGTTCCAATTGGAAATGCTTTGGTTTTAAGGGAATATGATTTTGACTGTCTTTTCCCTCTCTTAAGCTTAATTTGTTTTTCATCAGTGATCCAAGCTTTGCTTGTTTCAGACCTGTGGAAGGAAAACTTATGTTTTGAGTGGATCCTTTGACAGAAAATGTTGAAAACGTAAAAATAGGGATTAAAGCTAATACTCAATGAAGGGTGATTGAGAAGCTGGAAAGGTAATAAATGAAAACTAATCTGTGATTAGAAAGAGAAACAGACCAGTCACAGATAAAAATTTTGTTCTTGCCAGGTTCATTTTAGCAAGTGCTGCTTGGAACAGAGTTTAACTTTATTTTGAGATTTTGGTTGTAATTTATTTATTTAATGGTCTTGTAATGCTATGGCAGGAAAGAAACAATGGAAGTGTTTGAGATTCTCTGAAGTCTGTCCTAGCCAGTTATGTTAAGTGTTAGGCAATCATCAGGTTCACAGCATCAATATTGGAAAAAATCAAGGCAAAACCAGCCTAGGAAGTAACTAGGAAGTAGTTGTGGAAGGAGCTGGAAATTACTTGCTGGATTGACTCTCTTCCCTGCAATGTGCAGTCGGCAGTGGTGATTACTATGAAACTCTGAAAATTGTATGGTAACTTTTGTGTAAAACCCTCTGTGACTTGGCAACATCTCTATCCTTGGAATAAAACAATGCCCCTGAATTACCCTGAGGGGCTTCCCTCTGTCTGTGGCCTTTATTTTATTCCAGGTGCTTTGAGGATGTTAGTTTTGAAAGGAAGGCTTCTCGGTCAGGTTCTGAATCAATGCATCTGGCATATTAAAAAAGGCAGTTGTCAGAGTTAGTGTGGTTCAGCTGCCAAAATGTGTAGAAACATCCCTGCATTTTGGAGTCCCTGGGATCACTGAGGAAAAGCAGGCCTGTTGAAAGGCTTGTATTCCCACCTGTCACCCACACCACAGACGTCTGCTCACAGGGAAAACACACCCTGTTGGTTTTAGTTCTACATAAGGTGAGTTCACCTTCTGCACACTGAGTGGGATTAGTCACTATTTATTTGTATGGGCAGTATTTTGGATTTGAAACAGTGGGCAGGGGTTCTGCTGTTGTCATTAGGTCACTGAGTTCATGACTTGTTTTTCTTGGATGTCTAGGGATTGACATCTAGTTACACTGAACTACATTTTTAGCAAAAAAGAATGTTTTATGATTGATGCTTCAAAATATATTTTATATTAAGATTTGTATATTAAGATAAAGATGAGCTAAATATTTTGATAGTCAAGGTACCAAGACATTGCTTCCTGAAGTATGCAGTATTAGAAGTTCCTGAAGTACTACAGTATTAGAAGATTGCCTCTAAGTGCTGCCAGTGACTGAATGTAGCATTGGAAGAACTGCTTCACAGTTTCCTGGAAACAGTGTTTGGGATAACCATGACCCCATAAGAAACCCCACCCCTTCAGCCTAATAAATAATGGCAATAACAGGCAACAACAGGGTGATTCAGCTCTGTAAATACGGTGGCATGTGGCCTAGAAAATGGCTTCAAAACCCCTTGTGCCTTTAGCAGAGCTGTGTTGTTCCTACCGGGGTGGGCTGGGGGAGCTGCTGTGCACGGCAGCAAGGTGTTCATGGCTGGGCAGTGCAGCCAGGCATGAGCAGGATTAATGGGGATATGGTTTTCTTTTTCCTTGTAATGATACCACTTTGACTGTCTATTCTGCCACTACAGTACAAGCTCTGTTGACAGTGGCACACTGTATTAGTTCCTCTGTGGTTCATTTCTTTCTGTGTAGGATTGGATTATTTTTTTACATTCCTCATTGGAGTTCTGTGTTAGAGAGTTCAGAGTAGTTTTTCTGTTTTCCATAGTCTCCATGAGAAAAGAGCTGTCTAACAAATTTTGACTTGTATTTGAGACCAGCTGCTGCCTCCAATATTTCCTGATAGTGATGCTGAAGATGCAGGGTCTTAAAGTCAGGAGTTTTCACCTGCAGGAATGATTATTTTTTTTTTGCTTTTTCATTTATTTTATTTCCTTTCCTCTGCAGCATATGAATGAACAGTACATAGAATGATATTTTACATTTAAAAAAAAACTACAGTAGAAATTTGAGAAGTAGAATATATTATTTTCTAGTGAAATAGTGATTAAATACTTAAGACTTAAAACATACCTTTTCTTTGATAGATTTTTTGGCCACTTCTAATTTTTGATGGTGTTTTATGCCTTTCTCATTGGAAGTATCAGCCTGTAATCTCATTCGTAAAGATATGATCATTGAAACTGCCTTACATGTTCTAAAACGGACATTAGAGGCTTTGTAAAAATAAAAGATAAAGATTTTTATTCCCAGTGCATTCTCTACCAGCTGGCTGATTTATGTGCAATAAATAATTCCATTTTATTCCTTTGAGCCACAGTCAGAAAAATACCCAAGCCTTCTTTAACAACCTTAGCCAGAGTTATTTATGTTGCTGTCTCCCTTGTGACATGCCAAAGCAGTTGATGTCAAGTGGATGGTCCTTTCTCCCCCCAAATTTCACATGAATGGTATAGGGGTCAGGGCCTTTATGTTTCATAGATGTGTTTATAGAAATGTTACCCAGACGATATTTGTCAGTTATGTTTACAAGTAATGATTGATGAAAAGCACTCAAGTACATGAATTCATGGACAAGATCTGGAGGTGAGCTGAGACATGTATTACCCATGTTCTGGCAGAGAGAACAGGATAGGAAGATTAAAAAGTATCAGTGAACTTAATGAAAATAAAGTGTGCTTTAAAATATCTGTATAACACTTAAAAATGTTTCAGGAGTCTTTCCTTAGTGTGACAGCTCAAGCAATGCCTTAGAGAATAGTCTTTCAGAAACATTCTCTTGGAGTGTGGAGGCTGTACTCAGCTCATGAGGAATGTGGAGTGGGATGGTCTATAAAAATAAGTTCTTTATGGGTGCTGAAGTGCATTGTTAAAAATACGATTTGGACAAAGCTGCACTAAATCTAAATTCTGGGCCAACTGATGTACAATTTTAATGTTGAGAGCGCCCTGAAGAATTTGGCCGCGCTCTGGCCACTGTGATACTCCTTTGTGAGAGGAGAAGGCATTTTGAAAGGTGTCTGTACTCATTCTGGGTATTTGTTCTGGGATACCTTGGAAGACTTAAGCAGGAAGTATGGGAAGATTCAGCACTTGTGGGGAGAAGGGACCTGGGAGGTTGTTGGCTGACAGCAGCTGAACACAAGCCAGCGTGTGCCCAGGTGGCCATGAAGGCCACTGAAATCCTGGCTTGTATCAGAAATGGTGCGGCCAGCAGGACCAGGGCAGGGATTGTGCAATGGTGAGGCCACACCTCGAGTCCTGTGGTCAGTTTTGGGCCCCTCACGACAAGAAGGACATGGAGGTGTTGGAGTGTGTCCAGAGAAGGGCAGAGGAGCTGGGGAAAGGGCTGGAGCACAAGTCTTCTGAGGAACAGCGGAGGGAGCTGAGGGGCTCAGCCTGGAGCAGGCTCAGGGGCACCTTCCTGCTCTCTACAACTCCCTGAAAGGAGGCTGTGGCTAGGTGGGGGTTGGCCTCTGCTCCCAAGTAACAAGTGCTAGGACAAGAGGAAATGGCCTCAAGTTGCACCAAGGAAAGTTTAGATTGGATATCAAGAAAAACTCTTTCCCTGAAAGGAGGTCAGAGCATTGGAACAGGCTGCCAAGGGACATAGTGGAGTCACCCTCTCTGGAAGTATTCAAAAAACACGTGGATGTGGTGTTTTCAGGAACATGGTTTAGTGGTGCACTTGGCAATGTTAGCTTTACAGCTGGACTCGGTGATTTTGGAGGTCTTTTCTTGCTTTAATGGTTCCCTGATTCCTGCCTTACTGAAGCCTCCTCAGATAGCACTGGTATTTTTTTTAAATTTTATCATGAGCAGACTTTAAAATAAGCAGTAGCAGGAGTTGGCATCAGGGTTAATACAACAGTGAGATTTCTGTTGACTTTGCTTTGATCCTACAGAAGAAAGAACACAGATGACACATATTGAGTAAAAATGTGTCATATTGAATTCAATAGTTTTGCCCATTCTCAGTATTTGTGCTGAGCTTGCCTGTCTGTCTCTAAAGCAGAGGGAATCTCTTTGCTTATTCTTAATTATATTTTTTTTAATTTTGAGAACAATAAAAATTCACCTGTAGAACTTAAACCATTATTGTCTCTTTTGTTTCTTTTAAATGTAGGTTACAACATTAGTGAACTGTCCACAGAACCCTTCTAGTAAGAAAAAGGGCCGTTCCAAAAGAGCTCGTGTCTTGCTTGCTTCTGTGGAAGAAGCCACTTGGAATCTGTTGGACAAGGGAGAAAAAATTGCCAAGGAAGCAGTTGTGTTTAAAGAGGAGCTTCATGCAGCTCTGGCTGATGTCCGGAAAGAGAGTAAGTACATGGCAAACCATTCAGGCACCACAAGGAATTGGTTTAACCATGCCTGGTGTCAAAGTGAAGCTGGAATATCTGTGGGAAGTGTGTTGTGATGTGCAAATGTCTGAACTTGGAGTTGTCTAATTGTACATTCTGGGATACCACCTGTAAGGAGGTAAAGTGTGCGAGCTGGGCCCCATAGGAAAAAACACGTATGTCAGTGGAAGTTTTGTTGTTTGGAATGTGTTGTTTTTTCTTTCAGTGAGGACAGGATGCCTCTTGATCATTTTAGCTGCTGTTAAGCATGACTAAAAGTTAATGTATATTTTAACTTTCTTCTTGAAAAGAACTGTTTACCTGAATCCCAAATTAGGGCCTTTTAGTTAAAAATTTAAAACCTACAATCTCCCCTCTTTTGTACAGTAGTAAGGATTTCGTTTGGGAAGGTGTAATAGTCCAGTGTGGAGGTATGTTTTGAGAGTAGGAGGAAGATGGATCCTTTAACCTACCATAAAATTCATCCCCTCCTGATAGAGCAGCTCCTCTCTGGTGAATTGTGTCATACTCTCTTTCCTCCTGACTTCTCTCCATTTTGAACCTGATTCCCAGAACTTGGCTGGTTTTTGTGATCTGCAGAGGATGTTGTAGAGCCATTTGCTTGCAGGCTCTTTGTTGTTTTCATGAGTTTTACTTTCCCCATGGAAACTGGGAATATTTGGGTGAGCATGAAGGCCAGGCTTAAATAGTAATAAGTTGGATGACTGACATCCTAAATGTATTCCTGCAGAAATCACCAATTAAAGTTCATGTATGTTTAATAATATCACCCTGCCCTTACTAAAGATGGAAATTAACCAGGTTTTTCTTTAAATTTATTTTATTTTATTTGGTCTTCTTGCATGTGCAGCTGGGGTGGTTTCTGAGTCTCTGCTGTTGTTCAGGGCAGTGATTACTTGCTCTTGGCTTCCCCTGAATCCAGAGATGGCTGTGCTTTGGAGTTTGATCTATGCATGTGCTGTCTGAGATACGTTAAGGTCCTTTGTGATTAAAAGCGTTATGACCAGCAAGTATCACTGTTATCTGTCACACTGAACAGCTGAGGCCGTTGCAAAATCATTCATTTTGGAGTACTCTTAAAATGTTAGCCCATCCATTACAGGGCTGATAACACAAGGTAAGAATAAAATATTTCGTTTTTTATTGATTTTTATACATAGAGAAATTGAAAATGTGAAATATTTGTGTATTACTTATTGATTCTCAGCCAAGACCAGAGATAAGTGTAAAAATAAATAATACATAAAGTAGATTATATATACCTCATACATTTTAAAAGAAAGTTAAGTCTATGTTATCACCTATCATTATGCAATGATGAAGTGAGTGGTTGCAGCCCATCTTCCTTCAAAGATCTGCCAAACTGCACAGGTTAGTTTGAAAAGATTGTTGAAACAATTGTAAAAAAGACAGCAGTTTCTTAATTTTGCAGATATTTTTAAGCTTTGTGTGCTATTTTTAATTTGTGGTGTGCCACATCATATGTAACTTTATTGCCTGTTATTTGGGCCACGTTGTGCTGCTGTTAAATGTCTCCTGTTATTTACTTCAAGCTCTTGGAAAGGGTGTGGGTCATCAGCCGTGGTTGCATGCAGTCACCTGCCCTTCGTGTCATAGCATAGAGTATTTAATTTTCTGTGGGCATAATTTTCTGTGGTGACTGGCAGGTACTTTTATTAATACAATCTTAAATTAATTAGGAGGTTTTGCACATGGCTACAGCTTGTATTTACTGGGTAATGGAATTTTGAAGGACTGCTTTAGATCATTTCACTCACATCAACCAAACTCAGGTTTGCACGCTGAGATCTGGAAAGAATCAATACTATCTCACCTCCTGTTGTGTTTTACCTTGTGTCACTTACTGAACTTGTTCAGCTGGGGATGCAGCAGGAGGATTAAACACTTATTCCTTTTGAATGTCAGTTGCCAGTGTGAAAATGCTGCTTCATTACTTTTAGAGCTCGTTAATACCGGGCTCCCTTTAAAGGAGTGATAGACTTCACAATCTACTTCTGATAATCCTATTCATAATAATGTTTTGGAGAATAAAGGAGCAAATGAATGGGATAAAAATGAACAGTGGTGATAATACTTTGTATTTCACTCATCTGATGTGTGATTCACAGTGTTCAGAAATCACGACATGGGTATGGCTTCCCTGACTACAGCTTGCTCTTGGCACTGTCGCTAAATGAGATTTTGGAGTCCCAAATTCAGTTGAATTCTGTTGGTGACCTCTGAAAGAAGCTGTTGCTATAGTGGATGACAGAAATGTTACCTGGATAAATACAGTGTCTGCTTCCTTTGACATCTACAAACTTTTACCAAAGATTCATAGTCTTGGAGCCAATCATTTTTATACAAAGGGTCTCCATGTTTTTTTTTGTTTCCTCTCAAGAAAGTACTTTTCAAGGCCTATCCACATCTTGATACATCTTCTTCTGGAACTCTGCTAAGTGGATCAGCAGGAAGGTGTGTGGATGGTGGACTTCATGTATCATCCAGAAATCCACTGGCCTGGTAACTGAAGAAGTGCCATGATTTCCTGTTGATCTGATTTGGTGAAGCTTTGTTAAAGGATACTCATGTCCACAGTTTTATTCTAAAATAGTATAATAAATCCCAAAGTAAGTGTATTGAAAAACTCTCACTGGGAGATTTCATATGTACAGCATATTAAAAGATTGCCTTCTGATTCAATGTACTGTGCAATAACTGACCCCTCTGCAACGGGTGTAAGAGGCATTGTTCAACCCTGAATGCTTCTGACACTGAACATAAGCTCCTAATTCGTGTCCTGATTCTGAGATTTAATCAATTTTAAGACCAGTGATGTTGTTTATGTGGTGAAATGTTGCTGTAGAAATCTGAATTGAAGTCTCGCATTATCCTCAGGATAATGAGTTTTTGCATTTATGTCAAGGTGTGATGGCTTACAGTTCTCAAACAGTTGCATGGGCATAGCTGAAATGTTTGGTATTTACTGCCATTGCTGACTGACTATATATAGTCAGAAACACAACAGTTGTTGTCTGCCTTGTTTCTATCTATTGCAGTGTCAGTGTTTCTTGTGTTTAGCTGTTATCACGCTCAAGTGTGTTCCTGGATAAGCCTGTCATCACACACAACAGTGAATTGAAAGCAAGTTGCTTGCTGGAGTTATATTTTGAGCCTTAAGTTACTCTTTAAAAGGAAATTCTAACAAATACTTTGATGTTCTGAATGGCCACATTTAATGTTTTTTGATATTAAACAGGAGGGGCGAGAGTTTGATGGCATGGAAAGCACTACTGACAAGAAATGGAGAGCTTACTTAAAGGGGCATTTACTAAAGGAAGGGTACAGGGGTCTTTTGTATTGTACTGTATACTTACTTGTCCCTCCCCTCATCTTAAAAGTAAACTTAACTTTCTTATCCTACATTAAGAGGTACATGTGCGTGTTCTGCTTCTAAGGGACTTCTGTTCTGGGAGGCAGAATTTAAATGGCTTAAAATAATCTGTGCTGTACACTCCTTTCAGCAAACCAAGAACAGATCCCCTGCAGAACAGCAATTGACATCAGCATCACTGGATCAGGTGTCCCTGAGTGGGAAAGGGGGAATGGAGAGGTGAGTGTAAGGCAGGATGGGGATGTGTTGTGGCTCTGGTTACACGTTAGGTAGAACTGGATGAGATGTGGAAGTGGAACTTCCTGGTATGCAGCGGTGAAATAGTTGCAATGCAACAGAATCCAGTGGTATCTGAGTGGGGTAAGAGACTGTGTGGCAGGAGAGAAATGTCCTGTAACAGCTCCAGAAAGCTATTGTGAGAATCTGACTTATCAGGGTGTTGAATATTAGGAACAGGCAGGAGGTATCGATCTGTCTGTCTGCCCCTTAGTAAATGAGCTCCTATTGACAACTGTGTTTCTCTGGAACTGTAAATCCATCAGCCTCTAAGAGTGTAGTTCAGGAGTGGGTGACAGGACTTTCTTGGCAACAATACCTCCTTGTGGGAGGACACAAGAATGGCGTAACATTCACTGCATTCCATGTGCATTTCACACTGCTTCAGTTAAAAATAAAAAAATGGGAGGAGAAACCCAGTTGTAAATACAAATAGAAGAGAGAAAAATGTGATGCTTGGATGGGATTTAGAAAGGAGAGAGAAAATCTATTCAAAGAAATGAAAGAAGAAAACGTAATTTTGTTGCTCTTTGCTAAAGCAATGAAGAGCATTTGGCTGTTGTCAGTGTGATGCTGAGTGCTGTCTCTGAGGGGTGCTCACTGCCTGCAGTTGGTGGCATTGTCGCAGCCTGTACAGACACAGCCTGGCACGAGCTGTCAGCTAACTGCCAACAGACTCACAGTTCACTTGTCTGAAAGGAATTTTCATCTAAGGTTTTGGATATTTTTGGTGCTGGATAAAATGCACGAATCCTCTAACTTTTTAAAAAATTACCTGTGGCTGAAGAGTGTTTTTACATCTTTCTGTGCCTGAGCAGAGATCTTTGTAGGCACATACAAGTAACATCATTTGACACAGCAGTAGCTCTCAGTGGCTGATCAGCTGATGGTAGAATACCATTTACTTTGGGAGTCATCTGTCTGGGTGTGTTGAACAGAGTCTTGGAAATATCTGCCTGACAGTAATTGTGTAGTTGTGATATATCCTGGCTTTGGTTTTTGGAATTGCTTTTTGTTTGATTGTCTAAAATAATTGAAATACTATGAATACTGCTGTCTATCTGAATCCCTATTTGTGCCACTAAAAGGGCACGTTCTGTGTTTCATTGTTTGTGACAAATGTAATTATGGAAGAATAGCCACTTGATGGAAATTACAATAAAAATAGATGAAATTGCATCAGACTATCATGCTGGCTACTGCAGTTTAAGAAAGTTTCAACATCATGTTGTTGGAGCTGGCATTTTCTGCTGTTTGTACTTGTAGCTCTTATCTGTCTAGCCTGCATCTCATGGCTCTATTTTAGGGTTATGATTTTATCTGTGTTCATCTGGCCATCCCAGCTTATGTCACACTCATTTCTAAGGGCTTGGTCATATTCAGACTCTTCTGACTTGTGTTTGCTCTCAGAATCACAGAATGCTGGAGGGTGGAAGGGACCTCTGGAGGTGGTCTGGTTCAATGCCCCAGCTCAGGCAGGGCCAGCAGTCTGCCCAGGACCGTGTCCAGTCAGGTTTTAATACCTGCCAGGATGGAGACTCCACAGCCTTCCTGGTCAGCCTGTGCCACTGCTGAGTCACTCTCACAGTGAAAAAACATTTTCTGATGCGTACATGGGATCTCCCATGTGTCAGTTTGTGCCCACTGCTTCTGCCCCTGTTGCTGGGCACCACTGAGAACAGTTTGGCTCCATCTGCTTTTCACCTCCCTTCAGGTATTTATAGTGTTTGTCACTGTTGTCTGTATTGTTAAATTTCATTTACCAAACTTCACCTTGGAGAGCAGTATATTGTTGTCTACTGGCAGTCACTAGCTCCATGGCACAGGCTTCACTTTATGTCGGTCAGATGTCTGAATGTATGAGGTTTTCATTCCATTAACTTACATTTGTAATGAGGAGAGCAATATTTGATTCCATTCTGTGACCAGGAATTATTTAATAGCAAGGACACCAAAGTACATAGTAATATAACAAGTGGTGACTAGGAAAGTTTAACAAAGCCCCTGGCTTTGTTGTGTACAGTTAAGAGTAATAGTGTGAAGGCCAAGGAATTATTTCAGAATTAAATGATGCAGTAGAACAGAAAGAGAACATCATGGAAAATGTGGAACATGAACCTGCATGATCTGTAGTAACTGACCTTCATTTCAAGGCATTAGGGCATCAAAGTGATGCCGAATTTATCAGCAATACTTGTGACTTGCCAGATAACTGAAGGAACTTCAGCGACTTCTTTTCCCCTGGGTGTTGTGCTCCAGCCTAAGGGAATTTGTGTTCCTTTTGCAGGTGAGGCCTTGCAGGTGTCAGCAGAGGCGTTCACCAGCGATCCCTGCTCCCTGCCCAGGAGGCAGGCTGTTGTCCCAGCAGCTCGTTCCCTGCTGGCGGCTGTCACCAGGCTGCTCGTCCTGGCCGACATGGTGGACGTGGCCCATCTGCTGCAGCACGTGGCTGTGGTGAGTAGCGCTCCCCTCACCTCAGGCTCCTGTTGGCCACAGCTGTGTCTGCTCAGGGCTCTTTGGGCACGGGAAGCTCGTTCTGTGCTTGAGCCCTGCAGGTCTCGTGCATGTAACAACTGGGCAGCTGAGGCAAGCGTAGGTTCTAGATGAGATTTGTGGAATGGACCAGAAAAACTCAACTACTTGCAGCTCTGTGTACTTGATCTATTTTTGGTTCCTCTTTTCCCCTAATACCGTCAGTAATTTATAAGAGACTGATAAAACCACAGAATTGTGGTCTAATGATGCTTGTTGGGTTACACTCTGTGGTGACAGAGAGATAGGCCCTGAAGGCCAGAGAGAGAGAGAGCCTCTTTCCTGGGCCCGGAGGTGACCCTGGGGCTGGATCCAGGTCACCGGGGATGGGCACAGAGAGGATTGTGCTTTGTGGGCAGGGCTGGACCTGTGAGAGGTGATGGCTGTAGTTTGTGACCTTACAGGGGATTGTTTACCTGTCACCATCATAGGCGATGTCTGTGCACTACCCCAGGTGACTGGGGGACACTGTGGTGAACATCTTTCCTGTTTACATGATGTTATATCCTCTTGTGTGGGGGGATTTAGGGGGATTCTGGCTGCGCAATAAACGACTTTGCACCTCCACCTTGTGCGCGGAGTTCATGCCCATGTGTGATTACTGCAATGCCTCATGCCACAAGAGAGCACAGTGACTTAGAGGACTGTGTTGAAGCAAGTTCAGTTTGGTGAGGATGAGAGAACGAAAATTTGGCTCCAACTCAGAGTAGGAAAATTATTTCTTAATAAAACGATGTTGTGTGGGTTTCCGTACTGGTTTGAAAGATCCACCACTGATGACTGTCAGAGATACACCACAGGCTAAATGAACACTGACGTGCAGAGGCATCAGTGTTGTACTATGTTTAAATTTGTCAGCTGTAGGAGGGGTGGCCTATGTCTTTTGTACTGTTTTTTGAACGTTTTCTTAAATTAGGATATTTTTCATGGTAGTCTATTACATTTTTAATACTTATTTTCATATTCTTAGATGCTCTCTTCTGAGAGGTATTGAGTATGTTTTACATGAGAGAACTAAAATTAGGTGGTTGTCCTTGCTAGAGTTTCAGTATTTCTAAACAGCTAATTCACTTCATGTTTTCTGTCTGAGAATGAAAACAAACAATACCAGAAAATGGTGAAAGAATGCAAAGTATCATTCGGGAAAAACTCCAGCACTGCAAAGAGTGCCATTACATTGTCACCTTCTTCCATACTTCCTCTTAATAGGAGTGAGAACTAAATTTGTAAATGAGCCCTTAGAATAAATTAGTGTGGTATAACTCTCTCCCTAATGCCTGTGCAAAAGGCTCACCCTGGTTCTTAGAGGAGAGTGTTACATTTTGCATATTTATTTAGTCTCTGCCCTGGCTGTTGAACTTGCCAGCAGTGGTATTAGCTGTAATGGTGTCTTTTTATGTTGACATCTAATTAGGGAATCGACATAGTGTAATTTCAACATATGCTATTGAACATTCCTTTAGTTTCTAACAACTTTTGGTCACAGCTAACTGAGCCAGATTTAAATGCAATTAAATATTTTAATGAATTTCAACTTGGCTCTATTCTAAGTCTTTAGCTTAAATCATTATACTTTAAAACTCCCTTAGGAATTCAATTTTTCTTCAACATGGACTTGCTCCTACAAAAAGCCATTGTATTCACACAGTGTCAAAGTAGACCTTGTCTTTGCTGTATCAGCTCTAATATTCTTGGGTTTTGCACATTCATAGGCCTTGAAAATCCACTCCTTAAAAGTAATTAATCGTTTTTCTTTGCACTTGTTCTAAAACCTTAATACTTCTACCACATTATCCTCTTCTTCAGACGTGGGTGTTAACAGCTGTTATCATTTAAGACATGAGAAATTTCATTGCTCTTTATTTCCGTGTCTCTGAGCTCTATAATTTTCATAGGGTAGAATGAAGACATTAGAAAGGACTAAGACAGAATTAATTTGAAAAATTAAAAAATAAATTAATAGTAGAATAAAAGACATAAAAATTCTAATCAAGGACCTTTTCTTTATTTGCATGTATAAAATGAAAGAAGTTGGCTCAGCATCATCAAAGAACTCTGTACAGTATTAGTGAGATCGTGCTCAATATGGAAGTATTTAATAGGGAATTACCTATTTAATATCTAATGTCTTTCAAACCCATTTATCAAAGAGTGCTGAAAGTTTTTAGTCTTGGTCGCTCACTAAAATCAGTTAATTCCAACAGTGACATTTAACACTGTATCTTCTTCTACTGACAGAACATACTCTGGATCATTAAACTTTAATTTCCTCAGTAACCTGGGAATAAAAACAGAAAGAAAACAAAGACAATGTGACTGGCTGTCATAGAAAGCCTCATCTAGTGTTACTGTCACATCTGCCTGTTGAAGTATATCTAGGAAGAAGGGATGAACCTCAGCTACCTCCTTCCAGTTTATGTAGTCTCTGAGTTGTCTAAAGTCTCTAAAATGTTGTTTTCTGAACATTTTGCTTAGAGTTAGGACTGGTTTTGAATTCTGTGTAATAAAGTCTTCGTGTTAAAGTGTGTGATGCTGAAAATACCAAATATTTTTGTCACAAAAATACTGAAATGTGACTTTTTAAAACTAGAAATAACATCTTAGTGAGTTTGAAAGGATTTGATAATCCTGGCAGGAATTTCAAACCACATGTTCAAAAACCCACCTTTGTGAACAGGAAATGAGCTTTTTTAGAAGTTTTGCTAATAAAGTGGAGAGAATTTTGGTTGTGTAATGAATTCTATTGGATCTTCACCAAGCAAAATGTGAATAAATACGTGTGTAAATAATGCATACTAGATGCCAGTACAAACTCTCAGTGACTGATCACTTCTGGCACAGAACACTTCTGGCCACTTGTGGAATTCACAGTCCTGTAAGAGTGTGAGAGTGCAGTGCAAACAGGAAGATCCATTTGGAATTCACTGAGAAAAATAAAGTACATCACACCAGAAAGAAAGGTTTTCCTTCTTTAAACAACTTTTTCTTTTTTAACAGGAAAGAGTTTAAATAAATAGCTATCTCTGTCTGAGTTTCCATACTTAAAGCATTTGACATTTTTAAAAAAACAACTAAATTGTGAAAAATGCAGTCAGACAAAGGGCTATCTTGTGTATTGCACTGTCTGATTCAGAGCTGTGTTAGCAGCTCATCCATTCTGGTTAGTAATGCTCGATATTATTTAATTAAGTGAATTAACAGACTAATGGAATTGCTTGAATTTATTGATCAGAAGAGAACAGCAGGAAAGTAACGAGTTTGGAGAGTTTCATTCAAAGAACATTGGCAGTCTGTCTTTCTCTAATCGGTTTCAGATCATGCTGAGCCAACGTTTTATCTGTCTTTTTCCCCTTCTTGTCATGCTTGTAGATTTATTGTGCAAGGCTTCATATTTTTCATGGATGCCTCAGACAGCATGATCTTTATAAAATGCTTGCTTAGAGTTATTTAAAACTCTTGCCAGGGGGAAAAAAAGAGAATGGCTAGGGGTAAGAAGCAGCTGGTGAGCTTGGGCCCTGTGAGCGTAGTGCTTTGTCTTCCTCCCTTCCCTGCAGAGTATTCATCAGCATTAAAAATGTTTTGAGCAGGAACTTGGTACAGTTACATGGAATGAAAGAGGAAAGTCATCTCAGGCTGCCCTGTGCTTCAGGTTTAGGGACTTGGTTCAGCTCCCAGAACTGTGCTTAATTGATCCAGGTCCCTGTGTGGAGCCTTCCTACCCTCCAGCAGATCACTTGGGCACTTTTCTTTGATCTCATTGCCTCATTTTTGTTACATATGACAGCAGAGCAGAAGTTCCAAGGCTCCTGAAAGTAAGTAGAAGGATAGTGGAGAAAAAGCTCAAAAATGCTACGCCAGGAGCTCATAGAGACAGCAGAGGATTCTCAGCCGTTAATCCGCTTTACTGCAGGAGAAACTGCAGTCAGAGCTCACCTCTCATCTCTGACGTTGCACTGTATAAGATGTGAGACAGCAGGAAATTCAGTCCTGATGCTTGCAGTCATACTTACTAATGAGATAAACCATGGCCATTATCTGAGAGGAGGCTGCAGGACTTTACCTTCCCAATCAGGAGCATCGTACTTGCAAAGAGGCTGTGCTAATAACACTCTTCCACATTTCTGATCTTCATCACTTCAGAGTTTTGGTGGTATTTGTTGCTTTGTGCTACCTGAAGTGGGACTGTGAGAGTTGCTTCACTGAGCTGAAACATGCATGGGGTGTTGGCTTCCAGTTGGATGAGCACAGAGCCTTCACTCAGTCACGTCTTGATGGTGCATGCTCAGAATGTTGGGGCTGCTGCGTTACCCACCCTGTGTTTTAGGGCCAGGGTGCTGGGCTCTGTGGTGGGTTTGGGGTTTCCTGTGAAAGGAATGCTGTGATACTAGTGGATATAAAGTCACGTTCTTCTGTTTAAGTTCTGAAGCTGTCTTTGCAATATCTGTGCTGTGAAGTTACCTGTGGTAACTTGACAAACAGAAGCAGCTCTGATAAAATCATAGAGATACAATTTTATCACAGAGGGGAAAAATCAGTCCAGGTGGCTACCTAGTAGTGCTGCAGAGAGCAAAAGTAGTGAAGGAATGCTACTTCTCAGCTCCCAGAAACTGTTCAAAGCACTTTGAAAACATGACAGGCAGAAAAGAGCTTCTGTGAATCTCTTATGATTATTTATATTTGGTTATTGGTAAGAGAAAAAAAAAGGTCAGGAATTCTAATATCTCTTTTCACCTCTAGACAGGTGCTTGATAGAATGAGTTCATGGCCTGTATAACGTGGCATCCACTTTTCTTAGTTGAAAAGAAAGTATTTAAATCTATGTGAATATATTACTTCCTGGAACTTGGCATAGAAAAATAACTCACCTTTAGAGATTGATTGCTTGTGTTTTGTCTGACCTATGAAGTTAGAGGACTTCATTTAATTGAGGAGGGCGTATGTACAATGCTTTGAATTCTGTGATTGGTTTCAAGACAAAACTGTAGGAATATGTGGAAGGTTAGAGGTGATGCAGCTCAGCAGCCTTAGCATTTAGTAGAAAATAATTGTACTACAGAGTGAAACACAGCAACTGTATGAATGATAATTTTTTGTTGGTTTTGTTTTATTTTTGCAGTTTCAAAGAACATTTGAATCTTTAAGAAATGTATCCAGTAAATCTGATCTACAGAAAACCTACCAAAAGTTTCAAAAAGATCTGGAAAATCTTGATTATTTGGCATACAAACGTCAGCAGGTAAGACCATGGAAGCTTGTAAGAATACAGAATGCTGGGCATAGACGTGGTGGGTGGTAAAACTGCTGTGTTTGATGGAGTTCTTGTTCTGTCAGCTGGGTTTTCTGCTTTGTGCAGTGTCAGGTAAGGCAGCAGGAGAGGGACCAAGCCTGCTTAATGCATGTGATGCTGGACTGCCTGAGTTTTGATTTCTCAGCAGAGAGGAGTACAGGCAAAACAAGTAAGTGAGACTTAGCAGACTATGAAACGTTGTACTAACACATAATTTTTAAATGGAAGTGTATAGAAGTACTATTTGCATTCTTTTACTTGAAAAATGAACCAAATTCCCATAAGTTAATGGAATCCAATACTGACTGTGAATGCAAACCACTAATTTTTTCTTCTTTAGAAATGAATTTATGAAGTTGGTTTGCATAAAAATTGGAAGTGTGCATACTCTTTGACTTGTGTTTGCAAGATGAAGGTTAAATTGAATCGTTAACACGTGTTTAATGTTGGATGTTCTGTCACTTATACATAGCTTATGTGAAAATGTCAGCTCTCATTATGGGTATTCACTAGTTTTTTCTCTTGATAAAGTAAGACTTTGCCTCTTCCAGAGCATGGGGGTAAAATGCTGTAACATTTCTATGTGGGGGTCCTGCTGTTTTCCTGCGTTCTGTCACTTGGTGTCAGTGTTGTCAAACAGTTCATGTGCTTGGGGCAGATCACTTGCAGCTGTTCATATCAGGGAATTGGTTAGGTTAGCTGTGGCGTAGGGAATTTGCATTGCTTACCTGAGCAGTACTTAGGTGGTTATGGTGAGGAGTATTTTACCTGCCTGCTCATACCGAGATTTTCATTTCAATAGAACTTGCTGGAGAATCAGCAGTGAGGGATTTGAAAAGTGCATATATATATATATATATATGTATGTATGTATGTAGTGTAGAAGATGCTTTGAATTTTGCCCTGCTTTAAAAAGAAAGTGATCCTTCTGTGAAAAGATTGAGAATTGGTTTGATTACTGAGCAAAAATCACAGACCTGGTCTGGGACTGAAGCTGTTGTGAGTTTGTGACATGTTTGTGGAGTGTGCAGATTTAACTGATAAAAATTGATGTGCACTTTTATTAGGTTAAGGGTGTATTCATAGTCCCACTGGCAAAATTCTGAGTAACTGCATCTGTTTGGAGGCAAACGCTTGTATATAACAGGAATGTGAATCCATTTGTGGTAAAATAAGTGGTTTATGTGCTGAAAGCAGTGAACGTTGCTTTTGAAAGAAATCCAGTTATTGGCTTCTGTCCTTTTTCTTCAGACATGAGCCATGAAGTGCAATACAGCAATGTACTTCTTCAGTGGTAAAGGTTACAGGACAGATGGGAAATCAAAACTGTGCTTTTTAAAGGATTTTCAAAATGTCCCACGATTGATTAATAAATATAGACCAAACTTCAACCAGTGGTAGCAGTATCCAAGTGGCAGACTTGTTTGGGGTGATGGTTGGGCTGCATCCATTAGAGACATTCCTCTGGGCTGAGAATATCACTTTATAGCCAGGCTGCCATTTTGAAGCCTGCCAGGAGCTACCTGTGTCTGAGAAATGTAGATTTTCTTTCTTGTCCAGGAGATAGTCTGGCAATTCCTTTGATTTCAAACAAGCTTTTAATTTCCTTGATATTGTCTCATCTCTGAAATTTGACTTAAAAGAATAGCTCCATGCCACAATGAGTACTAAAGCTTGTTCTCTTGCTCTGTGACTTCGTGGAATGTTTCCAGTATAAGCTAAGTAAATGTTACATTGGTTTGTATCAACCTAAATATTAACACCTTTGTAATATGAATATTTTCAGGGGAAATGAGAGGACAAAATGGTAAAGCACTTGGGGATAAGATGGGACTCAGTGACAGATCCCAGCTCTGCTCTTGGGATACTGTAGTGGGTGCATACTTCCTTTTCTCTTAGGTGTGTCTTTGTTCCTGCTGAAGGGAAGTTGTCCATCTGTTGTTCAGCTGGAGTGGCACTGGTTTAAGGCCATTTATTAGAATTCTCTTACGGTAAGGTCATTTAAGGAGTGTTGGGCAATAGCTACAATAAAAATGGACTTCTAATGAAGTTCAGTGATATTTAGCACCTGTCAAACTGAAGAATCGCCACCATCGCTGCTGTTCTTAGTGCTAACAGTGCCTTTAGGATGCCTGCAGCAGTGCTGGCTGTAATCCAAAGACACTCAGTTTTTGACTAGAAGCCTCCATCAGTGTGGTCATCTTACAGTTGACACCAGGACTTCAGTTTGTGCACACACACAAAAGCAGTATCCTGTTGTAAAGTATTCTAATTTAAGGTTTGCTTGTTTGATGTTGATTGTATGCCCTCAAGGTAATTGTGTGGTAAAGGACTGAATCTATGGGAAGTCACTTTGGTTATTCAATTTAAAAAATCTTTTTAGGGTTTCTTTCTGATGATTGTTGTATTTAGAAATGTAAAGAGTTGTGTTGGAGACTGAAGGAGTTAAGGGCTGTATCAAAGGTACTAATGGGGCACACAGTAATTTCCTTAGCTCCTGGGAAATAGTGCTTCGAGTAGATGGAGCACAGCCGTTCCCTGTTGTTTCACGCAGTCCCTTGTTATCAGTGCTGCAGCTGGCTTCATGTTCATACAGGTCAAATTTGCATTTGGAAAGTTTTAATTTTGAATGATGACTTGCTTCTTCAGTCAAATGGTATTTCTTTTTGTTAAAATGGATTAAATGCACTTTTATTCTTCACCTTTGATTGTTCACTTTGGGGGGAGAGAATCAGAGGAATGAAAGTGAGAGAACTTATGGGATGATAAAGTCATTTTAACAGATAAAGCAAAAGCCAAGCACACAAGGAAAGCAGAACAAGGAATTCATTGCCCCCTTGCCGTGGTTGGGCACATGTTCATCCATCCCCAGGAGAGCAGGGCCCCATCACGTCTGATGGTGACTTCGGAGGACAAACAGCATCTCTCTGAATGTCCCTTCCTCCTCCTTCCCCCAGCTCTGTGTGCTGAGCATGGCCCCACGTGCTCTGGGATGTCCCTTGGGTCCCTTGGGCTCAGCTGTCCTGGCTGTGTCCCCTCCCAGCTCCTTGTGCCCCCCAGCCCCTCGCTGGTGGGGTGAGGGCCAGAGGAGGCCTCGGCTCTGTGTAAGCTCTGCTCAGCAACAACCAAAACATCCCTGTGTTACCAACACTGATTCCAGCCCAAATCCAAAGCACAGCCCACACTGGTGTGAAGAAAATTAGCTATACCCCAGCCCAAACCAGCACAGTATGAGATTTGTTCACCAAAGTGCTCCACTCCAGCAACTGGAGACAAGTTTTCAAAAGAGATTATCCATTATCAACTGGCAGGTTTATTTTGTGGCAAGCCCTTTAAAAATATGCTGAAAATTGGAGGGAATTCAGGGTGAATTATTTGTTGTCAAGAAAACATGCATGATGATAGAAAAGTTACATGACTGAGCTCCTTAAGTTATCTGGAAAAGGTTACAGCTTAGAAATGTCAGGAATAGAGGTACTTAAGTAAATCTTTATTCTAGTACACAGAAATATGACAATATCCAATGGCTGGAAGTCAGGCAAGCTCAAACCAGAAAATGAATGATTTTCACAATTAACTACTGAGATGGCATTGTTAAGAGGTGCAGTACATTGATCACTGCTTGCAGTCTTTCTGTCCATTATCCATGCCTTTTGAAAAAAGGTGAAAGAACTGAAATGCAAATCAAAGGGCAGGAATTATGGATATCTTTATGGCTTGTGCTATTGAACGAATTTGAATGAGAATTCACTTTTTTCCTCCACACTTAAAAATGACAGGACATTTGGCTGTGTATTTGAGGGTAAAGGCAGAATGATGTCTTTTGAATTGCTGTCCTGGATTAATAAATGGGTGAATATGTTCACTTTTGTATTTACCACTCTATCACTGTCTAATCTTTCAGATTTTTGGGTTGAATGTGTTGAGATCTTGTTTAGGAATTTTCAAAGAAGCCTAGTATTTTACTCCAAAGTAATTTTAAGGAAATAAAGGCATTTGATTCCCGTTAGTTTTCTGAAAATGCCTTCTTTTGTTTTCTCCTTTAATATGTAGTCACACAGTATTGATTATAAAATGAGACTACAGGTTATATTTCCAGTATTCTAGCTGCTTATCTCCCCTTGACATAAGAACAGCATCTATCATGTTTTTGTGTAATTAAAATAGTTGATTTATGCATTCATTTTTTAAAAAAGCAAACAACAAATTAGTCTTGGTAGCTGAGAGAGTGAAAAATTATGACAATTCTGTTCCCAGCCACCTGAGTTGTTTCAGTAATTCCGTGATTATAGCTCTGTCATTTGGTCATTGCTTCTGTCTGTCCTCTGTATCTCTATGGCTTGCTTAATGGCTGAAGAGGTTTTCCTTTTCCCTGCCCACCTGAAACTGCTCATATTCCCTGTGCTTATAATTTTTTAATATATTCAGAGTGGTAGGGGGAAGACTTTTGTATCCCCCATCAGCATTTCCCCAGCCTGTGCCATAGTTTTACCAGCTCAGTTGTTCAGCTGGATTTGTGTGTCTGTCAGTGCCAGGCTTCAATGATTTTAATTTGTATCTCCGTGTGTGCAATTTTTCTGTCTTTGCGTGGATGCTAAACCTCTGAGGAAAAAAGTCATGCCTCCCCTCATCTTTCCAAAGTTCAGACTGTTGCTGTTTCTATGAAACTGAGTTAGTTTTGGCTGTGCCCAAAATGCCTTCAGTTTGGATAAAAGATTCCAGTCTAGTCTTGTCTCTGATAAATGTAGCTGAAATGTTTTGGGAGCCAAGGATGGATGATGCTTTAAGTTCAACCGAGAAGTCCCCAGGTAATTTAACAGCAAACAAACAATACAAAATTGAGTGTAACAGTGGGAAGGAAATGAGATCTTCAGCTAGGAATTAAATTACAGAGACAACTAAGTAAGTAATGTTAAAAGGGCATGACTTTAAAAGCTGTAGAGAATTTTGAGTGCATTCCATGGGGGACTTGGAAACATCACTGATTTTGTATGTGAAAATTTGCTGTGGTACCATGTATGCCTCCTCTATGAAATTTGATATGTTTGGGTAGTTTATTTCAGTGGTAAGTAGCGCCTGAGATTAGAACTCTAGTCTTTCAGTAGACTAGAAACCAATTTATTTTTTTCCTCCTAATGAAATAGAATGATACTTCAGATGATATGTTTGTTCTTACGTGGGACAAAACCAGAATTTGGGGATTGCAAATGGGGCCAGAGTCTAAGGAGAATGGTTCTTAATGAAGCAGTGATAACTGATAACATGACAATTGCAGTATTCTGATAGGCAGCAGTGTCTCAAGGGAAAAAACAAACCTGGTTTTATACAGCAGGAGTGAGGTGAGCCTTCACTCTCCTGTGAAGTGCTGCTTGTTTGGTCGTTTCAAGTCATACATTGTGCAGCTCTTCCTGCCTCCGTGTGATGACTTGTGCTCATCCTTACTGTATCCTATCTGAGAGCTGCACACCTCTCTGTGAACCTCACTTTGAGTTCAAATCCTGCCCTACAGTGCATGAATGGTTCCTTGTCCTCCCTCCCCCTCAGGAAATCCCTTTCTCTTTTCTTACCAAAGTTATGGTCCATAGCGAGGCAACCAAAACAGACCCCTGCAGAAAATGATTTAATGCATTTCTGCAGTTGCAGAGAATCATTGCTAACTGTTCTGAAGAAATCTCCATTGATTCCAGAGAAATTTAATCAATTTTTTCCCCATTTATTTATGTTAAAGTCCCATGAGACTGTCAGAATCTAGTCATATTATGAGATATTTGCTAATAATCCTCTGACTACGAACCTAGACTGATTTGGACAAACCCATGGCGGCTGTTACTCATTCCTGGATCTATTTCTAGATGAATCAAACAATGTCCTTCACTATTTGCTGTAACTGTTTTTTCTCAGGAATCTAAGTGTGGCTGACTGAACTAATGGCTTGGTTTCTGTCTTTGAAAAAGGGCTAGTCAAGTTTGCTTCCTTTCAGTCTCCCATTGTCATGCAGATCTCCATTCTCCCCCGTTGGCTCAGTGGTAGCAAGGAGTGTTCAGTAGCTTTGCCGTGGATCCCTGAGTGCTCTGTCCCCGCGGGATGAGTTCATTCAGCCCCCTGCCATGTGAAGCACACTGCTGTTTGCTGGGCAGGTTTTTGTCATGCTTCTCCAAGAGTGCCATCATTAAACTGCAGTGGCTTTCAGAACTTCACATAGTTCCTCCTCCTTCGTTAAAATCAAATCTTATAAATGTTTTAAAACATTGCACTTTCACAGTTGTGCATGAGAAGCAATATTTATGTTTGGATGAGGTCTAAGTGCTGACTTTATATCTGTGGAAATAATTAAGAACGTTATTTTCAAAGACCGTGCCAAGTTCTTTGTCCATCTCCTAGATCTTCAGCTTGGTGGGTTTTTATTGGTTGAAATCATCACTGAGTAAAGTGATGTATGATTCTTAGCCATAATTGAAGTAGAAAATACATTCCCTAATTTTCTGGGAAGTAACATATCTGCATATTCTACAGAAAAAGCAAGATTTAGAGAGGATGCTTCCTCTGTTGAACACTATAAAAATGATGCATGTGCTATTTTGATTTGACATTCTGTTCTTTCTTTTTTTTAAAGTTAAATGGCTTGGAGCAGGAGGGAGTGGTGACTATAAAAAAAATTCTTTACTGAGTCATAAAGAAAAACAAAGAGAAGAGGGAGATATGTATATAAATGTCTTGTAAACATTTTCAGATTTGCTTTCTCACAGCTTTCTTGTGTGACCTTGAGCAAGCCTCTTAGTACCAGATCTAGTGGAGGACATCACTAAATGCCTCCATCCAAAAGTTAAAGATTTATAGGTGCATAAGCACTTGCCAGTAAGGTTCTGTGGGTATTTGAAGTTCCTTTTGTCAGGCTATGACAGATTTATGTCAGACTAGGTAAAAAGTTCAGTCTGAGGACAGCTGACATATTTTTACAGGCTCAGAGGCAGTATATAGCGTAGCCTGAGCTACTGTTTTTGTTTGTGGTCAGAGGTTGGTTTTTTTTTGTTTGGGGGTTTGGGTTATTTTTTGTGTGCTTTCTTTTTTTTTCCTTAGTATGAGAAAAAACTGCAATTTAGATGCTGCAATATTGCAAGTTAGGAGTGCAATAACAGTTTGGAATGCAGAGCTCTGATTACTAAAGAGTGGCTAATGAATGATGTTATGTCCTGGTGAAAATGGCAGTAATAGTGGTTTGTGCAAGAGTTATCTGAGGGGAATGTTCTATTGTATTGATCCCAGCCTGACAGACATACACCAGCTTCTCACAGAAAAATAAATTCTCATATAAAATGTTGCTCTGCTTTGGTGCTTCATAAAAATCAGATTAGATGAAATGCAAAGCCCTGCAAGATGACTGAGCTGTGAATGGAATATGGTTTGAGAGCACAATGCGTGGGAATGATGGACAAATCCTGCAGGAGCACTGTTCCTGACGTGCTCGCTCCAGGAACTCTTAGCAGGCAGCAGCCAAAGCAGCCTCTGCCAGGAGCACTTGTCTCTTGCTGTCTTTATCTGAAGGCTGAGCTTGTGGTGCAGTTCCTGTGTCCATAGCACTTGGCCCTACCTCAGTGCTTTACTAAACAGAACATTCGTATACAAAATGGAAAACTTGGATTTTGCTCACTCCTTAAGTTAACGCAGGACGGAGATTTTTTTTTTTCTCATGTGGTAGCAGATTAGGATGTAGAGGTGAGGATCTCTGTGTCTCCTGTGAAATTCAAGTTCTTTAAACAGTTAGGATTATGTTAAGAGCTTCTTAGCTCTTCCCTGGCTCACAACCTTGTTTTGAAGGTTTTGTTTTCTCTGTTTACGAGGGTTCTGACCCCTGGTAATCATTCAGCCTTTGGATTCCAGCTGTTCTGTCTAAGCTGGAACAATGCTACACAGGGCTGAAACCAAAACCTAAGGAGAGAAATCACTGTTACATACCCTGACAAATTGTGTTAGTCTTGTCTGGAAGCCAAAACAATATTCCTACTTTGCAGTCCCAGTGACCTTGTCAAGTTGGGTGCTTAGTCCTTCTTTTTGTGTTGTCTTTCCTGCACACATCCCTGGCACGTTCTGCAGTTTGCGTTTGCTAATCCCATGTGCAGTTTCCCTCTAAAATTCACTCCAGTCATTTAGCACTTAAATTTCTTATGCAGTCACTCTGCATCAATTTTTACTTACTTAGTCTCCTTCTTCCTCCAAGCCTTTGTCATCTGTCATCCACACCTCGTTTCTGTTGGTGCATTCTAAAGGTATTGACTCATTCTTTTTGCTCCCAGAAAGGTACTTCTCACATCAGATTCAAACAAACATAACAATCCCACCCCCACAGATGCTGTCTTCTGTTTTCCTGTCCATGGTTAGTGGAGGTCTATAAATTATTTCAGGATCGCAAAAGATTATGCAGCCTTACATTAAAGTTTCTTACTGATGTATTAGTTTATAGACAAATAACAGATGTGCCAGGTCTCTGGGTAAAATTCCTGGCAAAAGAGGCATTTTCACTAAAAGCTGACATTCTTAGAGCAGTACTTTGTATGTCAAGGATCTGAACCTAAATGGAGAGCTAAATTCCCTGCAACTAAAATTTGGTTGCAGACCAAAGCCTTGGAGATGCTGATGATATTTTATTGCTAAATTAAAGACAGAGAGGATAGGTACAGAGACAATATAAGGAGTAATATTACTTCTCTATTTCCTGCCCCCC
>VZTH01015456.1:333290-451168 GCA_013397815.1 Aleadryas rufinucha | reverse complement strand
CCCCCCCCCCCCAATTTACAGGTAGGTTATATTTTTTAAACACAAGTCAAATGATAGCCAAATGTCCTGCTCCACTTGAGCCTTTCCCCTGTGAGCTCACTGGGGGTGCCTGTGGGAGAAGTGAACTGCATTTCATCGTGGGCAGGTGGGTGCATTCCCTGCTGTGGTGTGAAGAGAGTTGAACCTGGGCGGTCAGGGAAGGGAGTTAGTGAGAGCAATAATTGAAAGCACGCTAAAGAGCTCTTGATCCTGGCCTTGGCCACTTTCTTGACTTGCTGAAAATGAAATGGGAAGGTTTTTATTTGCTTTGGAAAGTGATTCATTGGAATTGCAAAGAGCTAGCTGAGAAGCTGTTAAGAATCTTGAAAAGGTTAGAACAAATGAAGATGAATTTAAAGAAGTGTGTGTACCTGTGCCTGCATACTGCATGAATCTCGCCTAATCTTTCTCCATCACTTATTGTCAGTAGTAAGGATAGTCCAGAAAGGCAATGTGCTCCCTTTCTGAGTGTCTTTAATAGTTTAGGGGAGAAATGACAGATGCTTCTGACATAGTTACAAAATTAAAGCAGTTATCAAGGGAGGGAGAAAAGAAAACAATTCTGAAAATAAAATATAGGCAGTAATAATGTAAAAAAAGATGTGAACAATATTGGAGTCCTCCAAAGAAAACGCAGAAGAGAAGTATTTTAAGATAATTCAAAATAACTTCAATAAATTCTCTCTGTATCCTTCATTCACTGCCTTTAGTAGTTCATTTCTTCACTGCTTTTAGTAGTGTTAGTAAAACAGCTCTTAAAGTCTTTGTGCTTGTAAGTAGAGATAAACCTTAACCCATCTTACAGGAGTCTTGCTAGGGGTGTTACTAGGAATGAGAGTCTAAAAAATGTTGTTAGAGATGGCACTTTGAAGGATTTCTGCAGGGAGCTGTGACCTTTCCATGGAGTGCTGGTGCCCCTCCCTGTGGGAAGCAGGACCCCCAGAGGAAGCAGAGCTGAGGACACGGATCACCCACAGAGCTGTGCAGTGCATGGCTCCTGGTGAGCAAGTGTGCCATGGGTGCCACTGGGGAGTGACCTGCAGCAGGGTGACTGCTCCTCCAGCCTGGATCACTGATCCCCCACGTTCTACAGTAGCAAATACTCTAAAACCCCAAGCAGAAAAGCCTGACCCTGGTCATTCATCAGTGCTCTTGGAGGCAGCTGTGATTGACGTGCTCCTGTTCACATGTGAGAGGTGTGATCATGGAATCACAGAAGGCTTTGGGTTGAAAGGGACCTTTAAAGGACATGGAGTCCAACTCCCCTGCAGTGAGCAGGGACATCTTCAGCTACATCAGGTTGCTCAGAGCCCCAGCCAACTTTACCATGAATGTTTCTAGGGATTGCTACCTGCTGCCTCTTTGGGCAACCTGTGCTGGGTGTTTCACCTTCTTTGTTCAAAATTTCTTCCTTCTATCTACTCTTAAATCTACCCTCTTTTAGTTTTAAACCATTACCCACTGTCTTACTTCAACAGGCCCTGCTAAAAAGTTTGTGTCTTTCTTGTTGGGCCTTTAAGAGGTGTTCCATCCTTCAAGGATGCTTTACTAAATATGCATTTATTCTGATCCATTTGGGTAGCGTTTTTTTTTTTTTCCTTTATGGATATTGCATTGTGCATGTGTCCTGTGAATGTGAAGTGCTCTGCCAAGATCTTGTCGTTTCCAGTCTTTTCTGATCCAGAGTGGGACAGATGTAGGAAATATATGTGTGAATGTGAGTGCGTGCTCTCCAGAAGCTGCCTTGGAGATGGAACTGACCCATGGTTTGTGTAGTCACATATAAAAACACTAAGGCACGTCTCACACCATTTAATAAAACAAAACCAAAATCAAAACAAAAAATCCAAACCACAAAAATCACACGACAAAATACCCCTCTTCTGGTGGGTCCAGGTGAATTGAGGTTAGCCTTAATTTCAGCAAGGTTTCAGGTTACTGCAGCACGTTTGCTGTTCTGGTAGTTCAATTAGAATGATGGACATAGGGAGCAAAATGGAAAGTGCTCCAAGTCAAAGAATCTAGTTTGAATTACAGCTTCCTTTGAGGTTGTTAATGGGAGTTCACTAGAGGCAGTGCTAGCACTGGTGGGAATTGTTCTGTAAAATTTTCTGGCACATACAAAATTTATTTAGGTAGAAAATCAAAGTTAAAAGCTGAAGCATGTTCATTACTTAAATAATAAAATGCGTAGTTGCCTTTTAGCAAGATGTACTTAATTGTAATACTTAATCCTCTTTTTTTGGAAAGAAGTAATGTTAATAAAATGTAACTGGTTAAATCTTACAAAAGTTTTAAATTAGACTTTTTACCATGCATATAAATTTTACTGTGTTTATGCATACTATAAGAATGGTTTATGGACGTTCATATAAAGACTTTATACCTTTGCATAATAATTTTGCTGCAATATTATTTTATATGTCACAAAAATGTCACAATGGTTTATTTATGACTATCAGTTCCTCTGCTTTCTCTTTGTAGTTATAGAATTACAGAATAATTTCGTTTTGAAGAGACCTCATGAGGGTCCTGGTACAACCTCCTGCTCAGCTTGGATCAGCTCAGGGGTCACATGAGTTTACTCAGGGCTTTATCCAGGCGTGTCATGAAATTTTCTGATGATGAGACTGTTCAGCCTCTCTGGGCAGCCTGCTCCACTGCTGGGGTGTCCTTCCAGGGACAGAGGTTTTGCTTTTATCTAACCTGTGCCTTTCTTTTTCAATTTGTGCCTGTTGTGTCTCGTTCTGCTACCATGCAGTGCTGTGCAGACCTTGACTCTGTCTTACTGCACATCTCTCCTGGGCAAGATGCATTTAAATAAATACAGTACATAGACTTCATAAATTCTGTTCTCTAAATAGAAGGGTTATATGTGTTTATGGTTCAGGGCTTGTTAAAGGCAGTATCATAAAGCTGATTTTTGTATTTCTTTACACATGAAGAAAGTTTTTTCTTACAACCCTGTACACTGCTTTCTTTTTGAGACTTGCAGCAGTGGCAGACCAAATGACTTAAAATTCAGTAGTTTGGTAGAATCAGTTGTCAGTCCAGCATATGGTTGTTTTGAATGGGAAAGGCTTTAATCTTATTTAACAATTGTTTTGTAATTGTCTTAGAAGATGAATTCTTTTCCAGTATGTCTAATCCATAGGTTTTTTGAATATAGAGTAGATTAGTATAGTTTGAAAGAACTGTAGAACTTATAGCTATGTAGTTGTAGATCTATTCACACTGCACTAATGAATACCTTGTGAAAGTAATGGAGTTGTCATAAGACAGAATTTCTGCCACCTCCAGTATTGAATCCTTCTATAGATGGTGGGTAGAGACTTGGAGAAGTTTTTTAATTGACAGGTTTTACCTGTGTGCTGTAATTCATTTAGACATTGATGCGAATTTTTATGTGGCACAGTGGAAAAGTTATTTTTGTAATGGAAAATGTAAAATTGTATTTTCATATCATGTCCATTCAGTGCAATGCTGTCGTGACAGGAAGAGACAAATGTGGCTGCTGCATTGTAACGGAGAGATGAATGGCAATAATCTCCCTGCTACAGAGAGTCATTCACTGCTCTTTTTAGTACAGTTTCTAAAGAAGAAATCAGAAATTTGAGGTGTGGTTTATGACCAGGATTTTGGGACAGTTCTAGTAGTCATCACACCTGTTTTCCTTAAGCTTTGTTCTCCATAGACTGGACAGTGGCTTAGTGAAATGCCATTGTTGAGTACATTTTTACAATTACTTATTTTTGTGAGAGACAGACACACTGTGATACACACATGCCGTTAATTCTAAATTTAAAGACAGAGAAATGTGTACCTTTTCTGTTTTGTCTTACACTGCCTCTTGTGTACCATTACCTATTAGCTTTGTTCTTGTGGTATTGAGTAATTCTGATCCCGTAGAAAGGTCTCTTCAAATGCAAACCTAAAAAAGGGATATGTAACTACATAACTGGAGCACGTTAAGGCTTCTGATCTAAGGATTCCGGTCTAGCACTGGTTTGCTCCTATGAGCAGAACGCCCCTCCTTTCAATCAGTGAGCTCATGGAAGCAATCACCTCTCGTTGTCAGCCCTCCTTAGGGTGAAGCTGTCACTCTTGCGTTTCATCTCATGTCTGATTCTGTTGATCTGAACTCTCCTAATGCCCAGCTGGGGCTGTGTGTGGGAGTGGGTCTGCAGGGTCTGCTCTGCTGGTCCTTTGTGTGTGCAAACACCAATTGTTTCCAGAGTGCCCGAGGAGGCTGCCAGACCAAGCTGGGGTGCTCCCCTTTTGCCATCGTGTGATTTAGCAAACAGTCCTTGCTGATTCATTTTAGCAGCCTCAGTTTGCTGTGGGTAATGTTGCTGAAGGGTAAGGACTGGAAGTACACCAGGGAACAGTAAACCTGGTTGAATCTCCTGCAGAGCCTGGTCTTTGAAAGCTTGTTGGATATATCGGGTGTCACTGCTGAAAACCAGCACACACATCCCCTCCCCAGCCCTACAAAAGCATGCTATTATGTTAACTTGTTGTCAAATACTGTGCATTGTTATGGTTAGATTTCATGATACTGCATAAATGCTAAGCATACACTATTCCTTTAATTTTTCATATATTTGCCTTGTGGCACACAATATTTTAACTGTTTGGCTGTAGGGCTTTTTCCTTAAGATTAGGGTCTTTCTTCACTGTGAATGGTTAGAAAATACTTTATTTTCATACCAAACCCCTAAGCCAGATGTCAGCTTTATCCATTTCTATCTGGGGAAAACTAAATTTTTCATCTGGAATAATTTGAGTAGGATAAACTTTGCTCAAGTGATCTTTTTATGACTTGTGTTTCTTTTTTTTGCAATACTGGTAAAACTCAACAGAATTTCCTATGACTATTTAGCACGTTACAAATTCTTGTAATCGTATTTTAATGGTTTATATGTTCTTGGGAATTTAATTATATGGGTGGTACTGTTGTAAGAAATTCAGAAAGGAATTAGAAGATAGTGGCAGAATAAATCTTAGATGGTAAGTGTTCTGTATTTTCAGATTATGTCCTCTCCATCTGGGAAGTAAGTTGTTTCAGTGGCCCCTAATTGCATTAAGCAGTATTAATAAACAAAACCCCAGTGTTTCAAGGGGATGAAGTGGAGCAGTTTTTCAGTTACTACAAAATCTGCCATTGAAAAAAAGGCAGTTTGCTGGGCTTACAGTTTTTCATCATTTGACTCTACAAAGATTTTATTAAGGAGTTGTAGGAGAAATCAAATGTGAAGAAGCAGTACATTTTGAAGGTAAAATATGAGCAGATGCTCTGGGCAATAGGAGGGCTGCATAAGGCGGTGTGCAGGTGTACAGAGCAGCAGGAGGTTTCCACAAGTCAACATTCATCTTCATTGTGAGAGATTCAGCGATGAAAACTGGAAGAACGACGCTGCTCTAACAGGGCAGCCCTATCACCTCTGAGTTACAGTGCGCTGGGGAAGGCTGCTGTGCAACTGAAGTGTGGGGCTTTTACAAAGTGGAGTATTAGTGGGGGTAGAAATGATTCAGACTTATTTATGACACAAGATCACCAGTTTAGAAATAGGAACTGTTACTTCTGTTCCTGTCTGTCTGTGAAGCCTGTGGGCTGTTAATGGTTTGCTAATTAAAGCATTACCACACAAGCAGTCTCACTGGGGTCCCGTGTTAAGCCACCTCAGCCCCGTGGAGCAGCTGACCTCCAGAGTGGTTACTTGGAGCAAGAGGTTCTTTCACGACCCTGTCTAAGTTTGTTGGTGTTGAGTTGGAGTTTGATGGTCCTTATGGGTCCCTTCCAACTGGGGGCATTCTATGATTCTGTGATAAAGAACACAAACCAAACCCATGTGAACACATTATATATTGATGTAAATTATGTCTATTATAATATACATATGTATATCTACATTATATTACATGTATATCTACATTATATTATACGTATATGTATAATATGTATTATTATGTATATCAATGTAAATTATTTGACCATTCTTAACAGTTTTTACCATTGGACTGAAGTCCAGTGCTTTGCTTCAGAAACACTTGTGGAAGAACAGGCTTTGTGCTTTTAAAGAGTCAGCTCCTCCTTTTGGGCACAAATATTTCCTGAGGGTACTCACATTCCATGACTCTGTTAATTCACCCATAGGAGAGTAAAAAGACAATATTCTTATGGTTCTGTAAGCCAAGGCAGAAGGCCACATGGCTCTGGTTCTGCCATTTTTTAGTGGGTAAATACCCTGTTGAGTCAAATGCGACTTCTGTGTACACAGACCTAAAGCATCAGGCTTCATGGCCGTAATCCAATGAAGCTGTTTAAATGTGCAGGTTATATTTTCCAAAATGAGTGGCTTTTCAAGGGAAATAATTTCTTTTCAGTCACTATTTTTAGCAAGGAAAGAAAAAATTGCAGTAGCAGTAGAATATATTTCTCCTTCAAAGTTTGCTGGTTCCAAATGCCAGTCCGTGGTTAGAGCTGCAATACCATTTTTCTTTTGGCATTCTATTTTATACGCTCAGAGCTTTCGAAATATTCATCCTTAAGGCTGAAATTTTTCATGGATGACCTATTCTCAAAGGTGAACTTATTTTTGAATGCAGGAAAAACCACTGTCTAGTCCCTTTATTCATAAAGTTATGGGGAAGGCAGAAATTTCATCTGCTCTGTGAGATTGTTAAAAGTTAGCTTTGAGTGTGTCCTACACTCACTGTGGAGTCATGATATGTGCTTTGGTGCTTTTAGGATTAAAGTTTCTTTTTAAAATGGCACACAATACATACCTTGCAATTCTGTATTACTCTTTCTGATGTGATTTTAACCAATCCCTGAATTCTTAAGGAACCATAACATCCACAGTGGGGCATAATTTTAAGGTAACTTCTTTAAAGAATTGCCTGCTCCAGTTTTCCCTCTTGACGGACTCATGTAGTACTGGTGTTTTTATCACAGCAGCTTCTGCACACAGGCAGATAGAGTTTCTCTTTTAAATAAATTTCCCCAAAGTTAAAAAAGGGCTCATTTTTTTATCTTTGCAACCCAGAAATGTGGAGACTCTTGTTAATGTTTGTTTGTTTTTTGAAACTGCTGGGATCCTGAATGAGTCAATCATCTGGGTGCCTTTTGAACCCCAAACAGACAGGTATTCCTGCTGATTCCTAAATGATGTCCTTCACAGCTTTGCTGCTGTAAACCATGTCTGTGCAAAGCTAAAGAGCAGAAGGCAGGAGGTGCAGAAGGAACAACAAACTTTTTTTTTTTTCCCCTTTTCCCCCTTTCCACAGAACTGAAAGGGTGGGAAATGGTGATGAAGTAATGAACAAAAAATGAGTGGTAAAAGAAGAACATTTGGTAAAAACATACAGAACTTACAGCGGTGTTACAGGAAGGTGGCTAAGGGGAGGGTGGGATATATTTTTTTAAGTGGCTTTTAAAAAGCAGTGCTGAGTGACATCTGCATGGAGATAACTGTGTTGTTAGGAGTTATCTGTGGTGCTAATTGTAATGCTTTGCTGCACGAGTTGGCAATGAGATGATTTTCCATCCTTGGGGACCTGTTGTGCAGCCCTTTCTTGTGCTGAGCAGCAGCGCTGGATGCTGACATCGACGCGTCTGTAGCTGCTCCGCCTACTCTTGATGTGCTGGCCTACTTGCAATTACTGAAAAATTATGGCGAGGAATCTGGATGTTTCAAATAGATGCAAATTTAAAACAGCCTGCAGGCTGTAAAATCAAAAGCTTTGATTTTACATGGTTCTTTAGTTTCTGGCTTGTTAGTGAAATCAGCAGAAACTTTATTAGCAATGTTAAAGCTGCAGCAAAATGCAGTGAGTTTTGACTGATGGTGAGACTTGTGAACTGAATTTATATTTTGGATTATAAGGGGTTGTTTCCTTCTGTAGAATAAAATCAAAGCATTTTGATGACCAACCCTTTCTGGTTTAGGTAAAAGAACACCATTGAAGTTTCAGCTTTAGCACCTTGTGGCACTGAAAAGATGCTGTTCTGCAAGTGCATTGCCATGTAGCTGTGCCAGCTTGGGACCAGCAGTGTTGGGAAGCAATAAGTTGAGACAGAAATTTTTTTCCCTTACATCCTACTTCTTCAGTTTCTTGAGTATTTCCTGCCATCCAAGAGTGCAGATATTGTATCAGTTCTCTTCAATACTCCATCACACACAACACTCGTGGCTGCTGCCCAGTCCTGACCTACTCAGATACCTGTTAATGCTTCTCACACCAAAACCACTTTTCACTGAGATTGGGGAGGATAAGACATCATTGAGTAGTTGTGGCATTGTCCATCTGCCAGCATTTCAATGTGGCCAATTCTGAATCTGCAGAGAAGGATCAAACATGAGCTTTTCCTTTTCATTGTTGCTTCTGGCTTGTGCTGCCCCACACCTTTCAGGCACTGTGCTTCATTCCCGGGAGTGGTGTGGGGACAAAATGAGTGCTCACGTACAAATGAAAGAGAATTAATGAATAATCTTCCTGCAAAAGATTGTGTGGTGCCTATCTAGAGTCACTTCATGTCTGAAAATAGGTAACAGCAGGCATGGGAGAGCAGACAAACTGCTGCAGATTCTACTTCATCACTCCCAGTTCAAGAATAAACAATCAGGCGAAAATAATGCAGCTCTGTTCTGTCAGTAGCTACCTTTTGCATCACCAGCATCAGACAGAAGGATTCCTTCAGGTGTTGTAACCCAGAGCTTTTGGAACAGCACATGAAATGTAAGAAGTAAGCCAGAGATTTTATCTGCAGGTATGTTTGAAACATATTAATAAATATTTCCTTTATTCAATGTGTTTGGTAACTTCTCTAATTCTAGTAATTTATGATTCCTAGTCTAAGTGGTCATTGTCTCTTAGCACACACATTAAGGTGTTCTTGTTCTCCTGGATTTTTTGTTTCCTGGAACAGTACCAGAAGAGAATATATGTGAAATTTACTGTGATTTTGGTTAGTAGCCCTCCAGGACCTTGATAAGTCAGCACTGCTGGAACAAATTTTAGAGGCACTGCTTCTGTGTGACCTTGAGACATCCAGATCTTGTGCTTCCCTGCAGCAATTGAGGCTTTCTGGGTCTGTGCTTCAGGCAGAGATATTTCAGCCATCCCAGTAACTACAGGAGGTGTTTGTCTGATCTCTCACTGTTGCAAGACTTGGACAGGGCTCTGCTCCAGCTCCACTGTGTTCTCTGTGGGCTGAACGTGCCTCTCACTGAAGCCTTAATTCTCTTCTTTTGTTGGTGATATCCATCGAAGACCTGAGGGCAGAAAACTTAGTTTTCTCTAGATAAAATAGAGAAGTTTAGATAATGATACTTCCACTTTACTTTTGTACTCACATTGTTTTATTTAGGGAAGTAGTTTAGATGGAGAATTGGAGCAGCATTATCGTTTAGTGACGTTTGATGTAAGTATATTTCTAAATCTGCATAAATTCTCTTCATTGTTTTTGCAGCATTTCTGCAGGGGTAGATCCTCAGCTCATAGAGTTTTTGAGTCACAGAATGGTTTGTGTTGGAAGGGACCTTCTGCCTTTAAAACAGGTGTGACAGCTGGGATCAGATGGAAATAAGATCCTAGATCAAGGGACACAGATTCTGTTCAGTGCTAGCACTAATTGTTTTAATTGTTTGAAAGATGTGCTGGCTTGTGACAACAATTTTGAAGAAGAAATTGGAACTGTTCTTGGTTATGAAAATATTTCAGAACTTCACGGGGTTCACTCAGGAATGGCAGTAGTGCCTAGAACCCTGGAATAAAGCTAAACCCGTTTGGAATAGCAGAGTGCAGAAGAAGTGTGGAAGAGGACAGGCATCTGTGATGAAAAAAGAACTGATTCTAATGCTTTTGGTAGTCATGTGATAATGAAAAATGAAGGGAATGGCATATCCTGGCAAGAATTCAGTAATCACTGAAGAGAGAGCTCAGTATGATGCCAAATGATATAGTTACATGATAGTTTTCTACAAAGAGAAAAGATTCTGGAGATTTATAAACATTAGGACCTTTGACCTTCTCCGAAAAACCCATTTACTGTTAAAGGGTGGCATGTTAAATTATGTGCTTGAAAAATGTGAAAATAGGAACAGCTTTGTAACCATGGGACTAATGCAGAATGTGGTGCTCTTAGAGAAGGCTCTGTCTGCTGGGGTTTGGATCAAAGTGGGTTTAACAGGAAGTTGCCAGCATTCCTGTTTGTCCTGGCCTAAATCCTCATCGATAGCGTTTCAGAAGCATATGAAAAGAAGAGTTGGAACATAACCTGTTCTTTGCAAAGCATTCTCAAAAAGTAAATGAGAGCCATTCAGTCAATACATGATGTGCAGTGGGTATAAATCTTTCAGGGCTTCAGATGAAATCCAGGGTGAAAAAATCTTGAGAGTTGAGCCACACAGTATCTGGTTCTCTGTGAATAGAACTCTGACTGTTCCTGGGTACCATGAGATGTGGCTGTCTTCCATTTTGTTAAGGAGAAATTATTTTTGCTTTTGCAGTGCTTAATTTTTAAATGAATAAATTTTATTAAAATGAAACTGCTTCAGTAGTGTTGCAGTAATACAGAATTCAGTAGACTTCTGTTCATTCTAGGATGTCAGAGAAAATGTAAGGTTTTTAACATTATCCAGCTCCCTGGTGCATGAGAGGTGTTCGTTTCCCTTCTAGCTTGTGACCTATTTAAAACTGAGCAGTGTGATGTGCTTTACATACCCCTTCTGGTACAACCACAATTAATCTTATTTTTTTTCCAATTTCAACATTTGCTGCAATAATTCTCACATGGTTGATCACAGCGGCCATTAGGGAGGTAAGGTTATAGGATCTGGGAACAAAAAGCTAGTGAGACAACATTATAGCAGGTTGTTTTCAATGACAAACTGAAAATAAAAAGGATGATGAGCAGTGATGTTCTGAGTGTTAACATCTTTGACCTGCAGATTCAGGTAAAGCCTAAACACCAGAAGAATAAAGCATCCTTAAAATTTTTGTTCCAACTTCATTATGTAACTTAGTTTTTGTAGTGTTTAGGTGTATTTATAGATCTCTTTTGAGGTCACACATTTTTGCAGTTTCAGAAGCACTTTCAGTATCACAGATGATTTTATGAATCAAATGGAAACACGGATTTAAATTCTGGTGAATAACCGCTCAGGTTTTTCCTTGGCTTTGTGAAATAACACAAACTCTTTCTAATGTATTGTTACATACATTTCCAGTGTTCTTTTAAAATTAGTCTTACCATAAAAGAGAATACCCACTGATGAAACCTTTTTATGTCCTTTTTGTATGCATAATTTATTCAGAAGAGTGGCGCAACTGTGCCTTTCCTAGAGTTTCTTTTGCATAAATAAATTCGGAATGTATTTATGTAAATACATAATTATTTCAATCTTAAATGCTTAATTATTCCCTCCACTTGGACAGGAGCACGGGGTGTTTATACAGCCCTCCTCCTGGGTGCTTTGTTCTTTGTGGGGAGTGCTGCTGGGCAGGGTGTGCTGCCCCCGCTGCCTCCCGCGGCGTGGGGAGCTGGACACGGGAGCAGGCTGGGGAGCTGGACACGGGAGATGTGCAAACCTTCCCTTCTTCCTGTGCAACTCGAAACAGGACTAGAAATGAAAGATGGCTTGTGTGCCCTGCAGCCCCCATCCCTTTTTTAATCCTTGGTGCAGGAGCTGGGAGATGGTGTGCGGTAGCCTTGGCAGCTGTGGAGAACTGAAGCTCAGTTATCGTTCATGTGTGGTTGCTGAGGAACTCCTGATGGTGTCCCAGCTGTGTTCTTTGGCCCTGCAAGAGAATCTCCCCATCTAATACTAAAAAAGCCAGCTACTTCCCTTTTTTTTCCCCCCTCAGACTTGCTGAATGGTCCATTGAGGTAGAGAGGAGAAAATAGGAGGCTCCAGGAGTGTAGGAATGGCTTTCAGGTCTGTGGGAGCATGGATCTCCTGGAGAATTCTGGCATGTCTGGTGTAAGGTGTTTGTAAATTCCAGAGCTGGAGTCTGCACTCCTCCTTAAACCTTCCAACTACTTCCTAAAGAATGGACATATTATATGCTGACAGGGTGTGTTTCTGACATAGCACTTGAGGAAGAATCCCTTGTGCAATGGTTATTATCTGTCACTCACTGCATTTCATAAATACTTGCTTGTCTGGATATTCAATAACACATATTTTAACCTTAATAGTTTTGTAATGTTCAGAAATTGCTTAGCTCTGCAGCTTATCAAAGAACATGCACTGATTAAATAGACCTTTCTGGTTACCTTCCTGAACATAAGTGTTTGTCATATTCACCACGTTTTCAAGGAATCTAACATTCAGTAAACTAATTAGTAGGTATATTTTCCATTATTTACGGAAAGATTTCCAAAACAATGTCCAAAAAATTCTGTTTCTTTTCCTAATTCTTCATCTTTTTTAGCACTCATGATGGAATGTGGTCAGAAAGAATTTTTGATGATTAATCCATTTGGTCTTTTTCTCTTGGTTTCCCACAGTGTGACTGTTTGTCATAGGCCACTCTGTGTTTGCCCAAGTCATCTTTCTTCAAGTCCATCCTTTTTATTTTGCTGAAGGAAAAAAATAGCTAAAATTGTCTCATGTATGGGTCAAAAGGCACCCTGTGTGCCCAGGGTGGTGTACCCTGGAAGCAGAAAGCAACAGCAGCTGTAACCCACAGGCTTTTCTGCTCCAAGGGGGCAGCTGCTGGAGCAGAATGGGGCTGCAGGAGGAGCAGCAGGCCCTGGCACGAGAAGCAAAGCTTCTCACTTGGAGGGTGCAGAGACAGACCTGTGACTTGCCTGATCTGCCCAGGAAGGATGAGTGGTGCAGAAACAGGCTGAGAGCTGTGCTGTGGTTTGGTTGGGAGTGAGAAACAGTGGATATCCAACCTGTACCACTTGTGCTGAAGTGAGCTGGCCCAGAAGCACTTCCAGTGGGATTGGTGACTGCAGACTGAACAGCTCCAAGGTGCAACACACCCAGCTCTGGCTCTGGTTGGTGACAGGTGATGTGCATCCACCTGAGGGTTATTCCATGGAGAGCTGCAGCTCCTTGCTGCTAATAAGGAGTTTGTTGGGTGGTGAGTAGTGCAGGTCTGGGGCATGTTCTGCCTCTGCTGCTCACCAAACAACTGCTGTTTTTCTATGCAATCCCAATAGCTGGACAGCAACAACAGCATGGCAGAGTGGTACATCTCTGTATAACCAAGTGTTGATGTCTCCTGGATGTAGCAGCTTCATTATTTGCACTTAGCCTAACTTACAATGGCACTCTTCCTCTGTGGACTTGTTTATTCATTCATATCTGGTTTTGCTTGGCACTGAAGCTGCTGCAACAAATTAAATATTTTTGCTGACTATCCTTAGCAAATATTTTTGATAATGAAACCGAGAAAATGGAACTGTTCAGAAATTCTCTGACTTAAAATGAAGAAAAAATGAGTTCCTGGATCTGCTTTTTTCAGCTTATTACCCATTGGAGTATTTCTGAGTATGGTAAGGCTTTTTTTTTCTTTAATGATTTAAATATTGTGAGTAATTCATTGCAACATGACTGTGCATAAAACTTCTTAATGAAGCAGTAGCATAATGTAATTTAGTCACTGGAGCTTCTCCATTTGACCTTTAGTGTGATAGTAAACTGCAAATGCAAAAGTGTAATATTCTTCAAAGCACATCCATGTGATTTAGAGAACTGCAGATGACATAAATAGAGAAGTAGTTCTGTATAGCTATTGTTCTAACACTCTTATCCTCCTTTAACTGGATGTTTCACCAAGGAACTGCAAGTGAAGAGGTTTCAGAAAGGTTTACAGAGTTTGAGTGGAGTATTGAGTCCTACAGAAGTTAATCTATTTGTGCTAGTATATAGAACTATAATCCTGACCAAAAAAGGTATCTCTGGCTGTAAGAACTGGAGATGCAGAGCACTCATGTGGAAAGTGGAAAATAAGGGAGTTTAATTTTGACTATTTCTCGATTTTTTTATATACAAGACAGGCTGCTTTGATCTATTGGCTGTGTTAACTACACCATATGTGATCATTTGGTTCTTGGCTTTTTTGTAACTGGTATCATGAATTTTCTACTCATGAAAAGCTGAATGCCTTCTATTCATTTCAGTGAAATGTCTGTTTTTCTTTATTGACTGGACAACAGAAAGCTGATGAACTCGTTACCTGTCATATTTCTAATGGGCTGTTTGCTTTGTGGTTTGTACAAGCTATCAGTTTGAAGCCTTGCATTCCTTTAAGAAAATTAAATCTTTAACCTTTTCTAAAACAGAAAAATCTGGCAAATTCTGAGAAATCCATCTAAGTGATACAATGAGTTTTCTTTTAGGATGCATTACTGACTAGGAAGACGTTATTAGAGTACTTGATTTTTGACATATGGTATTTGATGAACTGTATAGTCCAAGGATTTGATACCAGCATATGGGGCCTTCATTTGAAGTCCAGAAGTTCAAATGTTACTTTTTTCTGGTGATGTGAGATGACACATAACAGCTGTTCCCTGTCCTACTGACAGTCTGTCCATTTATTAGTCTACCAACGCCCACATGGTAATTAGTTTAAATTAAACAGCAGCAATGTCTCCAGTCCCACGGAGCCTGGTGGTGTCACTCATGTTTTCAGAGGGGCTTCTGTGGTCCTTTGCTGAATCAGAGCCTGAGTAAGAGAATGATCTCAGTAGTGAGTAGGCACAAAGTATCTCATGAATCAGGTCCCTTTGTTATCTTAAAGAAGTTATTTTTTAAAAAAATGCTTCTTGCAGAAAAAAAGAATGAGTTTTAATGGCTTGGGAAGAGTTTTTGCCAGTCTTAATGGATAGATGGGTAGCTAGATGTTCTGTGGGAAAATTCTGTACCTTTCCCTGGAGAGGAACTGCTGAATAAATTATTACTTAACCTAATGGTAAAGTTTGGGTCAGTTCTTTGAAGATAAATTAATCCTCATTTGAAGGTCATGCTGTGGCTGGTATTGTTTCCAGCTCAATGATTAAAAGCTTAGTCATCCTCTTGGGTCTCTCCTGGATTGGTGCCCTGTGTGGAGGAACTGAGTCTGAGCTTGGCAGGGACCAATAGGCCAGTGCATTGGTCAGTGTATTGATAAGGAGCTCTTACAAAGAGCAAGAGAGTAGTGACATTCATCTTTTGGGTTTGTTCTCTTCCAGAAGTGAATTACTGCATTTTTGAAGCCATTTTTTTTCCACGTCAAAAGTAGCTAAAACTCACTTTACTGATTTATCCTCCGAAGTTCTCATTTTTTCCTGTTTTGTAGCAGTGAAGAACACTGAGAAGTGAAAGCTTAGGGAAACATGGAGTTAGGCAGGCATTGTTTCTGTCTGGGTTTCCACCTCACAGCACGGTTCTGGGTGGTTCCTTCACTCTAGGCCCTCTGCTAATCAGGAGAGAAAGAGATCAGAGAAGAGTTGGAGATCAGAGCTCTCCCTGGTTCTCCAGCATTAACCTCATCCATGTCCCACTTGGAGCAAGCTGGAGCTTAGGGAGCTTTCACTCCAGATGATCTTTCATCAGGGTGTGTGGGGGGAATGACAGGCCTATTTTAAACAGAATACAAGGCTGTTTGCAGCTGCACCTCTGCAAAGCTTTCCAGAAGCTTCTAATTAGTCCCTGTAGGTTTCACTGAAGTAAGTGCTGAGCAGGAATGTTATTAGCAAGGGTTTGTGCACTGTGGTGCTCTCGGGTACAAGCTCTCAGGGGAGGGAGGAGGAAATGTGCAGTCTGTGTTGGGGAAGTTAAGCAGCCTGCTTTGGAAGTAATGATAATTGTCCCGTTATTTCCAGAGGGCAGTAGGGAGTGTTGCAGTTCTTCCAAGCTGACAGCAAGACTAAAATCTCTTGCACAACCAGTGTGACCCAGAAGTTTCTCTTGGGGGGGTCTCTTCAGCCAGGCAGTCTGCAGAGCACCACACTCCTGCAGCACTGCTGTCCATGCAGCAGCCAGGGAGGGAAAAGTGCCTAGAGACTTTAATTGGACAGATAATGAACTTTGTTCCCCTTATCATATAATCCATTGCTAGTTTGCTATGTAGTTTTCTTATGCTGATTGCCTTTTCTCTGGCACGTAGATCCACTTACACCACTGTTTTTGTAACTTACAGAAACTGTGAGTTTAGCCAGGTCAGATAAAATGTGTATTTTTGTTTTGCTGCTCATTGTGCAGTTACTGTAAATGGTCATGAATGATCAGGAGGTTTCCTTGCAATGTAGCACCCATTGAATGCAACGTCCAAATGTTATATGGAAATAATTTTGTTATGGTAGGAAAAAATCGTCTTATAGAGATTGTAAATTGCTTTTTACTTGGTTATCTGAGAAGACTGTAATTATCAAAATTGTTTTCCAGGGTGTTGTTATGTGGTTGGCTTTTTGGCAGTTTTCTGTTACTGTGGTATTAACAGGCTGAATCAGCAGCAGATGTGAACGCACTTCAGTGACTTTCACAAACCTGAGTTTCAAGGCTAGCTGTTCAATACACTGCTCAAAAGAATTTCAAATGTTTTGAATTTGGGACATTTTTCTGTGCTGAAGTGATTGATGAGACTAATTTTAAATCTAGAAGTTGTCATTCTGTGACTGCTTAACAAGGACAAATTATTTTTGTCTAAGTTGGAAGAAGAGTGTCTAAAAAGCAGGAAAAATAGTTAATAACAGACATGCCACAGCTGCTGTGTGGGTGTTGTAAGATGAGTAAGTATACAGAATGCAGGTGTATGCACTTGTTAAATAGCTTTTTTGGGTGGGTTTTTTTCTTGTTGTTGCTGTTAGTATATGACTACCAGTTTAACAGGAGAATGTTTGCCATGCTACGCTTTCCCAATAAAATTTTGCAGTTTGGTCATAATTCTGTAGAGAGAACATGTGATGGAGAACATTGAAATTATGTTGAAGATTTGGGCAATTTTGAAATAGATTTCTTTGGTTTCAGAGAATGGTTCCTAAAAAAACCAAGCAATGCAACCCAAAATTACAGAAAAGCCTCAAGTAGAGCAAAAAACTCATTAAAAAGAAAACAGTGCAGAAAGAACCCCCAAACCCAGGAAATACAGGTGGCTTAGAATGAGATGGGAGTAGTTTTTACTGATGTTTGCTTAGTGTGAGAAATGCTTGGGGGGAAGGATTCTTCAGCTTGGCAGGAGCTGGTGCCGAGGTGCTGTGGGAGTCCTTGTGCAGACCCTTCTCCCCTCCGTTCCCCAGCTCTGGGGTGGGCTCTCAGTGCGCCTGGCCCCTCTGGAGCCCACACAGGCTGGGGGCTTGCAGGAGGCCAGGTGGCTGCTGTTCTCCTTGGGACACTGTTCTTTCCTTCTCCGTTAGGTGATCCTGTGCCAGCTGCTGTTCCTCCCACTTCTGTAATTGTTAAAAGGACTGATATTTCTTTTTCTTTTTGCTGTTGCCATTATTGACATCCTGAGAATGCCATGAGTGTTTAGCAAGCCTTCCAAAGATTGCTGCAGTCCCAAACGCTTCCTGCTTCCTCCTGTTCCAATCCTTTCTCCCCCTGGCCTGATGGTGAGAGCAAAAAGCAGAATGTGTGGCTGGAATGAAGTTTCCCTCTGCTCCCATGTTTATTTGCTCCTTCCCCTGTGGTTTCCCTTTCCTGGGAATGCCATGAGCTGTTGCTGGCAGCCTGTGTCCCTCCTGTTGGGCTCCCAGTGCCCGTGTGCTGAGGCTCTGATCCCCCCTGCTGCTCTCAATCCCACTGCCGTCCTTTGGCTGGAGAAGGGACGTCCTTTACCTCTGCTCTTACTCTGATTCTGCAACATTAGCTCTGAGTGGGCCACAGACTTCAAATGCTCTGTGGGAGGACATCCAGGAAACTCACTTTTAACATATACAGATACACAACTCATCTCACATTCCTGCTGAAAGAAATTTATATTAGAAATGGTAGAACTTTTTCTCTGAGCAAGAATAATGTCTTCAATATTGTGCAAAAATTGACTATTATAATGAAATACAAAAGATTTGTTCCCTTTCAGGTGGCAGTTATGCTTCTTAGTTTTGAAGATCAGGTCTCTGAAGGATTGCACTATTTAAAAATTCTGTTCACTTTTCAGAAATGATGTTCTAATAATAATCTAAAAAGTAAATTGATTAGATAGTCATTGAGTGTGATTTATCATTTTAACAGTGAGGTATTGTCTTATGAAAAAAGTTTTAATGCTGCATTAATATATCACAAGAATGATCTAGAAGAAAGGAAACATTTCAGAAAGGTTATTTTCATGTTAAATAAACTTTCCAAGACAAAAGAACTCTACTGCAGTTTTTATATAAATGGAATTCACAGTCCTGAAACTATAAGATGATATGTCTCAGCAACCCAGGAAATTACAACACTCATCCAGAATTGTAAGTGAAAAGCACTAGAGATACTTGTAAGTCCTGGAATTTGTGAGTGTGCTGCAAACAAAAGACTTGATACTGTAATGAGAGGAAAGTAATTACATTTAAAGTAATTATGCAATACTTAACTAGTCAGTGAAAGAAATGTCTAAGCCAACTCTTACAAGAGCAGATCCAGAAATATAAAAGAAGACTCTGTTGATGTTTATGCTGTGGTCTTTTAGTAACTTCTTCTGCAAAGGCTTATGTAGTACTTCTCACTTGGCTTGAGGAGATTTTTCATCTAATCTGTGTTTAGTCGAATTGTAAGGGACACTGGGAAACTGTGGGATCATTGGTGACGTGGGATTCATCTCAGAGCAGTGACTGCTGGTGAGAAACTCGCAGTGGCACAATGCTGGATGCTTGAGCATCCTGCCTTTGCTGGGTACATGAAGCTAAGTTTCTGTAGGAAATGTGAAAAAATAAGTATTTAAATCCTGCATGTGAGAAATTACTTGGTCTTGGGAAATCCAGTGCAGCACAGACTGATTTTCTTAGCCTAGTTTTGCTACTGGGGCTTTACCAGATGATATCTAAAACACAGGGTTATTCTCTGGGAGTAGTTTCAGTGCTGGGTGCTGACCTCTGTTCCCATCTACTGAATGGTATTTTCTTCTTTGACACACAGCTGGAGATAAAGGAAGAGTCTGGTGCAGTGGGAGATGGGACAGAGAAACTGAGGTTTCTGTGTTCTGTGGCACTTGGGATGCTGGAATCCCTTCTCCCCCCATTCAGGAGGGGCTGCTGTGCTCACCTGTCAAATCCCATGCCTCGAGAAGCCCTCAGGCCTCCCAAGCCATGCACTACCAAAACTGATGGCCGTGGGTACTGGTCTGCCATAGCTGCTGTTCCTCCTGCTTGCTGCCTTGAAGGAACCCCCTACCTCTTTACTTCATTTAGCACTCCTGCTCTGTGACTTACTTTCTATGGGTGCTAAAAAGCTTCAGCAGAGGAACTTTCCACCTTTCTGCAGCATTTTGTGAGGCTGCAGCATTTTGTGAGAGCTCTGCCTTTCCCATGCAAACTACTGGAAACAATGATACAGGTTTTGTAAACTAACTTTGCTGTCTTGCACCTGCAGATTGTTTGTAGAAGTGTTATGATACTGACTAAAGAAATATTTTGGAATGGGTGTTGGGAGAACTGACCGATCACTTCAGGAGGTGCATGGCCTAAGGTCCAATGACCTCATACCATGCTAGAACACTAAAGTATAAAATGGGCTGTATATAATTAAATAGAGACACTTTTTCACCTTTTCTTGCTGGACCAAATCTGTGTTGGTTTTCTCTCCGTGCTTACTACAACAGCGACAACTTTTCATCCATATTTTCTTCCTCCTCATTCACTTCTCCACATGTATTTTTCCCCTAATTTTTTGGTTCCTCTGATGTGATTGGGATGCAGGGTCTGACAGCCAGTCTGTTGTTCTCAAGAGCATGTGGAGGATCTGTGAGGGCTGGAGGAAATCCCTTCTCTCTGTAGTAGCTGGTGCTGTGTGATGTGCCCACATCAGCGTGGAGCCTTTTCTCTGCCGGGCTCAGCAGGGAGGGTGCTGTGCTGAGGGGTAAGAAACGTGCCTTCTGCTGGTGAATCGGCTTTGCTGGGATGCAGACAGGAAAATTAAAAGTGCCTACAGACAGCAAACCATCAGGCCTCCAAAGACTAACGTGCCAATTACAGAGAATTGCTTTAATTCTGTACAATTTTGCTTTAATTCTGTGTGAAATAGCCAAGCTTTGCACTGAGTGACTAATTGGAAGAATAGTGTGTGATTGCTTCAATACCGTGTCTTATAATTAGTAGGGAGGAATAGCATACTTTCTTGAAGAAGAGTTTTTAAAACCAATTTAGAGAAAATTGCTTTTTCACATGGAGTTTGTGACACAGAATTAAAGTTAAAAAGTGTTCTCAGTGGGACAAAACAAATAGGGAAGAGCTGGGGATACTGGTTCTGCTCCTTCACCTTGTGCACCCTGTCAGAGCATTCTCCCTGGGATTGTAGATCCTGAGTGTTCTTCTCTCTGACCATTACTCTGTAGTGTTTTGTGCTTGATATTTATTGTTGATCTTTCAACTTTACATGATATTGAAAGAAGCAAATCTTAAGTCAGTTCTTCCAAAAAACCCGCAAATAGTGTGTTTTCTCCAGAAGATACTGCTCAGTCTTTATTAACATGGGGAGAATGCTTTCCTTAGCCTTTAACCTGAAAGTGCCTGAACCCTTATTTTCTCTAAACAAAAAACTCCATCAAATAAGGAGAAATCAAGAGCTCTCTTCATAGATCTGATGTGAGAAGTCTTAGTCCAACCTATTAATTTGTCAAAATCAGGAACAGCTGAAAGCAGGGGTTTTGTAATGGAAATTGTTACACAAGCCTGTGCAAAGTAAGCCAATTTTTTTTCAGACTTACTTTCTCACCTGCAATTTTTTTCTCTTAAGTTTCTCCAAACTTAACTGGAATTCAAAGTTCTGTGTGGAGAGGGGGTGGAGGAGAGATCTATTAAAATAATGCCATGTGAGATAATGCTACAAGGCTTCCTGGTTTGTTTTTAGTGCTGTGTGTCTGATACAGGGGTAAGGCTGAGTTCTGACCACTTTGAAGGGCTTTCATGTGACTGAATCTCTAGCAGGGCATTCAGTTTAGGAAAATGGGAATTATGTATTGAAACTTTTCTGACTTTCTGCAACAAAAGTTGTGATGAAATGTCTTATTTCAGACGGGTTTATATCAGCTGGATTTTTTCATGGGACTTGAACACCTGATTTCTTACTTATTTATAGATCAAGAAAACAGCATTTACCAGCTTTACTGCTATATAAAAAATGCACTGTGGGGAGACCAGGAAATCACTGAGTCAATTAAACTGTAAAAGTTGAGTCATTTCGACTGTAAAAGTTTGAAGCTGATGTGTAAGTTAAATTGGAGGCTTAAAGCACTGTTAACAGAGAGTAGTCTCTTAAGGTAATAAATGTACTGGGCAATGCAGTCCCGTACTGATCTCAGTCTTGGGGCTTTTTGTAACGCCTTCAGCAAAACAAAATCCTCGTGGCTCCATGGATTCTGAAATTAGTTGTGTTAATAAGGATGTTAATGGAGATTGTGTGTGTTGGTTTGGTTTAATAAAAACAACTGTTACAGTGTGTTGTCTGGAAGAGGTCAGAAGTTTTTCCCCTTTGCTGATTTGCATCCTCAGGCTGATGGAAGGTAGTTCTTTGTGAGTGAAAAATTCAGATCTGGTTCATCCCTTAACAATCCCTTGTTTGGTATCCACAAATTAGCAACCATTTAGAGCTCTTGAGTGAACACGTGAATTTGGGACCCAAAACTTTGAACTGTTTCCATAAAATGAAAACATTGTGCAGTTTTTAGATATTGGTTACAGTTTATCCCATTTTTATAGCTACTGTGTTCCATATTTGTAGTGTATTGGGTCAAACTCTTGGGCTGCTCACGCTGTGCTGTGGAGGGGATGCAAAACCCTCTGAAGCATCGAGAGGAATGGAGTGTGGGACATGGTGGCTGTCAGTACTGTCGGTAGGGATGCAGCTTGAGAAAAATCCAGCTGTGTAAACCTTTGCCCCTACGATTTGCTTGCTGTGGATTTGTGTAGCATATGCCTGCTGTGTAGTATAAATTATCTCATCACAGCACTGCCCTTTTCTCATCTTCTCAAAGCACTTGCTATGTAAAATACAAGCCAATCCTTAGCTTGTTGCATGTTTATTTTATAAAACTCTTTTGGTGTTTATGCTTTTTGAATGTACTTTAACAATGGTAAGAATTAAATGGTGTTCTGCATTGGTGTGCCACCAGGGAAGATGAATAAAATTCCTAATCTAAATAGAATCTGTGTAAGGGTAATTTCTAATTTTAATAGGAATGTTGAAAGGGAGAAATCAAGTTCTGTATTTGCAGCATTTCTTGACAGATACTGATGCTGTAAATTATACAGTTGTTCTTCCCCTGTATGGATTTTGTAGTACTCACAGCAATTTATAGGTCTAGAGTGCAGCTGCTGGAAGTCATTTATTCTCAGTTCTGTATTAAATCTATCACGTATAATGCATTAACATTCAGTTCAGAGCTCAAGGGCTTATGGCTGCTTCTTTCTCGCTCTGAGTTTCTGCCCTAGAAGTGTTTGCAAGGTATGCAGAAAACAAAATTTAAAAACTTAAATTGATATACAAGAAAAAAAGAAGAGGATTGTCCATGATAAATACTTGAAAGCAGCTCATTTTGCAGTTTCAGCTGAGCAGTGGAAACAAACCCTGCTGTTAACATTGCTGAAATTGGTAATGCTAATAAGCTTGTTTTGATGGATTAGCACTTCAGTCCTGTTTGCTTGAGTGACGCTCTTTACACACATCAACTGGACGTGTCTTCAAGTTGGAGAAACTTCATATTCCCTGCAGTTTGGTTTGGGTGCATCTTAGGCTGTAGGAGGCTGTCATTGATTTACTTGATTCAGCTTGTTTTAGTAGTGGGGCTTTTTAATTAGAAAAAAGGGAAGTACATTATTTTGAATATTTGGGAAGTATTTATAATGAATGTTAAAGGGAGTTAAACTGTACCTGGGGTTTGGCAGAAGAATAGGGGCAAAGGCCATGAAGATTTGATGAGTGTGTAAGCTGTGAGGAAATAGCAGTTGGAACAGACTGCCTGATATGAGTCCTGTACCTGCTTATTGTTGATGATTTGCCATCTTTCATAGTAAGATAATAAATCTTGGAGAATGGAACTAAGCTCTGCTCAAAATGAGGAGAAACTTGCATGTGGGGGAACTTGAGCTGATTTGTTGGAGAAGAGATCCTGAACTGTTGTGGCAGATGTAATATGTTCTGGCATGATTGCTTGTGTAAAAGACAACTAGAACAGGCTAAATGTGAAAGATTTGTCTGTTGTGGGTTAAACTGTGTCAGTGAAAGTGCTTGTGGACCCTGTATGAAGTGATCTGCCAGCACTAATAATTTACCTAGGTTATCTGTAAGTAGCCTAATACCACTAAGGCAGAGAATGAAACAAGTTTTCAATCCAATAAACATCCCCAAATCCCTTCTTATTTTAAAGCCTCAAAAAAGAAGCAAGTCAAATAATCACATATGGTATTATGAGAGTTTAATAAAACCGTGGAAAAAAATAGTTGTGGGTGAATGTCCCTCTGCTGCCTTTTTCAGTGAGTCATCTTCCATTGAAAATAATTCCAGGCCAAAACATTTCCTGAAGGCTTTAACAGCTTAGTTAAAGCTTCTAGATGTGATAAGACCTTCTGGAGGTTCGTAACTTCTGAGCCCTCTCCTTGATGAATGGTTCCTGCTCTAGTTCTAGGCAAGTTCATTGGTGACAAATGTGACTGTAGCTGTACTAGGTGAAAACCTTTGTCAGCTAATGTATTAATTCTTACAGGGAAAAAGTTGTTTTTCTACTTTTCCAAATCAGCTATTTCATCTAGGAGACTGAAAGCTGACAGCAGGGTATTGGAGTGCAGGGACCAGATCCTGAAATAACAGATAGAGAAGTGACAGCAAGGATCACTCCATCTGCAGAAGATGGCTAGAAGTTGCCAAAGCATGGAGGAGACAGAATATTGTGCAGTAGTTGCAGTCTGGTGCAACCAAATCATCGAGAGAAACTGCATTTTTCCCTGTCTGAACAACAAATTCCTGGAAAACATTAGTAAATTGCAAGAGCAGGGGTATTAACCAGTCATGGCTTTGTATAAGGTAACTTTGCTGTTCTGTGATCCATCACACCTGTATGATGAAGAGTAAATAAATACAGTTACAGAGAGAAAGTTCTACTGGGAACCTCAGTGCCGTGAATCCATTCCCTGCTGGCTCTCAGTTGACTGAAAGATACAGTTTTGTAAAGCCTGCAGAGTCGCCTTAGAGGGTGTTACTTAGGGCTTAGGCTTTTGATGGCATTGATGTGGATTTGTACTGGAACACTTGATATTTTGTATATTCATGCATGTGATGCAAACAAAATGTGCCTGCAGTTTTGGCCATACAGAGTCTATTTTGTGTGTGTATGTGGTGTTTCTGTACTCTACACATGCTGTAGTATAGTGATACCATGAGACACTAAGAACTGCTGATGGTTTCTCAAGTCAGAAAGATGAGTCTAGAGGCCAAATAAGACTTTTTGATTAGAAAGTTAGCTTGGAATTCCTGACAGTCAAGCACATATTATGATCATGCTTGGTAAGGACAGGCTGAGTGGTGTTTAACTTGCTGTGAATGCATGTAAGGGAGCCTTTGGTGGTCAGTGCAGCACAGCCCTATCATCAAGTGGTGCTTCATTTGTGCTAACAAAACCTTTATCCTGCCAGGTGTTTTCCCCAATGTTTATCTGTGTCTGTTTCTTGTGTGGTTACAGTCACTCGTGTACATCATCAATTCAGATGTAGTTAAAAGCCTTATGTGGAGGAAAGGAGCCACCAGGTCATGCTGTTTGCAATTTGGCAAATGTAGTATTTTGTAGAGCAGGCAGGGTCAGGTTTATGGTGGAGCTGATGCCAGGTAATCCCTGCTGATGGTAAATGCTTATCTGAAAAAGGTCCTGTGGGGTGCAGCGAGGGCTGGCTGCTCCCTGAGGCAGGGCATCACCAGCCAGATGTGGGCAGGAGCTGGGCATGCCAGCTGGGGCAGCCAGGCTCAGGCAGCGGTCCAGATACTCAGGAAAGTTTGTGGTGATGAGACAGCTCAGAGGACAAGCTGAGGTCAGTCTGTGGATCAGGTGAGGGTGACCAGGTGAGACAGCTCAGAGGACAAGCTGTGAGGTCAGTCTGTGGATCAGGTGAGGGTGACCAGGTGAGACAGCTCAGAGGACAAGCTGTGAGGTCAGTCTGTGGATCAGGTGAGGGTGGCCAGGTGAGGCAGCTCAGAGGACAAGCTGTGAGGTCAGTCTGTGGATCAGGTGAGACAGCCCTGTGGTGTCTCAGAAGTGCTGTGGTGACCGGGCCACATGGAACTCAGGAGGTCAAACTGGCAGGGGCAGCTCTGGCTGAGCTGGAGCCTGGCATCCCTATGGCATGGCTTGGAGATGGATTGGAGGTCTCAGGGTGTGTGGAACTGGGGCTGCAGGGCCTGGGGTGAGCATGGGTGCAGCTCCCTGCTGAGGCTGGGCAGAGCCCTGAGGGGTGGAAGCTCTAACACCTGCATAAACAGAGTTCTCTGACACAGCTGAGGGACATCTCGCTGTCGGTGTCACCCCCGGATCTTTTGCACTTGCTTTTGTCTGAGATACTTTCTTCCACTGAAAAGGCTGACACAATACTTAGGAAATATGTTATCTGGAGCCTTGCCCAGATGAACAGTGCATGAATGCACTTGGAAGAGTTTGAGCTTTATTACGGTCTTTGAATCGCCAACTACGCACGATTTGGCAGTCACTTGTGACTGAAAGCTGAATGCTAAAGCCCAGGTTTTAGCTGTGATAAAAACGGATGCTTTTGTCCCCTATTTCTATAGTATATGAAATTGTGGGGGTTTGTATGCCTGTGTTTTTCCTGGATACAGAACTCGGCTCAATAACATCTGTCTCTGCAGAGAGCAGGCTGGGTACTGCAGTGCACTTTGAAGCTACGGCTGCTGCAAAATCCAGCAGCGTGATTTGTACCCACGGTGACTGCAGCCCCCGTGAGCTGTGCTGATGGGAATGCTCAGTGAACAGGAGCTGGCTTCCTGTGTATTGAGCTGTCAAACCTTAGATGTATTATGTGGGATAAAGAACAGGTTTTTTTCTTTTTCTCCTTTTTTTTTTCTCCTTATTGAAGCAGTGCAATCAAAGCTTAACAATGAAGGTAGTTTTCAGGTTCTTAAAAGTCTTCTTGTCCGTTCACCGTGTTTAGCTGGAACAAGCCACAGCTGGGAATCTCTTGATTTTTCCATTCATTTTCCATTCTTATCATGGACAGCCAGGTACAAGGAAGACACAGAAGTATGTCCTGGTAAGGCTGGGACAGCAGCCTGGGGAGATGTTTCTACAGTGGGCCTCTTGGACTGGCAGTGGTTGAAGATGGGGATTATCTTTAATCTCAGCTGGTCTCATATGACGTAACTGATTTAGTGTGGAAAAACACACGCTTCTAAAAAGAAGTTGGAATAAGAAGAAAGTGCAAAACCATGAAGAAAAAATAAAGTAGCCTAAAGTACAGTAAAGTAGCTGGGTGAACTGCAGATATTTGTATAAACTAACTTCTTCCTTTAAAGAACTAGTTCATTATTCCAATAATCCAACTTTGGTAGCAAATTCACTCAGTTTTAGGGGGTTTTTTTTGGTCCATTTATGTAGAAGATCAGTCTAAGATGATCTGCTGTTTCTTCCTTTTCACAGGAAAAATCTCAAAGAATAAACTCTTCCTCAAGATGGGAAGGAATAATGGTTCTATGGCTTCTTTTGGGACTCTCCAAGCTCGCAGCTAAACAACAAAGTAGTGATGAATTTCATGGGGCTGAGCATTTTTTTTCATTTTAACATGTTACTGAACAAAACTGGGGCTCTTTGTAGGAGAATTTATCAATGCCATGACTCTGAATCTCTCTACAGTATTGTGTGAAACAAAAACACTAACCAAACATTTCCAGATGTTGTGTTACTGACTGCTGTTACTGGCTTACCAGTTTTGGCTGTCTTATGAACCCCTCAACCCTGGTTAGACAGCACTGTTTTAGAGGGAAAAAGTAATTTTTAAAGGCTTTTGGGTTTGATTGTTTGCATATGATGCAGCAAAGTCAGAAATGGTTAATAATAGAAGTAAGTTAGACTGAAGTGTTGCATTTCCATTTTTTGCCTTTCCATTGTATCTCTAGGTCTGTGGCTTCCTTGTAGCACAGGAGAAAAGAGGGCAGTCTGCTGTCTTGTAATAATTGCAGGAAAGATAGATTCACTAATTAGAACCAGAGCTTAAATAACCCTTCTGAACAAGTCCAGGGCACTGGACAAATTGCAGATGCTTTACTGCAGTTGGAGATGCAGTAGGATTTGGGTTTGAACACACTGGGCAATGAAATCATTCTTGCACAGTGCTGATTCATTTATACATTGGTTTATTAAAAATTTAAAAATGTGTTATGTGTTAATACACTCAAGGAAACACAGTTTTCTGATTCAGATGATCAGTTGGTTAAATTATTGTCTACTCCTGCTTAAGACTACATCTCTCTCATTTTGTTTGCTTTTGGTTTTTTTATTATTACTATATCCCTGAGCTTTCCAAGTTAGCCTGAGGAAGTAAGATGCAATCCTACGTCCAATGCACATCGTGGAGTAAATGAGATTTTAAAAATACAGGACCGGTTCATTTAATATCAAATGCTCTTTTCTTCAGCCATAAACTTAAAAACTTTATGCAGTGAGAAGTGGCTACTGTGATGGTTTTGTAAATAATGCATATAGAGCCTGATGCAATGCAAAGGGAAATAATTAGACTTCAGATAGCCCGTGGGCAGGCTGTGAGAAGTTGTGTATGCATTTACTTGCTCATTCTTCCCTGTGCCTCTTCTCATCATTTGAATCTGGTGCCACAGGCTCAGATGTGCTATTTTCCCTTCCTTTTTTATTTTTCCCCTGAATTTAACTGTCTCCTTTACCCAAGCCATTTCACAAATCTCTATTAGTTTTCTTTTCAAAGGGACAAGATGCAGAAGCAGTGTGGGAAAATGTCTGTGATGAAATAGGATGAGGCAGGAGGCTCCGAACAGCCTGATGTCAACTGTGCACTTGTTCCAAAGTCCGTAACTTTCAGCTGCCCAAATAACAGTGCCCAGGACTGACTGCTGGAACCAGTTAAATTGCACTTGGGAGTTCTGGCAAGCTGGGTGTCCCTTGTTTCTGGTGGTGGGAGGCTGTAGGGTTTCCAGGAGGTCTGGGAGGAACGAGACAGGTGTGGTAAGATCCCTGAAAGCTTTAAGTGTGTACACAGCAGGGACAGAGGGGACGCAGGCAGTGGCACCTCAAGGTGGCTTCTCTCAACCACATTTTTTATTTCAGCACCTTCCATCCTTCCCCTCTCCCAGGAGTGTGGGGTTCTGATCCCTCACCTGCTGTTCCTTCCTGCAGCGTGCTCGAGACAGAGGCTGGTGGGGCAGGGAAGCAGACACAGGAGATTTGTTCAGATGCAGCAATTACAGAATGCCTTGTTTAACTCTGTGTGCACCTCTGTCCTTCTCTATTTCTTATGAAGAAAGACATGGCTAGGAGGAAAGACAGCTGATTTCCAGGGCAGTTTTCTCTGAGGAAAACTGCTTAAAAACAAACAAAACACGGGCAGTTCCTGGTGCTGGTTGTAAGACACACTAAAAATTGTGGTTGTTTTATACATACTTTGTTCATTTCTCATGAGATAATGATGATTCAATTGCAAGTATCGTTACAGTCCATTTTCACAAACCTTGATGAATTTAACTTGATGTTTCCTTAAGCAGAGTAGAGATAGAAATGCAAAAATGTTTATACATTACTTGTCAGTTTTGGAGTGCTTGTGGAAATAAACAGCATGTTCTTTTGCTGACAGGATTTGAAATCCAGCAATCAGCGAGATGAAATTGCTGCAGCACGTGCATCCCTGAAGGAAAATTCTGCTTTCCTGCATTCAATATGTTCAGCTTGTTTGGAACATTCAGATGTTGCATCCCTTACAGCCAGCAAGGATTCAATTTGCAGTGAAATACAGAATGCTCTCAATGTAATTTCTAATGCTTCCCAAGGAGTTGGAAATAAAATGGAAACAACTTCATCTCGCACAGCTACTCTTGGAAGTGCACTTGATGAGCTTGAGGTACGTAGACATGTGAGATTACAATGTATTGATGAGCTTGAGGTACGTAGAGGTGTGAGATTACAATGTATTGATGAGTTTGAGGTACCTAGACGTGTGAGATTACAATGTATTGATGAGTTTGAGGTACCTAGACATGTGAGATTACAATGTATTGATGAGCTTGAGGTATGTAGACGTGGGATTTCAATATTTTTGGAAAAAAGGTTTATTTATTTTTTTTACTAACTGTTGGTATGATAAATGATGAGGCTAAAGGCATTAGAGATTGTTGCTCTGCTTAGTCCTAGTCCAAATAGTATCACTTGAAATTATTTCAGTGAGAGGGATCACTTTCTTCAGAGGAGTTGGGAATTAAGGCTTCATGTGTGTTCAACATTTGGCTCCCTTTGAAGAGCAGGGCAGAGTTGTGTCCCTAATGCTGGAGACAGACACATCCTGCAGTCAGTGGGCAGAACCCAGGAGTTCAGTTTGCTCATAAGTGGTTCTCAGCTGACAGTGCCCACTGCTGCCTTGGCTGCATTTGAGCTGCTGCCGTGCAAGCTGAAGTCCTTTTCTCCAGAATGTGGCATTGGGATCATTCTGTAATTTATTTAATCGAGCAATTCAGAAACCTCATTATGTTTGCTGCTTATCATTAAATAGTGATGTAGCCAGTATGCTTTCACCACCTCTGCATTTCTGCTGCCATTATTGAAGCACATACTTGGAGGAAGGCAGCACTTTCTCTATTCCTGACCTCATCCAAAGCTTTTCTATAAAGTTTTTCCTTTTTCTCATGGCTGCTCTGGCTCTTACCAGTGTCCTTTTCCATTGTCCTGCCAAAAATGGTAGAAGATCTGTAGGTGAGACTATAGATCATCATGTGGTGTAACTGAGGTAGGCAGAGATCAACGAAAGGAATGAATGTTTCTAAACACATTTGCAAATATTGTAATATTCTTGGACTTAGCAGATCTCAGCATCCCAGTGCCAAGATTGTGATGCATTTTCAGGAAAATTGGTGTTAGGACTGATGGTAGTAGATTTTGGTCTAAAATTTTCAATGGAAGGTTAAAGCAATACATTGAAATATGACACAAATTTCGTAGTGGCAGTTTATTGATCAAAAGAGACCTCTCAGTCATGCTCCAAGTCAAGTCAGGCAGGTTTTCCCCCCAAAGGAACGGGCTACGATTGCACGTTACGTGCCATCCATCCTTGCTTCTCACAACGGGTTTTAAAATCGCAGTTTCTAATCTATTTTCCTAATGAATGGAAGCAAAAAGAAACATGTAAGAGTAATACATGATTTGTTACAATGTAACTGTGAATGACAAATTACATACCTTATATGACACCCACTATTTACCTGGATTACTTAAAATTTTTTTTAAAATTTGTTGAAAGGGTTGCAATTTTTTTACTGCAGATGAATTCATCTTACCTGTGTATAAGCAGTACCATTTAAATGATTGTAAAAATGTAGTAACATTTATTATTGTTCTAAAATTTGAGATTTGCAATAAGCACAAAATGGAAAGAAAATTGTATTTTGAATTGAATTTGTTTTTACTTGGAAATGTAAGAACATAGAGGTCTGACTGCTGTAAAAAGCCATTTAGTTATCAAGTTGTAAATATATTTTTACCTAGGTAGCACAAATGGGAATTGAAGCTGTGTGAGTTAGATAAAGCACAATTTATAGAGCATTTAACTTCTAAAATGATTTTATGAATTAGATGGTTGTACTTTTCTGGCTTTACAGAAAGTTCCATTGGCTAAGGACCTGAAATAACCTTTGCTCTATGTTCTTGTGGCAAATACAGTGCCATGAAATAGATGGATGTAGTAAATAGTCTGGTGGGAACAAATCTCATTAAATGTTTATAGTGTGGAAATGTATCTCGGAGCTTACCCAACAATCTAGTATCTAGATGTTTTGCAGTATCATTCTTCCTTTGCCAGTGCTGGCACTGTGAAAGTTATTAAAGATTTATAGGTGAGGAAACCACCAGTAAAATTAGAGCAGCTAACTCTTAAATCAGTGGATTCTCAACAATTACTCTTAAAGGCTCCCTATAACTACCGTGTCATTTGTAAATAAACACAGAACTGTAACTTTAAAATTTAATTGCATATTAAGGTCTGTGAAAAGAGCGTGTGGGTGCAGGTTATCTAATGCCTTCCACTGGTCTTTCATCTTCTGAATGCCAAGAGATTTCTCACAAAACGATGCAGGTCTCGCATGCCTGAGTGTCTCTCGGCGTGTTCACCTGCTCTGGGGTCCTTGTGTGACCGTGGCCATCCAGCTGAGCACTTACAGCCGAGATGTCAAAAGGCTCTAAGTCAGTCCAGAACGTCAGGAAATACAACCAGGTTTCTGGATACCCACGGGCCCTCTCTTTTTCCTGGATCAAAGGACCAGTGAGGGAGAAAACAGGGATCTAATCACTCCTCTTAAACGCTCGCTTGTTCTTGAGTCTTTAAGCTGCTTAAGAGTAGCTGACCACTGTTTAGCCTGTTAAATCAAACCCACCAGAGACTGCTTGTTGTGTGTCTGGTGTCTTCTCATTGAGTCTTTCCTGCGTAGATGTACTGATTATGAATAATTAATGGCATTATTTGAAAAAATTTATATGTAGGGCAGAGTCTTAACTTGTATTTTCCTGGTTGTTCTTGCCTAGATTTTTTTATTCAGGGATGAACCATAGTAGCTTTTGGCCAGTGCTGTTTGTCCGTCTTGATGTGAACTTCCTCCAAACTGTCTCCCAAAGGAAGACATTTCTGCTTTGGTTCAGCTGAGGTTTGAAGGCAGTCATTTTTCCAGCTAAATGGCTGATAGGCTGGGGCCTCCAGGTGTCTTAAGTCTTCCACAGTCAGTGAGGCTGGTTTTTCTGCAGTAACACACCAATATCCTGCCTGCAAGGTGTGTTTTGCATTCCCATGGACACACTTTGTATAGCTTGGCGTGGAGGGGGTTACCTGAGGTACAGGAGCTTGAAGGGAAGTTGCTGCTGCAGTGAATAGTGACCGTGTGGCACAACTTGAGCAGATGTGAGGTACCCCAGAACACTTTGGGTTAAGGGCTGTAATGTGAGTAGGAAGGCAGAGTTTCAAATCTCAAACACAAATGTGTGATTCAAGTTCCCTGGCCTAGCTGTTAATGCTTTTATCTTGTGGTGTTCTAATGTAACACTTTCATTTCTAGCTGAAGCTAGACAGTCCCTGAAATTGTCCTATTAAATCTAAATTGAAAATATAATTAAAATTCTCCAGCTTAGAATTAGTCTGGCACATACTGGATAAGCACAGATAAGTTCTGCTTTATCTGAATTCCACGTCAGGGTATCTGGCAGAGTTTTCTTGTTTAATATTTCTTCTGAAAGCTTGAAACCACCTATGGATGTGATGTAAGAGGTGAACGGGTGTATGTGGAGTGTAGGTTTTGGAGATCAGGACCATAATGACACTGTTTCAGATGTTCTGTTACATTAACAATTACTAGTTTGAATTTCTTTAAATGCTGAAGCTCAAATATACTTACTTTTGCATTTCATGAAAATATCATATTCTCCTTTTCTTTCTCTTCAGAATATTTGCTTGCTACACAAATGTAATTAATTTTATCAAGCCAAAAGAGTTGCCTGTTTTTGTTTACCCTACCTACTGAAAAGCAAAAGGACGTTTATATCTAGGTCTTTTGAGAAAATAATTGTTAAACAAAAGCTGCAGTTTTTCTTTGCCCACATTCAGCCTGTTAAAAGTGGCAGCAGTGACTTTCTGCCATAGTGTGGGATTGTATTAGACTAAAAACCAGCAGAATGTAACCTGACTTAACTTTATCAGCTGGGAGCTAACACTGTTGGCTCTGAGTTCAATCCAGAGGTTCTCCTGATCCCTAAAAAACTGAACTTTGGAGGCACTGAACCCCTCTTTCAAGCAAAGCTTAGACTCTGGTCTGAGGATCTGAAAGGTGGAGAGAACCTGGGTTTGTCTGCAGATGACCCCTATGTGTAGCCCCACTAGGGAAAATGAAATCTGCCTTGGTCGAAAGTGTTTTGGGTGCTTCCAGTGGGAAGGGCTCGCAGCACATCTGGGAAGCATAACGTGACTGTAGCTCCTGCAAGTAAAAAATAAAGCAGCAGCTTCATTGGACTGACTTTCCTTACCCGTGCTCCCCATGTTTTCCAGAATTTAATTGTCCAGGATCCCGTGGCAGCGAGCGAAGAGAAGGCGAGGCCGTCCCTGGAGCAGCGGCTGGAGGCGATCATCAGCGGGGCAGCGCTGCTGGCCGACTCCTCGTGCACGCGGGACGCGCACCGCGAGCGCATCGTCGCCGAGTGCTCGGCCATCCGCCGGGCCCTGCAGGAGCTGCTGGCCGAGTACCTGCGCACCGTGAGTGCTGCAGGGGCTGCCTCACGGCCTCTGCCCGGGGACGGGAGGGTTTCACCCAGAGTCAGAGTAAAGCGCGCTTTAACCTGCGCTCCTCATCCTCAAAGGGATGCTTTTCTACAGAAATCTAAGCAAAAGCTAAATACAGATCCCCAAAATGAGTGGGAATTGTATTATATCACGTATATGAAGTCTGTGGAAAATGCCACACCACAGACAAAATGTACGTGTTTGGGTTGTGTTATGGTTGTTGTGAACCGTCACTGGTTCGGAACAGACATAATCCTCCATGTGCCAGAAACAAGGGTTTCTTCACAATGCCCCTTCCTAGACCAGAGTTTGAAAATGGAATCTCTGTTCCTGTAGAATGCAACAATTTAAATAATAATTTCTTAAAAGGTAAGTCATCTGTTGGTGTTGTTTTCAAGTAGGGTGTTCGCACCAGAAGAGAAGAGCACCAATTTACAAGTGTAAGAATGACTAAATTGCTATATTGGGAAGACAGGAATGTTGGGTAAATCCAGAAATCTGGTTGTCTGACATGCTTGCAGGCTAATTCAGCTGTGAATTTTTTGAAAAGGAACACAGTTTGCGTTTGAAAAGTGATTGTTCTTCTAGGTTTGACAAAAGGATTTGACACTTGATACGTCTGGCAGGTAAATGTTGAAACAGTGGAGACTCAATACTGTTAATATGGGTACACAATGTTAATCTCATGCTTTTCATCTGTAAACATTTTCTGTAGGCATAATGTTCTTTTCTAAAGATACCTCAGGATGATTCATCAAGCACATTGAGAGAACAATTGTGTGATACAGATATTTGTTCCCTTTTTGGCAAGCTGAAATTCCTTTCTGTTCTGTAAGTCATAGCAGTTAACGCAGTCTAAAGCTGTTCTAATGAGACTGTTAGCTTTGTCTTACTCTATTGTCATTAGGATAATGTAGTGTAGGGACTAAAATAATCTATGCATATTAGATTTTTTTTTTCATCTCACAGATACTGTACATTTTGATATTTCTCTTTATTTATTGGGGGGCAGGTGGAATTTACAGATGCTTTTTTCAAGTTATGCTTTCAGTCCCTATACCAGAGAAAAGCACATTTACTCAAAATGCTGTTGAATGCAGCATTAATTCTCCAACCTCTCTGGAAGTGCTTTACACATGGGTTAGATGGTGACATTTCTTCAGCTCTGGTTAGTTTGGAATGTAAGTCTTTGGTACATTGTTGTAGCAGATTTTCTCTTGCAATGTGTGTTCTAGGGTGGGTCAGGTTTTGCTGTTAAGGGGCTGAAAGTTTTATAAGGGAAGGCATCCACCTTTAATAGTTGGACTCAATGATCTTGAAGGTCTTTTCCAACCTAAATGATTCTATGATTCTATCCTGTAGTAGCCAGAGCATGTGGCAGGGTGCAGATGTGGTGAACAGCATCCCATATTAGTCCAAAAGACTGCTGTGGGTTTGTTCCAGGGACGCTTTCCTATGTATCTCTGGCATGAAACTACAAGATTTTAAGTCAAATGGTCTTAAATTCTTAGACTCTTGAAACAAAATTGTGATGATCTTTTCTATTTCAGAAATAATCATGGTTTTAGGGGTACGTTATGTACAATAGGTGGAAAAGAATAATACATAATCCTCCCCACTGACTTGAGAAAGTCAGAAAGCAGCTATTGAAATATGACAGGAAAGTGCCATATAATTTGCTGCAGAACACGGTGACTGCACAGGGTGGCAAAGACAAGCAGAAAGGAAAAAATACAAAAGATTAAAGATTTGAGGTTACATAACAAGAGGGAATGAAAAGTCTTTAGTTTCTTTTAGTGCTCTTGATCTGCTTAGACAGTTACTACTGAGTGGAAAAACTCTCAGTGAGAATAGTTTATGGCTATTACTGAGGCTGCGTTAAATAAGTTTTTCAATGAGAAGATTATCAGATGTCAATGACTTTATTTCACAGCTTTAACTCGCTGAACAAAGATGATAGATCCAGGAAACAGCGCTGATTTATCAGTGTCTTTCTGGCTCTTCTATTAATAGTTTCAGTAAGCCAGGACTGGGAATTGAATGAGCAATAAAGATGATGACAGCCATTTGTTACCATAGCACAATTTAGGGTTGTGATTCCCTTCCTCTCCTTGGGAGCACTGCTGTACTCCACAGGCGAGGGCTCTGTCTGTGCAACACTTCATGGGAGTTTGTGTGTGCCCTCCTGGCCTGTGCCCTGTGCTCTGAGTGAGGCCCAGAGGACATCCAGTAACAGGAATTACTACTGTGGGTTTGGATATCTTATCAATGGCAGAATCATACTGTGGTGTGGATAATAATGTAATAATGCATCCATGGGAGTAATCATTTTGTTCTAGTAATAAGCACTTGCTTTTTCCTAACCACCAGCTTGTCTCTTCATCCTTTACAATGAAAAGTTATTGAACACACTGGAGTGCAGCAATATGAACTCCCTGTTTCTTGAGTTGTGCTTTTACTCAGTCACAGTAAGGACATTCCCTTCCCTGGGGGGTCAGAGGGGATAATGGAGCTGTGATTGAGCGTGAGTGGAAGTGGCTGTTGTGAGCAGCACTAAGTGGTTGCAGGTACTGCTGTCTCTGCCTTCATTAAGTAGGGAGGTGTGCCTGAACAATTACTCTGCATCCTCCTCTGGCTTTCAGTAAAGATCACTCCTGGGTTGTTAAGGCTGGTACAGAAAGGTCAGATACACTGATAATATGAGAGCTGCTTTCTTGAAATTGAAAGCTCCTTACTTTTGGAATGTTGTTTCATGATATTTGAGCTTCATTAGTTTTAGTTCATTAGTTTCTCAGCTTATTATGTTGCCTTTCCCTAGTCTTATAATCAAAGCCAGACATGGTTAAAGGGAAAAGGGGTTTACCTCGGTATTTATCTAAGGATCCTTAAAGGTGCACCACGTCATCCGGGTGGAATGTGTGGAAATACACACACGATACATCGTGTATACAATTTATAGGCCTTGCAAAGTAGCACATCTGTCTGAAATTCCCCAATGAGAGACTGGAATGAGCCCCCCATCCTGTGGAATTTCCCCCTGGATGGGCCTATCTTAGTTTACAAGATGTGTTCTAGAAGGGACCTTGGTTTCTAGGGCTCTCTGACCTCTAGCTGCGAGGCTTCCAGGATGTTTGGCTTCCTGGCTCAACGGAACATTGGGTCTGTGCTGGTTATCAAACTTAAAGAATTACAAGTATGTGAGCTAAAAGCACTAAGGATACATAAAAGCTTTATAAAAGGGGTATAAAAGGGGTATATGAAAAAGGCAAAAAATCATCATGGCATCAATTATGGCTATAGGTTGGAGAGATATATATATATATATGTGGTGTATATATATGGATCAGTGTATTTTTCTCATCAGTCCTGATTTTGCCGTCTTCTTGTGTATTCCAAATATTTCTGTTTCTTAACTGGGTTTTTATGTAATGATTACCTAAATGTTTGGGTCAGACATGGGTAATTTAGTCTTGTGCCACAGGTGGTGGCAGCTGCTGTGTCCTGCTGTGTCCTGCTGTCCCCCAGCTGTGCCGTGTGTGTGGCAGGGAGCAGAGCCAAACCAGCCCTTCTCACGCCAGCGGTGCTTCCATTTAAAAAGCCTGAGGAGAATAATGATCCATTTTACCTCGAGGCAGATCAGGAAGTGACCTGAAGTTGACCACCTGGTATATATTTATATCACTGCTGATCAAGCCCTGGCCATCCATGCAGCCTAAGGGCAGGCCAGCTGAGGCTGAGCGGGAATGTCGTGTGCTCTGTGACGTGGGAGTGCTCAGGAATGATGCTGCAGGGGACATGAAGGGGCTGGTGGCAGGCAGTGAAGCACCTGTACTGTGTGTAGGGCATGCCTGAACCTTGCTGGGAATGCAGCTCCTGGAGCTTTATGAAACTGGGCTCCCTCAAGGCTCCCTGAAGCCTGGTGCTTCACCACAGGCTTGTGTCCACAACTTCTGGGTGTGAGACGTGTTTGCATCTGAGCACATCGGCTGAAGTGCTGTGAGGATGAGACTAGGAGCCAGGATCTCTGAAAGCAGAGGGATAACTGGGACAGGGAGTGAGCTGGACTGTGCTGAGCCCTTAAGGAAAAGGTGTGCAGAGCCTTCTGCAGCCATGGGGAAGTCCAGCTGCAGGAGAGGGGACACACAGTGGAGAGCTGGGATTTGTGCGTTGTGTCTCTCTAGATTTCAGACTCTGATTGTTCACTTACTGGAACCTGAAATTCAAAACCAGAAAATGGGTGGAAAACCAGGAATCTTTTATTTGTTGATGGTATGGTTCTGGGCCTTGCTCTTTGTCTCAGCTCTCAAATTTGATTGCTGTGGAGTGCTAATGCCTTGCTCTACCTCTGTAGTGAGTACTCTTCAACAACAGCTTAAGGTCTGACCCACTGTCTGCATGTAGAGACTGTGATTGATACTGGTTTTTGTGGTATTTTATTGCCATTCTTACTCTTGGAGAATGGAGGGGCACACAGATGCCTCGAGCATACTGATACCTCAACTTGATGTTACTTGTACTTCAGGATTTCCTGATGAAGACTTCAAACACTTTCCTGGGTTGCCAGTGACACCTGAGGAGGTAAAAATAAAGGACTGTTTGCCTTGTCCTTTGTGGTTACTTCCACTTTCTTTCACAAATACGTAACTTGCAAAGTTCTGTGGAGTAGCTCTCTGGAGAGCTGAGCCCAAGCTTGGTAGACTCGACTGACTAGGGAATTTGAAGAAATTCCTTGTTAAAATCTTCAGGAACAGAATGAGTCTTGATTATTCATGGAAGGGGTTGAAATAAATGACTTCCTGAAATTGTTTTTAAATCCTTTTTTTATTTCTGAACAAATAGAAAACACTCATATTTGTGCCTTTTTACAAAAAGAGTGCATTTGAATGCTCTTACTTTGCTGTCCTCTTCATATTCAAACATCTTAAGAAAACTGGTGTTCCAAAGAAGTTTGAAATTGAGGTATGTCAAAATGTAAGCTAGAAGAATTTCGATGTGTGGGTGGAAAGTGTCACTCAGTTCTTTTCTTATTCGTGGGGGTTTTTAATTTTTTATGACTTTATTGAGTATTATATTTTTCAAAAACGGATGTATTCCAGTAAAATTGGTATGCCCATATGGCATATTATGCTGGCATTTATGCAGGAAAAGATGTAGTTTTCATGATTCTGTTGTTCACATTGCCTGAGTAGTTGATTGAGTTGACTTTGAACACTCCTACAGAGGATTTTCTTCCATTTTGTATGCAGTATGTGTAATAGAAAATTATTTTTCTAAATGTTAACTTTCAGGGAACATTTTGTTTTATGGGGAAATTCGTTATGAATTGTTTAGGAGGAGGATCATAAGTGTACTTAAAAGACAGAAGTAGTCTAGTGAATTCCCCAAACAGATTTACAGCTGAAAAATAAGCTGCAGTTAAATGTACCTGATTATAGATGCTCTTGCAGACTTGGCAGTAATCTGGGATCTGTGCACGTGAGCTGGAGAAGGATAATGAAAGCTTTTCTCTCCTTAAGCCCTGCTTTTCACGGAACGGTTCTGAGCCGAGCTGTGTCAGGATTAATGGGATCTGCACTGGAGGCTTGCACGGCAGTAATGCAGCGTGAGGGGCGACTCGTGGCTCTGTGGAGGGTGGTTCACTACAGGAGTCAGTCATTTGTATTTAGCACACCTGACAGCACTGGAAATATATTGGGTTGCTGAACACTAATTTTTTTTCAAGAAACCTTCAGCGAGGCAGCATTTGCTCTTCCCAAGATGAAATAAATCCTTGATTATGGTAATCAACAAGCATTAAAAAGAAATAATCAAGTATTTGTTAACTCAACATCTACCTAGCTGTTTAGTTTACAAGAATTTTCCTATTTTTAGTGTTTATTGAAAATGGTTGTTACTACATAATGTTTTTCTCAACCAGTTTCCTGGTTTCTGGAGGGTGTTGGACTGGTCACTTTTTGAAATGTCAGGATGCCATTTCTGGGAACACTACTGAAGTCTGCTGTTTCAGATGCATTTATCTTGGTTTTTATCCTCAGGTATAATGCAGCTGATTTTTGTTGTCCAAATACATTTCTAAATTATATTCTGTTTCAGGTTAAAAGTAACTTATTTTTGTTTATGTAAGAGTTCTAATTAAACAGATCAATCCTAGTTGGTAATTCAGGGAACTCTTCACAGACTGTTGGTATTGTAGGCCCATCCAAAACCCAAAGCAGCCTGGCTGGAGTTGACTGTGCTTTGAGCAGTGGGTTGGACTGGATAATGTCCAAACATTGCTGCTTCTTCAATATGTGGAGTCTGATGCTAAACATTTGAATAAATTCCAATGTTTGGGAAGTATCCCGGATGACCCTGCCAGCCCCCTTCAATATACAGTAAATACCATTATTTACTAATGGAAGATTAAAAGACATTCAAGTAATGAAGCCAGGACAAGCAATTTCATAAAGTAGTAAAAGGAAAGTTTCCTTCATTTGAATAATGTCTGGTACAATCTTCAGGTGGTGAAAGAGGAGTAGGTACTGTGTTAAATTCTGTGGCAATGAATCCTTTCTATAAAAAAATACCTTGTGGAAGTCATTTGGGAAGTGGTTGATTAAAAGCTCTCCCTAAGAATTTCATCACCTGGCTGTTGAGGTCTGCTGCGTGGTTAAAACCAAAAGCTTTTTCCTGTAGTTGCTTGGATTTAGGATACTTGTATGCCACCAGCCTATGAGATGCTGCAGTTCCTAATTTATAGAACCAGAAGGGACTTCTCTTCGATAGAAATGGAGATATCTGCATAGTTGTCAGCTGACTTTTGGACTTAATTTCTTGCCTAACTTCTCTTGATCTTTTTTTGTGAAGAATGAACAATGGAGTTTTCTGTGAAATAGCTTATGGTCATTTTTGATGAAATCAGTACTGTATTGTATTGCAGAAAAATTGTCATTCTTGGTCTTAATTGTTCAGTCAGATCTTATAACAGTGACTTAAAGGAGATTGGGAACTTGAAGATCTGAATCCCAATTCCCCATTTCCATATTCTTTCTGAAAAGAAAACCAAAATAAGGCTTAAAAAACAAAATCACATCTTTGGTCATAAACAGCATTTATTGGCACTTTCCTTTCAGTGGATTTGTTTCCAGTTGTTGTTTGTTGTTCCTGTCTGATGTGCTACTCTTCTCTCCTTAATTAAGTAAAATAAAAAGGAAGAATATAATTTTGTATAATTGCATTTGTGACCAGTCTGCACGATCAGAAGGCTGACAAAGTAAACAATTCCCCCTCCCCCCCATATTAATAAAAAAGATGTGCTTTAGTCCTTTCAAGATCAGCTTTTCTCAAGAACTGCTTCTCGTGGTTGTTTTCTAAGCCTGTGTTGCCAGTTGGCACATTTTCTCTCTCTTTGAGTATGCAAAGAAAATAAATGTCTTAAATCAGTCAGCTGCAGTGCTTAGTAGAATACATTACATAAATTATTCTAATTGCCATATTTACTGGAAAATCCTTGCTATCTTAGGTTATTCTAATTATCTTTAACCATTGTTTCATTATCAGTAGCAAAAAATAAAGGAAATTTATACAAAGATGGGAAGAAATGATACATCAGCTACTTGACTAGGGGCTGTACTCAGGAATAATCTAAGATTATCTTTTCTATCAAGTAGCAATGTTTCTAATTTTTTCTAAACCCTAATATAGTTCAGGAGGAATTATCAGTCTGTAAAAGAAGATAAGTGGTAAAGGAATCCCTCCCTTCATTTTCTTGAGTATATGTGGCTCTTTGCAGGAGAAATGAAGAACAATCCACTTTTATTCCATGTAAATAAGAGAAAATAAGAAATATAATAATTACATACACCCTGGAAGCAGTTAATGGAAAGCAAAAGTGGAGCCCAGCTTCTCTTCTCTGGCAACTTGATGAGTGCTTGTTTTCTGCTAATTTTGGCAAAGGAGCACTGTGTTATTAACGTGCCTTTACTGACCGTGTACACGTGAGAGAGCAGAGGCACATAGGCCAGAACCATTTTGGTTTTATAATGGTATTTCCAGTCTACTGTTTGCAGTAATAAGGAAGTGAAAGAGGGGAAGGCTTCACAAAGTTCCTGTAGAAGGTGTGAACTAAAGGAGTCCAAAGAATGAACAGGTAAAGGAAGCATGAACTGCTGTGTGACAGCTCGTGGCTGTTTGCTGAGGAGGTGAGGTCCTAATGGCATTGGTGATGGAATTCTGGAAACAGAAGTTTTGTTGCTTAGCTTTCAAGTAATCAGAAAAACTTGTTTCTAATTTGAAAAACAGGAGGCCTAATAATCTTTTGGATTCTGTCAGCCACCTCCTGTGTTCAACTGTGCAAGAATTTGAAATGAAATGCAGTGGGATGTGGTAGGCGATGCTGACAGCTACTGCCAGGGCTGTTGGCAGTTCCTCACCTGTCCTCTCCTGAACAGCTGGGGAACAACTGGCCAGGTTGTTGAGATGAAGGATTATCCTGGAGCCCAGTGGGAAACCAGAGTGCTGCTGTATGTGACTGAGCAGGCAAACTCTGAATAAACCCTGGGTAAGGCTGCCAGGGCCTGAGGCTGTTTGGCTCCTTGTTTATTGTGATTCTCAGAACACCTGCCTCTCTCAGCTGTAAGAATGGAATTTTTGTAGAGCAGCACTGCTCAGGGACTGGTACCTCCAAGTTCTTCCCAGAAAGACCAGCAACAGCAGATCTGAAATTCTCAGAGTTTGGTCCCAAGGCCATCTTACAGAGCTGGCAGGGCATATGCCTGTGTTTTGTCAGAAGATGTGTTGTGCTTTCTCTGTTTCCATGGAAGATTCTGCTTTTGATAAACTGGCAAAATTTAATAGAAGAAAGATTCCTCTGGAGAATCTCCAGCTGTATTCCTGATTTCTGATGTTGTGCTTCAATTCTTATTCTGTTTTCCAGTTAGTCTGTAGCACTGTCGGTGCCATTTCAGATGTCTGATAGAATTATAAGCACAATGTAAGCCCTTTTTTCTCATTCCATGTCTGGACGAAATGTGATGTTTGGCAAAGGCTGGATATTAAAATTACTTGCTTGGCATTTATTTAGATGCAGATCTAATAAAGTACTATTACAGACCTAAATAGCTATTACAGCTTAAGTAAAATAGAAAGGCTGAAAAAGTGACCAGGAGGAGTGGGTTTAGATTTTTGTTTTGAGCACTAATTAAGGATGGAAGTTTTAATTTTTTTGTCCTCTAGCTTATTCTTGCAGTGAAGAGTCTGTGTACATCTGTGACACAGATCTGTAGGCCAGCCTGTAGATCTGGAATCATCCATTGCTGGCAAACAGCTGGAATATGACGCTGTCCTCATATTCCCTGTGGCTGAGGAAGTAAATGAGGTGGAGAAAATGAGCAGTGTCATGGGATTGCTCTGTAGCACAGTGCTGCTGTGGGGCTCCTGGGGAACCGCTGCTGCCTGCCTGGGAACGCCGTGCCTGCCCCTCAGGCCTGGGGGGCCTGCCTGCTGCAGACACAGATTGTTTTTACATGGTTTCTAGGCCAGAATGGCTCTTTGCTCCTTTGCCCAAATAACAGACATTCTGTGGCAAAAACAGTGCAGCAAGGCACAGTCTGACCAGCACCAAAGGCTTCTTTGCTCAGTTAGAAGAAAGAGGTAACCTGCAAATTTACTGTGAAGAAAAGGGTGGAAATCTGAGCATGGGAAGTAATTTAGAAGGGAATAATAGGAGGAGGGAAAGTAAAGACCTTTGTAAGTGGGGGACAGGAACTCAAAAATACTCTTTCCTACCTGCTTCAGGCTTCATGTAAATAGCTGGGAAAAAATAATGCAGTCAGTAAGGCAAATTGAATATATGCCAGAAAGAGTTCAGGAATATTTAAGAAAGGAGTTTGAGAACCATTGGCCTTGATTGTAAAAATCTCTGAGGAATGAGTATTTCCAGGTAGCAGAAAAGCTAAATTTATCTTAACAGATAAATACCTTTATCTAGGGAATTTATAGGTCAGTCCCTCTAACTTGGATAACTGTGAAGAAGCTGCAGGAAATCTTTATATATTCATTTCCTAAAACTGCTCAGGATGAGAAGCTGGTGCTGAGCCACAAGCATGTATTTTCAAAATATGTTCTGTCAAATACATGTAGTTCTTTGACAGAATAGCTGCCTAGGGATTAAAAAGGGAGTTGTAAACTGATGTGATAGTGCACACAACGTTGCACACTGAGAGGATGTTTTCATAAGCAAACTTGAGAAGCACAGTTATTGTATAATGAGGGAAAATGCAGGTCACTGAAAAACAATGCTCCTACTGAATTGGTATTTAATCTATTGCAGGTCAGTTTGGGATAGCTTAATGAAGTGTGATTCTGCAAGGACTGGCCTGGGACCCACGTGTGTGGTGTATTTTTATTAGTAATAAATGAAATAAAAGTAAATAAATGGCTTAGGGAATGAAGAGTGGAAATAATTGAGAGTTTGAATGATGCTACCCTGGTGCAACTTCAAAGGATTTTATAGGTCAATAAAAACATTACCTCCCCTCTGCCCCTTTATTTATTTATTTTTTTTTTAGTTTGGAGAAACAGTGTGAAATGTGCAGACTGAAATGATAAGTGCAAACAGTTACCCTTGGGAAGAAGTTCACTGTCTACATAAAAAGGCAGGATTTGTGGCTGAGCAGTGGTACTGCTCTACAGCTCCCAATGCGGTATGAAAATTAGAGATGAAATGAACTGTCAGTAGGGCCCAGCTCAGGAGGAAATTTTGGGCATGGCAAAGAGAAGTATGAACTGTCTAGGTAATGCTAAGGCAGGAAACAAAAACAAATCCTTGTTCACAAATCCTGGTTGCATATTCAGATACACCTTTGATGGCTGTATTTTTTCCTTTCCTGACAATAAGGCTTTTGGGCAGTGATGGCTGGACTAATTGTGCAAGTTTAGAGGTTCTTTAAAAATGAAGTTACCAACAGCAAGACATAAAAGGGAGGTGTGTCATTATTACTAGAAAAATAAATCACTTTCATTATTTCTTTTGAAAGCATAAATTACAACAAACTATTCAATATGAATTGTTCAGTTAATGGCTTTCCATGCCTCATTTATGACATGCTCTTGTATAAAACTACTGAAATTATTGAAGTGCTCAGTGCTGCAGGGACACATAGTTTTCTTTTAATGAGTATTCTCAGCACTAGTTGATGAGGTTTTGTTCTCTAAGAAACACAGAATTAGTGTGTAACAATGTTTAAATTATTGGGCTTTGAAATATGTTCCATTGAAGAACTCACTTTATGATGAGATTGCAGATAGAAGTATTGCTGAAATGCATCCACCTTAAAAGTCTGTTTCTTAGGGAATACAAAGTGGGAAGTACTCTCTATGAAAGCTGGAAAGAACATCCTCTTGTGTAAGTGCACACTTTGAATTCCCCTGGTGTTTATGAGATCATCCATCCTGTTCATGTCAGTTGACCTAAGGCAATTAACAAGGCAATCATCCCACATTAGTGTTAATCCAAAGAAATTCTGTCCTAATGCAGCACTAATTAATGCTCATTTGTATATTATTAGTGTTACATGTGGCACGTCTGTGGTGGTGGGACTTTGAAGAGTCCCCTGTCAGGAATGTATGGGAGCTTTGATGTCAGAGGGCTGGGGGTGATGAGCCGTGTGCCACGGGCTCATTTGCTGTCCCTTTGTGGGTACCATGGAAGGAGGCAGCTCTGAGTGAGTTATTTACATACCAAATTGATGGTGATCAAGTAGAATAGCAGCTCCGTGCCATGTGGGATTTTCACACTTGTACACCCTGCACTTCAGCTTACATAAAAATTCCTGGCGAAGTTCTAGTGGCAAAGTGGTAATTTCTTGGGGGTTCATTAAAATAACATTAATCATGAACTCTGATTATGTTCGCCNGCTGGCAGTGTGTCATTATTAATTACGTGGTACTCGTATTTCTGTGTCGAAAATGGAAATCATTCACTGCTACCACAACAAAGGGAAGAGGCAGCTTTTCTTGTCCAAGGAGATGTTCTTGCTGCAGCAGCTGTGAATGTTACCAACTGCTGTGGCTTCAGGGAAGCTGTGTCCAGAGAGGGACCGGTGTGAGGCCATGCTTGGCTCAGGAAGTCCCTGACCTGCAGAGTTGGGATCTGTGGGGGCTTTCCAGGGAAATACAGCTGTGTGCTTGCCCCAGTCTTGAGTTCTTCTTTGGGTTTCATGTCTCAGCTGCTGTGTGAGACAGATTATCAAGGCTGGGTGTACCTTTGATGTGACCACGTAAAACCATTATTGTACTCAGCCTTTACTGCTAAGATTGGCCTTTAGGAAGCCCAGACCCTGAGTCCTGTGCAAAACTCTGGAGCAGAAAAACCTTTCCCTCAGGAGAGGAGGATCAGGCTACAGGATGTGAGTTAAGCTGTACTTTTTTACCTGTTCAACAGACCATTTTTGCTGGCCTGGCTGGGAACTGAATACAGCTGCTTGTATGTGACACTGTACATGATCTGTAATTAATTACATTCACCATCTTTGAGGACCTTCATTGCTAGTGTGGCAATATCCAGAATTTATTACAGTTCCATTGACACTGGAATCTGAAACTGGCTTATTTCTCAAGTCACGGTGATGCTCTTGCACTTTTATTCTGGTTTTTTACCCTTCATGTTATGGTTTTGCACAATATCTCTTCTCATGTCCAGTCCGAGGATTGGAAATAAGAGATAAAACATGCCTTGAGAAAGAAGGAGAGAAATTGAGGGACTCTGAGTAGAGCAAGCCTAGTACACAGCTTCTGAGGCTGGCATTTTCCATTTGTTGTGTGTTGCCAAAAGAAGTCTGATATTTGCAATGTATGTCTGAAAAATGTGTGTATTTTGGGGGGTTTTATGTTAGTGGTAGCTCTCAGATCCCTTGAGAATAGTTTGTACTGCAAATTTTCATAACTTTTTAATTGAAGCAGACATTTGCTTTCTTGTATAGATGGTGTTTGTTATTTTTTTATTTACTGTCTTGAGATACATGCAGGGATTTGTAAAATCAGTCATTAATCTTTCTATACACCACCTTCTCTAGACAGGACCTCCAGTCAGATACTCGGGCTTGCTTTGCTGGTGGGNGGGTTTTTTTCATGATGAGGATGTTTTAGAGAGGGTACCTACCTGCCATCTAGCTTTCTTGAAGACATCCATCTTATTGAGAATAACAAGTTTCAGGCTGATGTAGTCCATTGAAAAAAGATGGTATCCACTTTGTATTTACAGAAAGGCACGTTTTAACAGTCTGGGAGGGGGGTGAGCACACACCCCCTGCTGCTCTGGGCCCTGGGATGTTGGATCCCTCTGCAGAGCACTGGGGTGGCCTGCTGGGGTTACAGAGAGCCTGGCATTTCAGATGCCTGGGAAGTGACTGCGAGAGCATGAGGAATCTGTGAGGTGCTAATTCTGTGACTCTGCTTCCAGTGTTTGTCCTGTGGTATGTGGGTCTGGAACTGGGAGTCTTTGATTCATGATTCAGGAAAAGAAAAGGGGAAATGTTGGTGTGTATGTGAATATGTACCCATCTGTGCCTCTTTAAGCAGATATATCAAAACCATGTTGTGTCTCGTGGCATAAAAGGTATTTTCTCATGTTCCCTAGTCTAAACTCCCTAGTGTCCAACGTTGGGAATGCTCATGGTGTAGTTCTCCATGAATAGGAGATACAGGGAACCTTTGAACATCTGGGTGTTGTGAGTAGCTCCATCAGTGCCAGGACCTTGTTCACACACCATAAGTACTTGAGGGCAGTGGGTTGCAGTACAGAACAGGAAGGGCAGAGAAAGAACAACTGAAGTGACCTTTGGGAGGGTGGTATTTGCTCCTTCCAGCTCAGGCCTGCTCCAATAGCCAGAATGCCACAACATCAAACCTCAGAACCAGCTGTGGAGGGATTCAGGTCACTTCTCCCAGCAGCCCGAAAGTCACGGGGCTCCAGAGTGGCTCTGTTTGCTGGCAGTGGGTAATTAGCAAAATGTATTTGCAAACCACGTGTAGGAAAATGCCAGCCCTGTGGAAGGTGACCACAAATTCGAGAACCCATGTAGTGAAGAAATACAGAACTGAAGTGGGCAGGTTTAAGAGGTGTCTTAAAAAGACAATGTTTTGAAGAGGAAATAATTTATGCAAAATATGTTACAAAATCTAAGTGCTAAACAAATAAACAGTACAACGTATTCTGTTTTGACATTTGTTTCCACTTAACAGGTACTGAATGCAGATGAATTTGTTACCAGTTCTTGAAGCTATTTTTCATTCTCTTCACTTTGTTTTGTACAAACAGTTGCCCTGTAATTTTAAATTTTAGTCTTCTGCTTTGAAGCTACTTGAAAATATGGTGGGATAAAGATCCAGAAAAATAGATTTGTGGTTATATAATTTCTCTTTATTATAAAAAAGTTGCTTCACCATATGAAACTTTTTTTCTCCTATATTTTGGAAGGCTCATGTTCCCATTTTGTTTTTCACCAAGTCAGCATGATAGAATGTCTTTCTAATTTCTGTAATCTTTTATGATTACAACATGAGGGTAGTGGTATAAAAAGTCACTCTCATACAGTATTGAGAAGTCTTGAAGATTTAAAACCAAAGAATGGGATATAAGAATGCTTCAATCCAGATATTAAATGACAGACAAATAAGCAGTGTAGTAATTGTTGAAGGCTTAATACTACATTTTTTTTTTAAAGGTTTTGGGTTCTTTTCTTTTGTTTGCCTTTTCATAATGTTGAAGGACTATAAACTTTTACCATTTGTGCCAAATGATTACATTTTTCAGCAAACAGATGTTTCTTTTGAGTAACATTTTACATTGTAGGAGTATTGTAAGGGCTTGTTTCTGTTGCCACTTCTGTCAGCAGCTTCCTGCGACAGAAGTAGGTTTTGGACCCCTTTGTCTTTCAGCAGAAATACAAATGCCTGATTTGGCAGATGCTCACAGCAGATTTTGTAGCTGCCTGTTGAAGTCTCCTGTCTGTATTGTCTTGCAGAGCAGTGAGACTTAATAAAATATCATCAGCCTTGACTAACAGCTGCATAAGCAAGCTTTGTTGTTAAAAATCAGGCTGTATTTCAAGGCAACAGGTAAGTTCGATGAGAATTCAATTTTTTTTTTTTTTTTAATTTTGATTTCTAGGAAAACTTGGCTATATATTTGAAGAATTTCTTAGAAGTTTGAATAGTTAAACCCTCCCTCTGGAACCAGTAGATAAAATTCTACACATTAAACACGGTAAAAATGGTGCATATTCTGCAAAGGACAGAATTTTAGATTAAAGTTGTCTGGGCACAAAAGCAGTAACAAAATGATCCCTACAAAACAGAGTAACTTAATAACACAAGGAATAACTTTTGTTAATTTGAAGCTTTAGAAACTGAAGCTTGTAAAGTAAGATGTAATTAAATTATGGTACTGTACATACCAGTTGTTCTTGGTAATTGAAACTTTACAATATGAAAAATACATTACATCTGTACAGTTTATACAGGTAGGTAGGATGAGTTTTGAAAAAGATTCACTTCAAGGGTCATACTCTGAAGTCAAAAAAATACTGCACAACTGAACTAATTACAAATTGTAGACTCGAAACAATTAATCTTTGTGATTCGCTTTTAATTTGCACAGGGATCCTAGAATCCACACAACTGCCTTCTCGCTCGTGTCCGTAGGGTTACACAGAATTTGGTCGCAGCCTGTGCTGCAGGAAAGCCCCGCCAACGCGCCCCTAAGCCAGCGGCTGGCCGTGCTCCGTGACCCGCGCCGCCGCCGTCGTGATTGTGCTCAGGTCCAGCTCGGGCTCCAGGTGCGCGTCCACGGCCTCGTCCTGCGAGCTGGAGGCGTAGGGCTTGTGAGCCAGCAGCTCGTGGTGCACCCCGCAGTAGCTCAGCGTGGGCTGGTCGTAGGCCAGAAACGTCGACACGTTCATGGACAGTGGGATCTGGGGCAAGAACAGAGGTGAAAGGCAGCCAGTTACCAAAGGACACAACCGAATGGTTCTTGCCTGAATTGCATGTTAAAAATCAACACTGTCTGCTCTCTCTATCCCTTTGCCCACTCCTGTCCACCCAAACCATCCCTTGAGTCACTCTCAGTGGGAGGACCCATTGTCTCCGTGGCAGTATAAACAAAATAACCCCTTGCTGAAGTAGCTGCTGTTCCCAGACTTCAGTTGTTTCAGTGGCTGAATGCCCTGGGCTTAGATTGATCCTAAACCAGGAAAATCTTTACTTAAAGTGCATGATTAGAATTGTGGCCCATCAGTAATAGTAATCTTATCTGCTCAGTGTTCAGCATGAACTTCAGTAATGTATGATGCAGCCCATTCCCTAGGACAGGGAGGGTGGTGTTAAAAAATAAAAATCACTTCGAAAAACAAAGGCCAGAACTTCTGAAGCTTTGCTTTGAATGTTGGACTCCTGAAACTGGTATTTCCTGAGGGTTGGAAGAGAGTACAGAGAGCATTCAGCCACTGATGGGTTCCATGGCAAAACCAGGTGCTTTTTAGTTTTGGGTGGTTTTTTTTTTTGTTGTTTTTGGTGGGGTTTTTTTTGTTTTTTTTTTGTTTTTTTGTTACGTCAATGTAGATTTGATTTCTTAAAGTAGAAGGAATTGACAAATTTTTTTCAGTAATTTGCATATTCTAATTTTGACAGTCACCTTTACCAGTTTTTGAAATGCCAGAGGGAACAGCTGCTAATAGCTGCTGAGCCCTTTCTTCTTAATTCTAAGAGGATGATAAGAGGAGAAAGCAGAAAGAAAAGGTTTTGTATTTCACTGGTTCAGTTCACTTGGGTTCAGGCTAAGACATAATGAGCTGTGGTTTCCTAGTTGCTGGACATTTTGTCTTTTATGTTGTTAATTTTCCTAAAATTTGAACAGGGTGATATTTACTTAAGATCTTTCCTTCCTGCAAAGAATGTGACATTTGTAAGATGAGAACAACTTGTGTCTTGATTAGCTCTAATTGCTTGCTTGACTCGGAAGGGAGCATGTATTACATCTTTTCAGTTAGATGCTTATGCTTGCTAATAATGTTGGAGAAATGAGAAAGTTATAAATACTCTTCTGCCTGACAAAGTAAATATCTGCTCTGCTTGCCTTTTTTTTTTTGTTAATTTGTCTGTGTGGATTCCTGTGGTTGTGTGGGTTTTTATTTGTTGGTTGGTTTGTTTTTGTTTTGTGTTTAACTTGAACAACTTACAGTTCTGGATTTTTGTTTCTTTTTAATAGCAGTCCTTCAAGTTCTACTGTAGTGAAGTGAATTAAGGAAGTAGGTATGAGAGTGTGTGACTAAATAAAAATTAATCCATTCAGTTGCTTGAAATATACCTCATAATATTTAATACACATTATCCTAAAGTAGCTCTGAAATGTTATTACAATTAGATCCATATCTAACTGAGCACTAACCTTTTTAGGCTTCTCATTTGTTTTTAATTTGTATGCAAAACTTGGTGTTTATTAGCTAGGTTCTGAAGGCATAATTACTGAGGTATCATTTAAAAAGAGCAGCGCTGAACTTTGTGGGAATAAAGGAAATCAACACAGATAAAGCTTTTACTTTAGATGCTGAATAAATGATGGACTCAAATCAATGTATTGCCTAGCAAGAATTTGTTGCATGTAGAAACAGGGAGCCATCTCTTGTCTTAGTAAGGTTTGCTGCAGCTTGGAGAACCTGACCTGCATACTGTATCTTAGTTATAATTCTCTATTTAGCAATCAATAAATTATCTTAAAATATGAGGGAATTGCATGAATAAAAGCACATTAAAAAAGGCACCTTTGAAAAGCGAATAATGTGTTTGTAGAGATGTCTCAGAGGATGTGTTTGTAACCCACACACGTGTAGGTAAAGTGTGTTACACACTTAGTAAGTCACGTAGACAAGCCCTGGAAGAGGTCAGTGCACCCCTTCCCCTTCTCCTCTGAAAGTTCTAGAATGCTAAGAAGAAAACCAATGAAATTAACTGGATTTACATTCTAGATTTGTTTCAGGTTTAGGGGAGGTCTGTTTCCCTTAGATCAAAACCTCTTGTGTCATGAAGGAGAAGAAACAATGAATTAAAGTTCTTCTGAGCTTGTCCAAGCCAGGCTTAGTTGAACATCAGGGAGCCTTGTTCAGTCACAGAGCCTGGGGCTGGCTGTGCAGGAAGTCCTCCACAAACCCAAGGGCAGACTTTGTGTTTTGGAGAGCTCTGTGGAGTCAGGTCTGTGCATGGTAATCAGAGGTGTTTCTCATAAAGAGAAAAACCCACTGAAGGCTGGCCAGGTGCAATATCTAATCAGTTATGACACCAACTGCAGTTATCTTTACTGATTTTAATTAATTGTTCCTGTTTTGGTTGATAGTTGAACTTTTTGGGCCATCAGTAGGCTCTAAGTAGAATTTTTTGTATTTCTCAGAGGATGGATTCTCATACCTTGGGTAGGCTTCTGTAGAGTGCGATTAATATGATCTTATTTTCTTCTCTAATTATTTTAATGTAACAGGCAATTTTCATATCCCCTAAGTACTGTAACAGGCAATCTCATTACTTTTCATCAGGCTTGTTTACAGAGAAATAAAACAGCAGCAGAATAAACAACACTGAATGAACCAGAAGCTGAAGTAATACCTACTCTGAGTATTCAGAACCGCAACTCAAACTCCACAGATCATGAGTTTACCTTAAGAAAAGGAAGGCATTTTTATTGATACAATCTTTAGCTGGCTCTTTACTTTTCAGTGTGTGAGCAGTTGGGCAATTTTATATAATTTGTGTATCTAACTATGAAGGCTAAGTTCTAAATTTAGTGAAAGCTGAAGTTACTAAAACTCCAGTAAGAGGGGGTTTAGAAAATACCGAGGAACTTGATAATCAGATGATGTTGACATCTTCCTTTTTGTGCTTTGCCCTTTCTCTGTCTTATCTTCCAAATCTTAGTCTTCCTTACTTGCTCTGTTTTATAGTTTTCCCTCTATTTCTGTCTTTAAGAGGAAGCATCCTTGTCATTAACCATATTAATAATTTGTGTAACCTCTCCATCTTCCACTTATATTGTTGTTGGCTGCCATTAGTCAATTCTCATTCACCTTTGTTTTTCCTTGCATTCTACGCTCTCTCTTTGGCTTCTTTTCACTGAGGTGCCCTAATGCTCTCTTCCCTTAAGTGCTGTAGCCCAAAATAGGCTTTCTTGTCTCTAGGAGAGGATACAGGATAGTCTGGTGGTGCTGAGACAAACAGTGAAACCACACTCTGCAGTTCTAAATTTAGAGTATTGGTTGTCAGCCCTTGGTATTTCAACAGCTCTGCAGCTGCATGGGCTGTGGCTGTGGTTCCATGGTGTCCAGGGGCTCATCCTGCCAAGTGCTGTGTGCAGCTGTGGCTTGCCTGGTGGGATGAGCTGATGGCATGTGCATGTGCTGGTTGGATAAAGTGGACTTCCCTGGGACATCATAAGCCAGGGCCACAGGATTTATAGGTCTGAAGGGAAGAGGACTTGTACTGTGTGTGAGAGCAAGGAGGAGGCCTTATTTACTCTGCTAGCTTGATTTTCCCCAAAATTCAGTGTGTAGAAACCAAGTTGAAGACAAGCTATGTATTTCATTTGAATTCTTTGTTACAGATAGCTTGAGATTAAAATGGGCACCAATTAAAAACCCCACAGAAACCAGCCAAAAGCTGATGTTTTCAATGTTTTTCTCCTGATACTTCTGGAGGCCAGATTTTCCTGTCGCATCTGTAGCTGACAGAATCCTGTCCACAGTGCTCTGGTAACTGAAACCATGACACTCTCTCAGCAGAGGTGTGCTGGCAAAGCTCTTCCTGCAGATGCAGCCATGCTTAATTTTATTAGCTTGGCGTGTGGCAGGCAGGATGTTCTTCAGCTGCTGCAGGGGGCCTGCACTCACGTTGTTCTGCTGCTATTACAGCACTCCCAGCTGGCTGCCAGGGAATCTGAGGCTCTCAGTGGCCACTGATACAGTCTCAGGGATATTCCCGTGTAATCTCAAGTCCTGGAGCTTTAGGAATTGTGTAAGAAGGGTTTAAAACCACAAACAATGCTCCCCTATACCTCACCTGCCCTTCTGTGGTGCCTCTGTGTACTGCTGCGTTTTGTGGTGCCGTGCTGACCAAAGAACACCTCGAGGTGTCTGGGGTGTGCACATCATTTAAAGGCATCACATCAAAGTGCCTCTTTGGGCGTAGGAAACTACTCATGAAGAACGAGGGTGTTAATCGTGGGGTTTTGATTTCAGTCCCAGGCCTGTTGCAATAGAAATTCCTCTTTGCATTTCAAACAATTTGTTTCCATGGAGTGGTGTCGTTTTGTGCACGGCGTTCTCAAACACATGATTTAAAAATCTAACATTCACAGCCTGCATCAGCTTAAAATATGAGTAATGTTATTGCAGTGACTAATCCAGACATACCTGTCAGAGATGGAAAGCTTATACTGAGACTGCCTTAATCCACTCGCTGATTTTTATGGTCTCAGAGTCCCTTGAAGTACCTGACTCAAATCCAAATGTGCCCCCACATGCTGAGTTTTGCATGTAAATCTTTAAATTACTTGAAGGATACAGACAGATTCCCTTGGGATTTAATAATTTGCTAAAACTAAAATGGTTTGTTTTTTGCAGGAAAAACAAACCATTTTTGTTTCATATTTGAAGTGTATTTTGCACTGTATAATGCAGCTGTTCTCATTGAAAATGTCACTGCCTTGGCCTGCAGAGCGATGAAAGTGCTCTCAGGGAGCCCCTGCACTGCACCTGGGGTGGGGAGCTGCTGCCTCACATCCCAGTGCTCACACCAGGTCTGTGTGCCAGGCTGGCACTGCCAGCCCATGGCCTTTGCTCAGGCTGGGCTGGATTTACTTTCTCTGTTTCTGCAGTGCAGATTTATGTGCACTGTCTTTCACATCTCCTGCCAGGGATAGTTTAAAGTTGGCTCATATAGAAATGATAACTGGTGGTTTGAAAGAAGGTAAAATTCTGAAGAACACTGCTTTCAGAGTTAACCCTTGTCTTGATGTTATGAGAAAAGGGATGGAAAGAATTATCTTGTTAACTACTCCAGAGATAAGGTGGCAACTTGAGTGCAGCAGGGAAAGCAGGAATAATTGATTTTAAGCATGGGTTGTATTTGTAAGATAAACTACTCAGCATCCTAGATAGCCAGCTTTTTCAGTACATGCTATCATTCACTTTCTGGAGTAAATGTAAAAATTGCAGTAGAACTTTCAAAACACTCTAATAAATTTGTTTTATGAAAAGTAATTATGTGCTTTGAATAAATAACATGCTTTGTCTTTTTTTGTTTAAAAAGAAAAGCTTTTAATGAGCAAAAATGAGGTAAAAGTTGTTTGCCATTCAGAGAAGTTAATGCAATTGTTTGGGCTGATGATTTGCATTGAATTGTTGCGAAGTTCATTTCTTCTTCATTAGCAAATTATCTTTTATTGTTTAAGAGCAATACAAACAGCCTAATGGATTTTCTGTTTCTGAGATTCTTTATTTTCTGGTTTTTATTCAATTAGTATGTGGTGTTTTCACGTATGTTGTTTGACTAAAAGAAAATGAGGACAGACAAAAATCCTAAAAGCATTCTAGGCTCAATCCTTAATCTACCTGTCCTTTCTGTTCACTTCCACTCCTGCAGATGTTTGAGCAACACGTGCTGCTGTTCTGTATCACCTCTCGGCCTCCCTGCAGCAGTCAGAGTCCCTAGACTGTGGGATCTGTACTGCACCTGAGCAGCCAGCTCGTTACTCGTGCTGCGTTTGCTGTGCCCCCTGCACTGACACTGCTGTGCTGCCCCCAGCTCTGAGGGACATTACTGATGCCCACAGCCCAGGGGCAAAGCCTGCAAAGAGATCCCAGGGCGAGGGCAAGGCAATCTTTAGCTCCTGCAGCTTGTTTGGATAAATTAAGGAAGGTAAGGAAGTTGCAGCTCGGCCAAAAGATGAGGAGCGTGGTGATATTGCCGGACAGGAGCTGCACTGCAAAACAACACACGTGCATGTGTTGTGGGAAGGTTTTAAAAAGCTAAGCTTGTCTGGGTGTCTGATTGGAAAAAACTGATGCAGTGAGAGCAGGAGTGTTTGGGAGCCTCAGTGCTCGGTGTCAGAGTTGTGGGAATCTTTGCCATAGTATAATTTATTGACATATCTGTCCAGTGTTGTTCCCCTGGGCCAGGGGTCCTTTTAAATCTCCCTGCTGTGACTGTAACCCACTGAGCTCTGTGCAGCATCAGGGGAGCTGTTCAGACAGCTGCTTTTTCATTTCCTTGTCTCCTTTACCTGGCCCAGCACAGCCCTGCTGCTGATGTAGCTGTGGCTGTCTGGGCGTCCCTCTGTCCGTGTGGGGCTCAGCTCAGCACTTACTCCTGAGAGCTCCATTATATGGACATGCTAGCATGAGGATTGGCAGTCATTTTATTCTGTAATCAGGAGTATGCCTGCTCAGTGGATTTTCTAGCATTTAAAATACATTCAACAAATGTGTTTTGTACTGATTTTGTGGAATCTTCTGCTTTGATGGATAGAGCTGTATGTCCTTTTAAATTTTTTACATTTTTTCACTGTTGGAGGATTATGAATACTTTTAAGCTTCATCTCTAAATGTTTTTCCTCAATCAGAGCCAACTCTCACTTGATGGAACAGGTGGTTGCTTAAACAGCAAATTATTTAACATAAAGCCCTGGCCAGGACGTAGCTTCTTTTAATTAAACAACTCCCAGTGCTCCTGCCAGCCATCTTTTCCCTTGCTCAGCACTGCACCACTGCTTTGGACACAGTGTGCAACAGTGAAATAGAGCATGTCTCCAGTGTTAGCCCTGTTTCATCCAAATCACCCAAACTTTCCTTTTAGGTATTGTAATATTAAGGAGCCATAAGTTTGGATGGGAGCTGCTGTTCCTGTTGCAGGAAAAGGTATTTTTTTCCTGCATTTCTTTTGTTGATAGAAATCTCTTCTTGTTTCAGGGGGAAAGGCACCAACTCAAGCATGTGGTTCCACCTTTCCACTGCAAAATGCTGTCACTCAGGGCCTTCAAAGCCAGGGCATGAAGGATTGCTTGGCATGCATGTTACTGAGACAGCGAGTGTTGAGGCACTGACACTGGGGCACAAAGAGACAGGCTCTTCATGCTCTCCCCCTGCCCTCGTGTCCTGGCTCCTCAAAGACTGGCTGTGGCTACCAGGGAAGGGAAATGGGCATCTGCAGGGGCAAGAGGTCCAGTGTGCACACAAACCCCATTTTCTCCCTCAGTAATTTAGGATGTATTCAGAACCTCTAGGGTACTTCCTCTTGGCAAGTACTTGTCAAACCAGCCAACCCAGTGGCTAATTTTTGGGAGGTTTTTAACCTGTAAGCCATTACTGAGTTCCTGGATGATAGAGTCAGGATTAGTTTCCAGTCAAACACGTGGACTGCTCCCTCACCTAAGCAAGACAGTGCTCCAGTGCCCATGTGATAGCCCTGTTAATCATGGAGATATGATCATCACTACAGGGCATTAGAGGCTCTGGAAACGAGTTGCTCTGTAGGTTGTGTTGAAATCTCTAGTTTTGGCTCTTTCCTATTTGCAGAAGTATTTGCTACAAGCCTAAGGTAGATGGTTGTGCCAAGGGGCACAACTGGCAGAGTGAGGTGGCTGCCAGCTGCAGTCCTAGTTTTCAGGTTTGAGAATTGTAACATAATTCCAAGTATTTATGGTGACCCACTTACAAAAAATGCTGTAGTACTGTTACCATACTATTTATGGAGATGTGACAAATATCAGAAAGAAGTCTGATACATTTATATTATAAAATACCATCTCTCTTTTTCTGGGCAAGGTACTTTTCTCACGTACCAGTTAATAGGGCTTTTTACCAGATGTCTGAAAAGGGATCCCAAAGTGCTTTGTTCACAGCAAATCTCATGTTGATTGCCACCAAAGGTGGAATTGGGTCCTCCAGTAGAGTTCAGCCTTTGTAGTCTCAACTAAGGAACCGGCTGCATGTTGACAGATAAATCTGGACTGAATAACAGAAATTCCATTTGATTTACATTATATTCTTTTTTTCAAGTGAAAATCTTTTTGCAGAAAGATTTTAGCATAAGAGTTTTCGTGCTACACTTTTTTTTTTTGGTTTTTTGGCTGAAGCTTAAACAGTTGCTTGTGTTGTCTGTAGTACGCACCAGCAGACTTTGGATCGAAAAGGCTGTTTAGACTAGAGAACTGCATACATATTTATTCCTAATGTTACTGGCTGCCTATTGCCAAATTATATTGCTGAAAGTATGGGATGGGGATCTTTAAACTAGTCACTGGAAAATATTCCTTTATGCTTTTAATTGCTAGTGTCTTACCAGTTTAGTAGATATTTCCCATTTTTGTGGCACCTACTTAAATCTGATCCATTAGTATATCTTTGTTCAAGTACATGGTAAGAATTGAAGGTTGATGTCTCATCTCAGTATCGTATCTGATCTGTTATTGGCCTTTAAAGCATTATGGATACGTTGATCAAATAATATTTTCGACTGACTCCTGAATTAACAGCGAGAGACTGACAGATATATTCACTCTCATTGACAAAGATACTGTTAGTCCTTGGATAATCCTGCAAATCCAGGCTTTGGATCATCACTCACCTATTATAAATCAGGGTGAGAGGATTTACTAAATCAAGATTTCGGAGTGTTGGAAAAGTATGTAATTTGGTGTCCTTTCAGAGATGTCCCAGTTAATTGTGACATCAGGGCTTAGTACACGATAGTGGGACATCAAGTCCAAAATCTCAGTTTGATGCCTGGCACTGGGCATCTGGTTTTTGTCAGGGAATTTTTAGAAGCCCCAGTCAGGTTGTACACTGTTTGTCATTTCTACCATCCCATGTGCCCCTTGCACAGCTGCATTTGACTCTTAGTTGCAAGTCACAGCTCTTCAGAGGGAATACGCTGAGTGACACTGCAGTTTGGTGTGTGTAACAGCCTGGCTGGGCAGTCTTTGTTACTGGTGGTGATGATGTCTGGTTTTCCGTAAAAGTGTTAAAAAATATCTGCTCCTGTCATAATTGATGCCTCTTTTCATCAAGATCAGCACTTTAAGCTGAATCAGACATTCATTGATATAGGAATTGGTCCAGTTGTGAAGAACTTTTCCTCTGGAAAAGTCCATTTCGCCAGGATAGCAGTACTAATGGAGATTTCAAACCTGTCCAGCTGAAAGGTCCTTATGCTTTTTCTGATTTTCAAGGAAATCTTTTGAGTTTCTGGACCTGTGTCTCAGTTCTCTTGGGGTGTGCTGTGTTTCCAGGTGGGGAGCGAAACAGAAATCTCTTTAATCCTGCCCTTGAAGAAGTACTGTGCTGTTACACTCTTCCATGGCAGTTCTTTAAGTCTCTCCATTGTGCATATGTGTATTTTAATTTTTCACTTCAATACACACATACAATATGACAGACTTCTAGTTGCTTTGGGAACTTTAATTTCCAATTTTCTTATTTACTTTTAAAGTCAAAGTGTTTCATTTATGCCTATTCCTTCTGATAAGCTTTCAGAAGAGTGTATTTCATTCTCAGCCCACAGCTATGCCTGGTTAAAGCAATTTTCACAGCAGCTGTAGACAAATGCATGGTAAGTAAATTAGCTTTTATTATAATCACAGTGGCTTTTCTTTTCTATTTGATTTCTGCATGTTCTTGTGTGAATTCTCAAACTTAAGTATATTAAAATGGGAGAGAGATGATTTGAAAGGTGCCTGCATGAACACTTCCTGCCAGGTGCCTCTGTGCTGCTGAGCTGCACACGTGAACAGCAGAGCAGAGGCTGTGCAGGGGCCCTGCTCTGCAGGCCCACGAGCTGCTGAGCAGAGGTGTGGGACACGCCTGGCTTGGGAACTCTGCCCAGGGCATGTGCCATAACACCAGAATATCCTGGTGTTTCAGGCTGCTCGTGGTACACCGGGTCAGCATCACGGTTTTCTGCCTGGGAGCTGCAGAAGCTACAAACACTGTGGAAGAAATGTGAATGTGTGTTTTGTGTGTTTTACACTGTGTTTAGAAAGCAGGGGTTTGATGTGGTTGTAGCATTGGCTGTCTTTCTAGTCATTTACACATTGTGTAGAGCTAAGTTGAACAAACAGTGATAAAATGGGGGCTGTACATACAGCTGTTCATATGTGCTGGTTTGGCTGTGGTGCTCCAGGATAACGTGGCAGTGGAAGGGAGCAGGGTAGGGAATGTGCTACACATTGTGAGCTGGATTGTGAGCTGGATGTGCTGACACCGGGGTGAGGGCATGGGGGAAGCTTTGTAACAACTGAGCCGTGTGGTTTCACTCTCGGGCTGGGAGAACAGCAAATGAAGGCCTGCAGAAACCCCTCCCAGATGTGCTGGTCATAAGGCAGCACCTTAGAGGAGCTGAGGATTAACATTGCAGGAGGAGACTGTGGGCATGGTATAGGACAGAGCTGGACTTTAGACTGGCACATGGGAGAGGTGGTTTGCAAAGATGGGGTGCCTGGTTCTGCCCTCACGTGGGACTGGTCAGCTGTGCCCCCATGGCAGGAGAAACAACTGGGTGAGGGGCAACTCAGCCCAAAGTCTGCGTGGGGCACCATCAGCATGCTGATGCAAGAAAGACGTGGCACATGAGGTGGGTACTGCAGTGCCAGGGCATGTCTTGGAATTGTTTTACTCTGGCCAGCGCTGGTGAGGCCTTGGCTGGAGAGGAATAACATCCACTATTGAGCTGTGTCATTAAAGCTGCAAAATAATCAGAGATTTCCTGAAGGACAGCACTGGGAGAAATCAGAATCTAGAAATGATGACTTAGGAGAATGATTTGGAGTCTTCAGTCAAGAGAAGATGATGTAACATGTGATAAACCCCTTCAGATATATACAATTCTGCTGCAAAGAAGGGAAGTTCTGTTCTCCATCATAGGGGGTGGGTAAAACAAGAAGCAGATCTTAAATAGGATTAAATTGGATTAAACTTCTCCTGTTAGGGATAATTAAGTACTGTAATAGCTGCCAGAGGAAACAGAGAAGTGTACTTCACAGGAAGCAAGCCAGAAATAGATTAGCCAGACTTCTGTCAAGAATGCATTGTGGCCATTGCTGCTGGGGCAATGATGGAAAAGGGCATCTCCCCAGCTCCTCTCAGCCCCACTCTAAAATACCAGTTTTCAAAGACGCTTTGAATTGGAACCAAACTGCTTCCCTTGTGTGTTTCTCAAGTCTGCTTTGGAGTAAACGTTTTCTCAGTAAGCTTCTAGATAGAAGGGTTTTCATTGTTGGAATTTAGCATTGGAATTCCATGCCCTCCGCCTCCCTACCCCCCAAAAAAGAAGAAACCACTTTTTAGTCTTGAAAAGTTCCTATATAAGTAAGAGATATTGATTGTTCCCAGAAGTAGAAGGTGTAGATAAAAGAAATATGTTTTTGAGTGAGGATAGTCCTTGCTAGAGAAATAGAGCAACAAGTAGGTTAAGAGAATTTGGAGATAGCTGTGTTTTGTGTGGGATCAGAGACATTCTTGCCAAAGTCCCATCTGTTCAGTTTTTCTTCAGCTCTGTTTTCTTCTCACCTCTCTGTTGTGCTTGCACTCCAAATGGAGACAGAACTGTCTGACTGAAGTGCTAAAGTCGTGCTAGTTGTCTGTCCAAATGCAGGATCACAAAGACTGAGTTTTCACTTTCAGAAACGGAGAGGTGTCACTGGTGGTAAAATCACCTGAAATAATCCGATTCAGGAAAGCCTAAGAAAGTGCCTTCAGCAAATGGGGAGCAAGTGAAGGAACGATTCTGCTGTTCTGGGCAGAGACAACAACCTCGCTCCCCAAGGTTTTTGCAACTGACTGTGAAACTGTATTCAGGACTCTTGGCAAAGTCTGTTAGTGTGTGTTTTAATCACACCTGTGATGTTCCTCCTTGAGTTAAACTGTGAAAAATTAGAGTTCCTCCTCAACAGAACTGAGGGGAAAAGATGAGCCTGAAACCTGAGCACTGAATCCTCTGTTGCCAGCACGTAGCTTACGGTGTGTGGCACAGCTCTGTCAGAAGGAAGCCCTGGGTACCCTGGAGCCTGGGAGTGTCTTCAGAGGCTGAGTGACTGAGAGGTGGCACCCAGAGCAAGCTTGTGACACTGGAAATTCTGCATTTGCACCCGACCCCAGCACCCTTGTGCGTGGCTCTGAGGAGTATTTCTGTGTGTTGGCTGTTGGTGGCTCACTGGAGCCGTGGGAGAATATTGCCCCTTGAGAGAGGCACTCCTGGCAGAAGAGGTTGTTTCTCTTTTATCTTGAACTGGTTTGGATGGGGTAATATTTTGCTCAGAATGGATGTCTGCCATTTCTGTGTGCTCTCGGTAGAAGTTGTTTCTCTCTTCCCCTGTCCTGAAGAAAGAGGATGAAAGTGGTAGCAGTAACTGGGAGAGACGGCCATGTGGGATGGGCAGCACAGGGGCTTTCGTGTTTGAATTACAAAAGATTTGGGCTAGATGGAGTATTTTCCTCCTCATCAGGCCACTTAGAATGCTATATATCACAGTTTATAGAGGGAGAGTGGGTTAATGGATTTAATTATTCTCCTACTTCCAGTATCATAAATCAGAACTGATCTAACTGGGTTTATGCCAATAGCACAGCAGATGTAAAAGGAAATCAGGGGGTTAACCTGTTGATATATTTCATTGGGGCTTAAGAAATTCACCACAGTTATCCAAATAACTTTTGGGTAATTTGCAAAATTAAATGTGTATCTTCTAGGGCACTGAGTTGTTCCTTGGAAGCTGGGCATGTCTCGGTGGGTCATTTTGCAGAAACCTCAGTTCCTGCACGGTGCTCTCGGCCAGGCCCTGTTTTCATCCACACGTGGCAATGGACTCAGGGGGCAGAATGAGTGTGGAGGCAGTGCAGAGCTGGCACAGGCTACTTGCTTAAGGACAAATTCAGAAAGGATTAAGAAGTTCTCCCTGTCAGATTTATTTGTAAAGGAAATGATTCAGTTGCTAGGGGATATCTGTAATTGCATATAAAGCAGTGGGGAGTGTCTGTAATTGCTGTCTATTCTATGTACTTTCTCCTGAGAGCTCAGGTCCCTACAATTGCAAAAATTCAGCTTGAAATTCAGGAGCTGTTAATTGGCCTCAAGATTTATCTTCATCTCTCTGTAACAGTTTTGCCCAGGCTTTTAGAGAGCCAAGTTATTGGCAAAGACAGTGAAGTTTTATTGGAAAAGATTTATTGGTATTTTGTAATCCAGCTAATGAAATAAAGCAGATTCACAGTTTTGGCCTCGTCAGTGTGACTAAATGGCAGAGCATGGTGTGCAGGAGAATCAGTGTGGAGGTCCAGCCTGTGGGCAGCACAGTTACCTTGAGCTGCCTGTCCAAGCACAAGGTGTAGGGAGTTTCCATCTCTATTTCTCTGCAACACTGTTAACTGAAACTGTAGTAATCTGATAGCAGTCCTGGGGGATACCACACTGGGGGCTTAAAAGCTGCTCTGGGGGAAGGGGCTTGCTTTCCTGGGCTCAGATTGGTAGGGCAAGCAGCAGCAGCTTCATTTGGTTAAATACTCACAGCAGCAGATGTTTGTGTAGGGCAGGTGAGGATTTTCTGCCAAGGGGGCCCCTTCTGGATATGCCAGAGGGATTAGGAACAGTCAGCTGTGTCCTGAGGCTGAGGGTGCACCAGGTGACTTGACAACAGGGTTGTGTGCTGCAGTAAAAGGAGGGGTTTTTACCATCTTGGCCTACAACAGAAACAAACTGGGGTCTGTAGTAGGATTAGAGTTGTGCCAAAAGACAGCCCTGTAGGGATTTTACTTGCATCACCTTGCAGCAGCAGTTCCCCACTGTGCACACCCGTGGGTCTGGAGTCGGCTGTGCCGTGCCTGGCTGTGCCCACTCAGGGATTCGGGGCAGGTTCCACTCCTGCCTCAGACACAGCTGAATGATGGACTCCAGTTTAGTCTCAAGGAGTTTCCTCCCACGATGGGCTGCCCACATATCTCAGGCATGTAACTAGTGATAACAAGGCATTTTAGTCCTGAAGAAGGTGATTTTCCTACAAGATCTCAGGGAGAACTAAACAGAACTTGGGAGATAAGTTTCTAGTTTTTTATATGTGACAAGAATGGAATTATTTTAAATGCTGAAATCATCTTTACTGGGGCAAAGACTACCAAAGCTTTGTGAATAAATACTTTGCTAACTCCAGTCTATAACTTTCCTAGGGAAGCTGATCATACTCGACAAGGGAAATAGGATTCCACAGGAGGTTATATGAAATCATGAGATGCTGCAAATGGAAATATACTTTCTTAAGCAGAGGAGAGAGAACAACTTCTCCGTAATTGAGTTGCAGATAAAATTGAATTTAAAGGGTCCAGCAGCTCGTTTGAAGTTCAAAGAAGCTGGTGCATAAATTTGGCCTGCCTGGAGTTACTGCATCTTTACACATATAGCTTGATCAAAAGAAAAGCAGAAATGGAGTAGTTCCAGAAATCCAGATTGATTAAGTCAATCTTTCTTGCCCAGTGATGGAATTTAAAAAAATATCATTTGGTCTTCTCTAAAGCATTATCCTCCTGGATCAAAGGATTTCTCTTCCAGCCTTTCTATACTAATCATACAGTGAAAAAAAATGAACTTGTACAGCAAAAAGATTATGCTCTTTACGATCTATTCAAGTTAGCAGTTCATGGAGGCTGCTGTCCTGCAGAGTAAGCTACAGAAATGCTAAGTCAGTAAAAATATTACTTAATGGCTTGCATTTACCTTTGTGACCAGCTTGGGGAATGAAATAGTGAAATGTAGTGTGATCTGTGAAAGTCTGCCTATTTCATATTATGATTTATTACCATTTTATTTCTGTGAAATGGAGAGCTATTCCTTGTGGAACCTGTGGATGATCCTGCCAGCAGGGCTGTGCAGCAGGAGGAGCTCGGGAGCAGCACAGTGTTTGTGGGCTGAGACCTGAGTACCCAGGAGTGCACGGACTGTGAGTTCTTGGGGGGGTACCCATTGCAGCTGGCAGGAATAGATGCTTTTTAATTAGCTAGTCTGAACAATCTGGGTAGAGTCAAATGCCCCGGTACCGTTCTTAGCATGTATCATTTCTGGAAGCCTTAATTCAAGGAATCAGGGCTTGAAAGAATAATTTAGGCCCCAAAGTGGGACAGGGTTGGATGAAGATTGATGAGGATGGACCAAAATCTTTGTGACTGTGACCTTTAACGTAGCAAATCCTGTTCTGTGAGTCTGGTAATTGCACAGTCTTTTAAAATCGAATAGAAGCCAATTTAGGGAAATAAGTACAAATGCTTTCCATGGATGTATTTCCATTTATGCCATATATACTGGTAGTGCAAACAAGGAAATTATAAAATGTCCTATTTAATGAATTCTGATCTGCTAGACACAGTCATTTTGGAGCTTAACTGCCTGAGAGAGGTCTCTGCAGGCCTGCTAATCTAGCAGTGGGGAGCTAATTGCAGTGTTAGAACCTGCCCTGTTTTATACATGTCGAGCTTGCCTTTGGACCGTGCTGGTAGTCAGAGCATGGCAGTGCCTCCGAAATACCCTTTGACAGTACCTAAAATAAATACAAGGAAATATATTTAGGTGAGGTAGTTTTAGTGTAATGAGCCATTTCTCCTCCTTTCCCGCAAGGTTTTGTGCAGTTCCCAAGGCCTGGAAGAGCCTCGGAGGAAGCTGACTTTTATGGAATGCGGGAGGTGCCGTAACTCATTTTAAGTGCGTGTCTAATATTCCTACGTGCCTGGTAGCCTAAAGTCTGGCCTCTCTTCGAGGTGGCACAACTCTTTAATTCTATTAGGCTGTTAAAAATAATACCAATCTGTTCAGTCACTGACAGCAGGTTTTTTATTGTGTGGTGATGTGGGATTATGAGAGTTATGGGGGAAGGTGACCTTGATGCAGGTTTAAGTGCAGCACTTCTTGACACGGTGCAGTCGAGAACAGCACTAGTGTTAACTTAATTATGTTGTTAAATGCACTAGGGCTGAATTACTTGGAACAAATTAAACAAGTGACGTTCTTATTTCATAAACTGCACTTAATCTCATGCATGGCTGTGTTTATGATAGAGTCACAGCAATACAGTAAATTAAATGTGAATAGAAGTCACACCAATATCCTCATAAGCAGATGTTTTGTATTTGAGCTAAAGTAGAAATAAGATAAACCTGAAGTCATTCAGGACAAGAAGACTGAAGTCTCATGCATTTACTAACAAAAGATAAATTTGTAATTTTCAATAGTTAACATTTGTTCTCTCTTCAGTCTGAGGCCCACGGAAGGCTGCTCATTATGTCATGGGTAAAACTACATGACTCAGAATTTGCAATGGAATTTTGCACAGAAATCAGCAGATGTGATGGCATAATCAACACCAAGGCTGCTGCTGCTTATTCAGTACTGATCTTGACATTTTTGGCCACTTGTAGGAGTGCAGTTTTTCAGTGGTGTTAATTAGAACACTTGATATATGAATGAGCTGTAAATGTATTAAATTGCTACCTGTCAGTACATTTTTTTACTGTGTTTACTGAAATCTCCCCTTAACCTTTTCTCAGCAATTCTAGCTGACTATGGGAAGAGCTGAAAAACCTAAATAAAGGAAAAAAGGTTTGAGTTACGTTAGCATTGTTGATAGCCCCCCACCCCCATTTTTTAGTGTTTTGGCCAAAAAAAAAAGTAGATGTAAATTTTATCTGTCAAATAATTTTAGGAAATTTTTGTTACTTTTGGTGGTGAATAAACTGTTTGGAAGGAAAAATCATTTAGCTCTGCTCCTTAGTAATCCTGGTGCAGAAATATGCTCTTATAATACTGTGAAACTTTATGTACCCATTCACATGTGGGTGGAATTTGTAATTCAGTAGTTTATCTAATGATTGCATTCCATTTTCTACTGACAGTTTTCATTAAGACTCCATTTATTCAGAGAAAAGCTAACCTAATAGGAGTAGCCTTAAGGGCTTTATCATTGTCTTTTTTTAATATTTTCCATACTCTGAAATATGTATCATTTAGGCATAACAGAGGGTTTGTGCTCTTTTAAATTGTGCCACATTTTTTCCAGCTGTTTAATGTGTATTGGAGAATGTGCAGTAGGTATTTGAAAAATCACTTTTTTCAGATACTGGGGTAGGATTGAAATGACTGTAGAAAAGGGGAAAAAAAGGGGAAGAGATAGTCAAAGCTATAGTCACAAATTTCATCTGAAAGTCATATGGACTTCCATAAGTTTACCTTCTGTGGCATTTTTAAAATTTTATGTGTTTGTTTCAGTGTTAAAGGAAGGTTTATGTGAGGGGGGGAATGGGGCTTTTCCAGGTCATTAGCTTAGACACACCATAGAAAATACTTGCTTTTATTATAAAGTTTAGGATTTAGCATAACTTTTTTATTTTGTGTCCCATCTAACACAGCAACTGTTCAATAAATGCTGAGGTGAAATCTGATCAACTCATGTAAAAGAAGTCGTGAGACAGGGACCATCTGAATACAAGAGTGACAGGCCCAGCAAAGCTTAACTTTACTGCAATTTGTGTTGCAGCAAAATGGAGAGAGTTGACGTGAGTGCCACAGTTTGGAAACAGTTCTGGTTTTTGAGAGGCTTTGGTTGTGCAGGGTGTGTGTGGCCATGGCTGCTGCTCCTGGCAGGGTTTGTGCTGCGCTGCTGCGGGAGGGAGCTTGGCCTTGCCTTCCCCTGCTCGTGTTTTTGGGGAGCTGGCAGCTCAGGAAAGGCTGTGCCCTTCCTGGTGCTCTGCTGTGAATCCTCTTACCCGCCCAGGGACCTGTCCTGCCCTCTGCAGCCTGGCCTCTGCTCTGTACCTGCTCACAGAGGCACAGGAGGCAGAAGCAGCTGGAAGGGGAGAAGGCAGGGACAAAGCCATGACAGCACAGGATTTACACGGCATAGCTGCCCTGGTGCTGTAAGAACAGACCTCATGATTCCAGGAGCATCATTTTCGTGCCTAAAAACGTTTGGTTTTCCTCTCCTCTAATAAAGCCATCATTCAGATCATACATTTTTTATAAAACCAGAGCTGCAAACTCATGGCTGTGAATTTATGTTCTGAGTATGTGCACATATAAGCACAGAGTGTTAAGTGGTTTGCATTTCTGTGCTTTAAAGGAGGCAAGAACCAAGCCTGTGAAGTCTAACACAAAATAAATGAATAACAAAATCTAGAAAAAAAAAAAATCTTCAAATAATTACCAAATGAGCTTTTAGGAGTCAAACAGGGTAGGCCTTTTGAGGAGAAAGTGAGTTTGAAAGGCTCCAGCAGTATGAGTTATCACACATCCCTGGATAATACATCACACCAAAATCCCGTTTATCTAGGCTATTGCTGTTGGCAATTAATGTCAAACAAGGACATGCAGCATCCTGAGAAAGGTGAAATGGCAAACCAGAAGGGTTGGCCATACCTGCTCTCAGATCTTCTGTGATAGCCTCAGACAGAGATCCAGAGGAAATTTCTCCTCTGCCCACTGTCTCTATTTATGAAATCCTGTTTGGCACTTGCAGAACATCTTGGTGGTGGTGTGTTTTTCTTAATTTCACAAATACATACAATTTTACATTGTATTACTATCACCAGAAGGGTTGGAAAACAAAATCTGTGCGTTGTGTAAGTAAGAACAAGGTAAATCCTGACTCGAAGGGCTTTGTAGTAGTTAATAGTATTTTAGAAGGTAAACATGGCTACCTGATTATCTCCTCTTTTCTTCTTTCTTACTTTCCCTGCCCCCCATTAGACAGGTACCTGGGTATTGTGATTTCAGGAAATTCAAAGATTTATTTAATATTAGTAGAAATAGACTTGATTTGAAAAAATTTGCATCCAGATCTTTATATCTTATTTCTCAGAGTTCTGGGAGACGTTATTTGTATTGTAGTGCTTGGGATCTGCATATGAGCTCAGGATTCAAATGCAACCAAAAGAAACATATTTTTGGGTTGTGCCTGTTTGTAATTGTGATGAATGCAGAACCTGTTCGTTAGGGAGGTCTCTCCCAGCAGTTGTGTACAAAGTAATTTGCTCATTACCTTTCCCTTCTCACACCTCATCTTCTTTGAAAGTCGCTATTTATCATTTTATGGCACCGGTGAGTAAGTGCTGCTGAGTCAATGCTTGGTTAGTTTCCAGCTGGGCCTGTGTGAGTAATTTACTGAGATGCCAAGCAATCCAATTAAATTTTCAGAGTATTATGACTTCACTGTGACTGCAGTGTGGTGCTGTCGTCACGGTGCCATCCCCAAAGACTCTGATGGCAGTGACTGCTCTGAAGTCATCTCCTCGGGCTGGCAGTGACATCATTTGGCCAGAGGACAGCACTCCCTCTGGATTTTCATTGCCTTCTGCAGCAGTACCACCAATGGCTCCCACTGACACCAGCCTGAAACTATTTTGACAAGAAATATTGCAGAGGGGTTTTTTCTCAAGAACATATGAAAGGTTTTCTTTTACTGCAGAGGCAACGTTTTACAAAGAAAATGGCCAGTGAAATAGTTCTTTTCTGGAATTTCTGCAATAGTGGCAGATAGTCTGTGCATCTGCATGTTGATGTATATTTAATTTTTGTTATAAAAAAAAGTCTGGAATTGATGTGACATGAAGGACAAAGCATTCCTTACTCTGTCAAGTGAAAACTTTGGAAATTTTAATTAGGTGTTATTTATGCACCTTTGTTGATGTTATGACTCAAATCATTTAATGTGGCTGATTCAAATGTCAAATTTTACTGGAAGATTAATGTGGCCTGATTTTGTAGCCTCTCATACTTTGCAGTCATCACAGCTGCTGTGGAACAGGTTAAAGGATTGAAAATAGGAATGTTGCTTATATAAAATGGGCTGCTGTGCACAGGGTAGTGTGAAAGTTTAGAGCTGTTTTGTGAGGACAGTGGCTCTGAGCTTCACGAGAGAAAATGACCTCTTTCTTTCCACTCTTTAACCTTGTTCTAGGGTCTCCCCTGCTTTACAGGAGCTTGTGATGTGGTACCAGATTAAATTGCTATTACTTTTATCTTTCATTAGGCAGACAGAGATATGGCTAATTATTGACTTCCCTCAGCTTCCAGTGTTCCAGGTTCTGCCAGAGCTGATGGGCAAAGTTTCAGGCCAGTATTGCTTTCGTTAGAGGAGCTGTGGAGGCACCGCTGGGCACACCTGGATTAGCCAGTGCAGCCACTGTGTGGGGGCAGCAGCTGCTGAGGAGCACCACCAGCCTGCACTGCCTGTGTTTTGGGCAGCATTTTGTGGCAGTACTTTGTGTGTATTTTGTGGCAGACCGTGTCTGATCTTGTGGAGGGAGCACTCCCAAGCAGTTGAAACGCTCCTGGAGCTCATCCTCTGATTCAGTTGGCTGCAGAAGGAATGTGGTTTGGTTTGAGACCCCTGCACACAGCCAGCCCAGAAGTGACAAGCTCCTGAAGGGCCTGGCTGAGTGCACTGGGACATGTGTATGTTCAGATGGGTGAGGTGGAAATTCCCAACCATCTAAACTGTAGGTTTTGTCAAATGTACTCAGATTAGTTTTCCTCAACCAGTCCAGTAGCCCACAGCCAGAGTTAATGGGCAATACCTATCAGTAGGGGTAGGGGTAGGGTCAGCACAGATGAGAGGTGATAAGGGACTGTGCTGCTGGTAATGAATAAACTCCATGATTCCCGTGGCTCCTGGATTGCCATTGGTTTTTTACAAATGGGAGCACTTAAGTGCCTTGAGCACTTAATGCAATCTGTCTGAAAGCTACACCACCTTCTGTAAACAAGAGAGTTTAAAACTCTGTGAATTCAGGAAAAGTCATCAGTTCCTGTGCTTTCAGGCTTCTGTTGTAATCCTGAAGTTCTCTGGAGAAGTATTAAAGCATTACAGAGTGCGATATTTGGCATCCACATTGCCTCAGGAATATTTAAGGGCTAAGGCTTGTCATTCATCATCTCAAATCCCTGAGAATGAAACCAAATCTTATACTAGCATAACTTCTGCAACAACACAGTCCAGAAAGCACCTGGGGCACATTTCACCTTTAAAAGAGTTTGGTAAATGAATGAAGCAGTGCCATAAAAACCTATTCTGACTCTTCTCATAATTGAGGATTCACTGTAGAAACCAGAATGGTGACCTTAAGCATTCTGTGTGCAAAAGGAAATGTGTAACGTGTGTCAAAAGGCCCTGCCTCACTGGAGGACTGTAACAAGTTTTCTGGGCTCTGTAGTTAGCTCTGCTCCTTTTGGTAGTAATCCTCATTTATGTTCAAAGGGCACCTCTTAGGGACTAGAGGAAGGTCTGTGTATCTACCTAAGGTTTGATTAAATCTTGTGATGGCCAAAGAACTCTGCTTCTGAAATCTTAGGAGAGATGCCTTAAAAATAGCTCACTCAGCATTTCTTGCATATATCGAAGCTCAGTTTGGCACAGCATCTGTCAGAGCTCTGAGCTTTCCCCTAATGCAGAGCATGTAACCAGGGGTGCTGTTTGGGATGGATATGGAGCTAGTCAGGCAAACCTAGGCAAATAGGTTAGCCTGAAATCCTGTGTGGTTAATCCAAGTGCAAGATACTGTCAGACATAACCTGGGGAAAGAAATGCTTTATCTGAGGGCAAAGATTGTGGGATGTCACTTTGCTGAATCCAGCTTTTGATTCCCATACAAAGGGCTCTAGAACTGCTTCCTACCAACTGAGGAACCTACACTGGTAATTTCTAGGGGTCCCTTCAGCCTAGCAGTGTGTTGGAATGAGCTGCTATTCCTGAGATGTCCTCCTCCTGCGATGCCAGCCTCCCCTGTGTTCCCTGCACACCCACACGTGCTGCAGTCGCTGACAGAGGAGTCTCCACTCCTGCCATAACCCCCCAGGCCTCTGTGCAGCCCCACCAAGGCTGTGTGGGTGCAGAGCCACAGCAGGCAGCTCTCAGGAAGGGTTCCACACAACGTGGGGGTTTGGGATAAATACAACACAAATCTGGAGGTTCCTCTTTTTTGCTGCTTTAGCTCATTCTTGAAACTCGGGTTTCTTCCCTTCCCTGTTCTTTTACGAATTTTGTTGTAGGACCTCATCTTCCTGCTTTACAAATTCTTCAGTTTCTGGTTACGCTGTAATAGGGTCAATATAAAGACATTTCACTGCTTTTCAGTTTAAATAACCTGCTTTTTCTCTGGGGTTTATTTACTGAGATATGCCTAATTTTCTCCTTTGTCCTTAATTTATGTATAATAAAAATCCAAGCTGTTAATTTCCTTTCATCCACCCTAGTGATGGTTGTAAAGGTTGTTCTCTCCATCAGAGATTCATTTTGAATCCCTTTCTCAAATACAGCTGAACAGCCTGATGTATTATCCAGGAGAAATTACTTGTACCTCTTATAATAATGTTAACACCTCTCTTTCTTTACTGAAAATGACTCAGTTGATGTGTTTAGAATCAGGTTCACCTTTTTCCAAGCTGTATTGCATTACTCCTTCATATTAAGGTTGGGACTGATGAATACATTCATATTTTTTTCCCCCTGCTGTTATCTCCAGTGAATAAGCCCATTGTTTATGGAAAAAAAGGATTGTCTCTAAATGCATAACTGTATTATTTCCCATCAATTTTAATATTTTCCTTTCTACTGCAGCCTTCTGTGACATGTCCCTCTTTCAGTATAATAGTTCAGTGCCCCTGTTGATGATACTGCCTAACTTTGTGTATCATCACATTTCATTAGTATAAATTTACTTTCTTTTGTTAAATTACTTCTCCCATTAATGATTTTATAATCTCTCACCAGGCCTTTACTTTCTTTTCAAACATGGAATTTTTGCTTCTTTTTAAACTGGATCTTTATCCACCACAGAATTCTCAGTGCTAATTGGTATCTCTTCATCAAAACTAGTAGTTTTTTTTTTTAGTTTCTTGTTTTATCAAAGTGGTGTATCTTTGAGATGAGAAGTGTCAGAGCTGGAATGTAGAATTGCTGAGTAGAAGTCCTTCACAGAAGTGAGGGTCAGAAAATAGGATGTTAATCGTGGAACGTGACAAGGCACTAGTGCTGTGAGAGCGAGCTGCTAACAGGGGTCAGTTTGATAGACTCAGATAACATTTTAGAAGGAATTACAGATGCATATGTTACGAGTTTGGGGCAAGGCAGTAATCCAGTCCCTTGAAAAGGGGATCAGCTGACACAGGGAATACACTTTTCTTACAAAACTGATCTACATTTCCTTTGATTCAGGAGCCAGCATTGCATCTTTAGACTCACTGATGAAGTTTGGTTATGAATGCTGCTTTGGCAATTGTACTTTGCTGAATCCTTCACCCTTAACTGGTACCTCCTGTAGGAAATCAGACTGAAAAGAAATTATTTGTCCTGGAGTGACAGAATTCAGGAATCGAACTGCTGCTTTTCTTGGAAAATGCAACAAATTTGTTATTGCTGACTGACTTGCACTGCTCTCTTGTCTTTGATGCTGTATCATTAAACCAGGTCTGAGTGCTATAACTGTGTTCAGTGGGAAAATGATGACTCTTCTAGACTCTATTTAAGTAATTAGAAGTAGTTGGGTTATAGCTATTAACAAAGCATCAAGAAGTGATGCATCTTTTTATTCCTGAAGCAGCCTCAGTCTGGAAGCTTGTGCAGTCCTCAGTCAGATCACACCAAGTGGCCATGAGCTGAACCTGCTGCTTTTTGTCTTCTGCTCCTCCTGTTTCTTACACAGGTGGTGAGAAACTTCCATATTGGAAGTCTGAACTTACTCTATAGCATTTGTTACAAAAATGAGTGGAAGGAGCTGTAAATCTGATTACATTAATTAAATAGAGCCAGTGTAGTTTAGATGTGAATAGGACAGCAAGAATCTGAAAGAAAATTACAAATACTGTCCTTTATCTTTTTAGAAGTTCACTTTAAATGAACTTTAGTGGGAACACAGACAAGCTGTATAACATTTTGACATATCAAACCTATCCTTCCTGTATAAGCATTGAAACATTAGTGAGAAACGTGTCATAAGGCTGAGCTTTTAACACATTGTCGTGCCCTAAATGAATCCTGGCTGGCTCAGCCATTCCCTTGTTCCCCTGCTTTCTGTGTCCCCCACAAAAAGCATGACTTCTTCTGGAGGAGAAGGCAGTACGCTGAGAACGCACGGAGGGGATGAGTAAAGTTCATTTTCAAATACTCCTGATGAGTTTCTTGGCTGTCAGCTACTTCCATTAGGCCAAAACCCGGTGAGTTCCAACTTGTGCCTCCAAAAAATGCTGAAAAGTGTCTGCTGATGCATTATTAAATCTGTAGGGCCAACTTTTCTGTCAGTGTAAAAATTCCACTGATGACATTTAGAGTGTCCAAAGATTTGGCCCATTATTAATGACTTCATTAGGATTAATTCCTTGTATTGACACTATAATTTATTCACGAGACTAAGACACCCAATTACAGTATTTTATTGTAAGAAAATTCTGTTAGATACCTATCCATTCTCAGAATTATTTTAAAATCCCTGAAAACTCGTGATTGCTACTATGAGAGAAGCACTGGGTGAGGAGAAAGAGGAGTGACTGGTAAAATCCAGTCAGGAATCTCAAGTAAGTGGCACTCACCAAGGCTTTCAGTGTCTTTTCATGTTCTCAGGCCATAAAGAAGACAGACCAGTGGTAATGTAAAGTACTAATGGACTCCTGCCCTATTCCAGACAGCTTCCTAAACACCTGAAATAGAGCAGTGCTAAAAGTTGTGGCACGCTGGATAAAATCGATGACTTTGAAAATGCTGCTAATTCTGCTTACAGTTAGAAAGTAAAGTCTTTTACCTGGTATTTTCTTTAGGCAGCAAAGACTTTCTGCCTTTTGAGGTTCCAGCGTTTCTGCCTCGCATTTTTTGCATTCAGTGGGGTTACACTGCACTTGTTTTGCAGTGGTCAAGGAAAGAACAATTCTAAATGCAAGTAACTGGTTTTGGAAGGGAAAAAAGCCATTACAGAAGCTGTGTTTTATTTTATCATCACTTAATTTTAGAGTTTGCTGCAAGGACTTGCTTGGCTCTGGTCATAGATGGTTTACTGGAGAGCTGGGTTATGGAATTGTCTGGTAAAGACAGACAGCAACACCTTTTTATCTGTCTCTTGCTGTATTCATAAATCTAACACCTTTTGAACCTATGATTCTCAGCCAGGCACTGATTGCTTTAACTGCAGGCAGACTGGGCTACGACCAGTGGATTCTTGCCTTTAGTGATTCTCATAGTGTACAGGTTGCTTCAGCTGCTGAAACATCCTCAATTTCAGGTGCTCTTTGGGAGGGAGAAAAAGCCATGTTACCATGTGGTGCTGTCTGGACTAAAGGGACAGAGAGGTTTCATCAGTTAATGCTCCTGACTGCACGTCCTCCTGTTGGCCCTACTGTTCACTGCCCATGAAAGGTGCTAATCAAAGTCTGGCAGCACTACTGAGGCTGAAATAATTTCCTGTCATTTTCTTCCATTTTTATTTTCCTAGATCAGCAGCAGTCTTTAGAAACATCTTAAACAGTAAGAATTTATTCATGAATGGTGAAACATTTAAGATCCACTGGAGAAGCGCTCTGGGAGAGCACATGCCACAACATCAGGGGCTGGGACTGCTGAGCATTCCCAGAGCTTTTTGGGGATATGTGAAGGAGACCTGCCTGGCCTTGCTCATTAGTATCAGTGCTTTGGTTTCATAAAGAACATGGTTTATATCCACATTGGCTCTGCACCAAAGCTGTGCTTCTACTAGAGACAGGCTTCCAGTACGGAGTCTTTCAAACTCTCACTTCAAAGGTGGAATTATTGCCAGTAAGCTGGTTTTGTGTTTAATAATTGATACGACATGCTATGCTATACCCACATAATCCTGAAACCTTAGCTGTAAAATCTCAACTAACCAAAGAAAGCAGCAGTTCAGATGACTATTTTTAGTTGATTATCCTGAACAGTAAACAGTTTGCTTGAATTGACACATTTCCTTTTTAACACCATTGCCTGGGTTTACAAAGGGTCAGGAAACCTGGGGATTTCTGAGTTTTGTCCAGTGCAGAGGGTATGAGATGCAGGAAACCTGGCTGCTGTCACCTGCCTCTGCCAATGGCTTGGGCATCTCTGGGATTTCCCTTTCTGGAACTCAGGTCACTCATCTCTCGATTACAGATGTTAACATTGACCTTTGGACAGTGCTGTTTGATTTACTGATGAACTGGGGGTTGTTATCAGTCATTACTTATTCACATCTTTATAAAACTGCTCTGGAGCTTACTGGGGATTTTGGGCTGATCTATTCTCATGCACTGAGACCCCAAAGCTGATGGGTCCAGCACAAGGGGAATGGCCAGGAACAGAACGTGAACGTTCCTGTTGATGCCATGATGCTTTTTTTGCTTTTTATATATACCCCTCTATATACTCTTATATAGCTTTTATGTATTCTTAAGGGCCTTTTAGCCCACACACTTCTCATTCTTCAGCTTTGATAACCAGCACAGAGCCAATATTCCTTAAGCCAGGAGACCAAACATCTCAGAAGCCTCAGACACCGAGGGCTTCTCTGGGACACATTTTGTAACCTGAGCTAGGCCTGGCCAGGGGGGGAAAGTTCCTCGAGGAGGGGGGTTCACTCAGCCTCTCATTGGGGAATCTTTGATAGATATGCTAATTGGTAAAGCCTATAATGTTATACCCAAACTATTGTGGGTGTGCATTTCAGAGGTGCTCACAGGGGTGCATTTCAGTGTGCATTTGGGTGTGCATTCCAGCGTGCTCCACCTGCACGGGGTGCACCAAGGATCCTTAAAACAAATATTACGGTAAAATCCCTTTTTCCCCTCTAACCGTGTTTGGCTCTTGATTTTAAGACCAAGAAAAGCATCACTGTGAAAGCAGCACTGCAGAAGTGCAGGACGTGCTGAGGTGGTTGTCCTGCTCCAATAAAATAAAGAGGCAGCTGGAATGAGAACAACTGGAAAAAGTACCACAAGTGCAGGTGTATCCACGGTGTGATGTAGGAGAGCAGTGCTTGGAACCAGGCTGTCAGTGGCCAAGGTTAATGCCTCGAGTGTTTGAGTTCTGCTGTTTGTTTTGCCCCACAGAGAACACCCAGGCAGGGCAGGTTATTCACATCTCCAGCACGAGCTGTGGTGGTCTCGTGTGACAAACACAGAAGTGTCTCTTCTGGCAAAACAAGCTGCATGGGGAGTGTCTGACAACTTAAAACTCCCTGTAAAGGGTTTTGAGGCCTTGCTCTGGATAAACTTGGGAACATGAAAGGTGAATGAGTATTTTACCACTCCTTCAACAATATTTTGCCTTTTTTTTTTCCTCATAGAAATAAAACTTACGCTTGTCTGTGACAGGTTGAGAATTAAGTGGTTCCTCACTTTTTTGCAGTCTTTTTATGCTGAGTTGTCTGTTGGTTTAAAATATGATTTTTCTTGCCTGTGGAAACAATTACAACTGAAGAAAAAAGCTTGCTAGGAATAAGTTGGCACCTCTTTCTGTGCAGTGTTAAATAAGATGAATAGAAAGGTTTTCTTAACCTTGTGCTCTTGAGAAGTGTTTTGAGCCTTTAACTTCTACTGGCATGATTCCATGTGTCTCTGCTTGCTTACATTACTTTTCTCATGTCAGCCCTAAAATTATCAAGTCAAAATCAACGTTAAATTGAAGAATTGCATCTGCTGAAGACAGAACTTCCCATGTCTTTTGTGCACAGTGAAAATACTTGTGGAAATTGCTTTCTCTGGCCTTAAACCATTTTTCATTTTTAGAGATCATGTGAAAGAACTTAATCCAAATGAGATTTTCGGCTTCAGTTTTTCCAGAGTATTCTTCCCAGCATCAATCATGATGTGTAAAGCTGAAAATACTGGCCTAGCACGCTTCTTAATGAGCTGTGTGTGACAGTATTCATTTTTCTTTGGACACGGGAAATGCAAAGTGATGCTAAGAATCAGATTATAAAATTCATAGTAGGGATTGAGTTATGTATGATTTCCATGACTCCAGTGCTGGGAGAACACCAGCTCAGTAGACATCTTGTTATTCTAAATGCAGCAGAGAAACGAATTTTCAGGGGTGCCTTTTGCTTTGATTCTTATATGAAGCTCTGGCAGTTTTTCAAAAATGGTCAGAAGTCATGAACAGGACTGTCCAAAATCCCAGCAAAAGGCATGGAAAATGGTCATGAGGAATTTAAAAGTAATTAAATGTATTTAGAAGTTATTTTTATTTTTCACCTCAATTTTGGTCTTTACTGTCTGCTCATTTCAAATTTTCAGTCTTTTCCTCACAGCCAAGAGAACAAGATTGGGATTATTTTTTATTTAGTAACATATAATTCACTATTATCACCATTGTATGCTGGGAAAACATGCTCACAACAAAATCTCAGCAGATGGGAGATTTGTATCTATTTTTACAGAGGTTACAGATATTGCTGAAAAATTTATAATACTTCTGCTCAGCGCAAGGGCAGTTTGGATACTCCTTAGTTATGAAAGGAAATATATTGTGTTGGGTTTGGGCAGCACTGTTAGGATGTAAACACAGTGGAGAAACGAGGCCTGGACAGTAATACCTGTGAGGAAGGATTGAAAGAGTTGGACTTGCTAAGTCTAGAAACAAGAACATGGAAAGTGAAGAAAACAGTTTTTTAGTCCATAAAATGCTGTTGAGCTTGCTCAGTGCCTTCAGGAGGTGATGTACCCTAGCAGTTTAAATGTAACCCTTGAACTCAAAGTGCCAGACTTAGTCTAAAACCAAGGTCTGAGACACTTTGCAGCCTTACGAGGTGAGGTAAGAAAAGAATTCCAGATTTGGATGTTTCCATTGTAGTATTTTGCTCTTGAGATGCGTATGAGCACATTTTGAGGTTCTGAATGACAGATATTTTTAACTAAAGATCCTTGGCCTTTGGGCAAAGCCTTGATTGTCTCATGGTGGATTCCAGAATAAAGAATGAGAGTTTGGGCACACAGGGTGGGTGTCGAGCTGGTGTAGGTTTCTAAACTTCAGTGAACCTGCTGTCACTGCTCCATAGAATGTCACTCAGTACTATTTCACTTCCACAAGATCAAACCCAAAGGGCTCATTGTATTAATTATTATATTAATGGCATTATACTGTAGCTGGGACAGAATTAACAGAGGGAAGTTGCTCCCTGCAAACACTAACAGATACAGACCATCAGAAGATGAAGCTGTGAAAGAAATTTCAGTGGAGATTCATCTTCAGATGTCTCAGGTGTTGCTTTAGTTATTTCTTAGAGTTAAAATCACTGATCTTCATCCCCTGTTTAGCAGCAGAGCTCCCCTAACATCAAGGAAATGATCTTAATTCAGACTCACTGAGAATATTTAAACTTGCTGTGAATTGCTGGAAAGAGTCAGAAATAGTTCTTATTCTAAAGTTGCTTTTGATTAAAATATCTTTTATCTGGGTAGTTCCTTATCTGATGTGTTAGGCTACCTTGAACATAAGTTGTGTTTCTTGACTGTTTTTTATGTTTTTTTCCCCAGAAGGGCATGCACAGGTAATGATGTCCATGGGGAAAAAAGGAATAGAGAGATGCAGCAGCACAGTGTAACAGGGCTGGATTTCGGTCTGGATCCAGCTCTGCAGGTGCTGTAATACATCAGCACAGCTTCTCTCTGATGTGATCTGAAATACATGTTTTGGGATGGGGATCCTGAAACACAGCCAGCAGCTCTTCCATCACTGGGAAGTTCGCCCCAGGTGCTTTATGTACCAGCTGCAGGTCATCTTCAGGAGCAATTTCTCTCTCACAAACATCTCCAGAATCAGTTTCTGACAATGTATGCTCGAGCCAATACAGCCCCACTGAGGAAAGAACTGTAATACTTTAAAGTGACTCATGCACAGTAATTTAGAGGATGGCTGCCTACAATTTCCAGGTGCCATCAATCTCCTTGGTAAGATAATTTCCTGCCTTCATATATAAGGAGGAGGAAAGGACACACCATGAATTTCTGATGATGGGGTGATACTTAGCCTTTAGATAGTGTTTTTAGCCTTCAAGCAGTTTACAAGTGAGCCTTAATGTTCATCATATCCTTCAAAGTCGTTACATATTAATATTCCCTTTTTATAGAGGGGCAAGTTGAAGGGAAGAAGTCAGATGACTTTCTCAGGACTTTGGAAAGAGGCATGGGAGTACATTTCAAGCCTGTGCCTAGATTATGTATCCCTTCCTTCCCTGCCAGGCTTCTGTGTTTATGCCACTGTTTCCTGTGATGTGGCTCTAAGAGATGTCAAGTGGTTCACTCACTGAGAGACACAAAGTCTTCAAAAAAGCCTTCAGCCACCAGAATGCAGTAAAGTGACCACTTGGGTGGAATCCTGCTTGATTCAATGCTCTTGGGTTTTTTCCATTAACTTCAGTGAACTTAAATGAAAATCTTGGAGGTAGCACTTGCAGATTTTCTTTTTAAAACACATATTTATTTTATTTCAGTCTGTGTCTGCTATAGCTTCTAACTTTAACGTGTCCTGAAACAAAAATACAACTGAAGGCTACAGGTGCAGGAGGTTTCTTTTGAAGCAGTGGGGAGTCTGCCAGGGAGACAGAAGTGGAAAACATTGGTATTTGTTTAGAAAACCCTGGTGTCTATCAGAAATGTGTTTTATTCATAGAGGACAACTCATAAAAGGTCAGAAAAATAGGAGAGAGCTTATTTACTCCATTCAGTTAACCAGAACACTGGCACTGTGGAACAGAAGTGCCATCTAATTACACGGCCCTTTTTTAATGTGTTGATTTAAAAGTTATACTTTAGTCAGCATATTTTCTAAAAAAAATGTTTGCATGAACATCTTTGTTCAGTGCAAAAAAAACATTATAAGAATTTTTTAAAATTGAGAAATATTGAATCGTATTTTATTTTTTTCCACTTTTAGCTGACTTCTGGTCAGCTCCTAAAATTTTCAGGGATCTAAAAAAGAGAGAAATTATTTTCACAGCTCAGTTTTTTAATCACTTTAGCTTCATTTAGTTTCTAAGTGCTGTAATGGCAAGCAATGTGAAAATTCAAAGTTTTTAAGCTTCACGTTCATTTGCCTGTCCTGTAGAACTTACAGTTTTAGTGACACAAATTGTTGTGCCACCTTCTATCTTTCCAAAATAAAATTCAGCTGTCTCTTAAAAAGACAGAGGTCAAACTGGGCCAGAAGAGGTCAGCTGGTTAAAAGTGCCAGGAAAGGAGACAGATGGACACAGAAGGACCACTGCTGAAGTGTGTGAGGAAAAAAGCATCGTCAGATGTTCGCTGTTTATGGGCATGTTCACACAGGCTCCCTCTCATGTTCTGGTCACAGAACTCACAGGAATTTTATATTTTTAAGAGCTTTGCCTCCTATTAAATTAGGCCAAAATAGGCTAGTTGGCTAAAAACTAATGAGAAAAGAGAGAAATGGACATTTGCACGTACACATGCTTGGAAAAACACGATTCCCAAAGGGAATGAGGCTTAAGAGATGGACTACAAGTAGCAGTAGCCTTCAGAGCCCAACCACAGCTCTGCCCCTGTAAACGATCTCCCCTCTCCCCCTCCTTTTTGGAAGCATTACAGGAGATGTGATAAGTAAATACAAGCTTAATATAGCTGTTTACTAAAGCTCTTGGGGAAAGTCTAGCAAAATATGCTTTCATAAATAAACCAGAGCTAATTAAGAACCACTTGAAAAGCTAGCACAGGGGAAGGATGGGAGAAAATTACCATGTAACGTGTGTGTGGTTAGCAGAAGCATAATTCCAGCTGGAAGGAGACAGAAACCTGACTGGGAGCTGGATTTATCCGTTCTTTCTCATGTTGGGTAGTATCCTATTAAACAAATCATGCCATTACATTTGATTGAACTACTTGGCAATAATAATGGCAGCAGAATAAGACCTTTCCTAAGTAACCCGCAGCTAAAAATGTGATAAATGTCTGATAAAGTTAGAAAGAGGGATACTGTGTAATTACAAGAAAAATCAATCTTCATGCATGTGTTTATTTTTCAAGTCCAAAGCAATGAATCGTATGAGAAATAGAAGGGGCCAGTGGTTCCCTGTAATGTCCTGGGAAATGCTGTGCCTTTCCTGAAGTGGGATTCCTGTGGCACAGTCAGTACAGGAAAGCAAACCTGCCTGCACAGTTAGTGACTGGGTGTGTGCTCTGTGCCAAGGCATGTTTACACAAAGGTGGCAGCTCCTGGTGCTGTTCCCATCTGCTGTGGGATTGCCTCTGGGAAGGCAGTTTGGTTGGAATCCATCCCTGGGAACATCACAGCTCCTGGGAAGGTGTGTGAGCACTGTGTGTGAGCACCGGTGTCCTTTGAGCGCTCGGGATAATCCCCATTGAGGCTCGGGATAAATACACCTGTCCCGAGAATGAGGTGGCTTCAATGTGCTTTTCAGTTGCTTTAGGGAAGAAGAGAACACCTTTGGAGGCTGTAGAGAAGCTTTGTTTGGGGCTTTCAGTGTTTGAAGGTACAAGGGTATGTCAGACAGGGGAAGGGTTCTCAGGAGATGGTGTCTCCTGGTGTCCTCTGGCCTCTTTCTGCGAACCTTCCACGCACGTGGAACACACCTGACTGACAGTGCTCGGTCTTCTGGCTTGTAGAATCTGTGCCATTATTCTTTAGTTCAGCTCTGCTCACAGATTGGCTCACAGGGTCTCAGTGCTGCAGGACACATTATCATACCTATCATATCTGTCTCGCCTTTTGGGAGAAGACCCTAAGGACACATTTTTGGAAACAAATGTGAAGAGAAGAGCTGCAGATACTCTGTCTCTTGCAGAAAACCTTTGTGGCTGCCGTGCTGTGTAAGCACCTCATTTGGTAGTTCCCTTTGGTGCACTGGCACATAGTGTTTCATCCACTTGGGTACACTGGCACACAGTGTTTCATCCACTTGCACTGACAAAGTCCCTCATGATGGGGGTGGCTTCACCTCCCCCTGGGAATGTGTCCCTTTTCCCCAGCGTGCATCCTAGCAGGCTTCTAAGCAGAGGGAGATTACAAAGCTTGGAGCGTATTTCTTAGGAGGAAATTAAATTAACACTGTCCAGCACAGACTTTCCAAAGTTTGGGCTGCTGATCAGGTCTAGGGCTGTGATCCAAGAGCTGCTCTGGCTTGGATTTAGGTTTGCTGCTGCTTTAATCTGCCGTGTTTTATTCAGGCATAGCCTGGCTGCTCTATGGACTTGTGCTCTGGGTAGGAAGCCTGCACAGACACGATACCCTTCTGTGGGATGTGAGCTTTCCAGTGGCCACTTCTCCTGGAGATTTGGCAGAGTCTCAGCAGCAGCTGAACTGGGATTAGCCAGGCCTACCCTCTTCTTCTGGTTTAGGTACAGGAGAGAGACCTGCAGGACTGATAAAGGTCAGTTCTCTACTGCAGTTTATTTTCTCTATTACATGGAACAGATTTTGGTTGTAGCAAGACCTGTGGCTGTTGGCTTGTGAAGGGAGAATTTAGGCAAGGACCAGGAAGTGGAACTATTAAGTCATTGCAAGTAAGACACTTAGAGCAGTTTTAGCTGCAGTGCCTCATGGTATGGGCAAGTGGAGAACTGGAATTTTGTCTTGATACAGGAAAGCCCCCAAATGACTTGCCCTGTCTGCCTAATTGTCCCAGTGAAGAACAGCTCTTAGGCATTGTAGGATCTACACACACACACTACAACAAAAACTGTTCTTCCCAGAGCATTTCTTACACCTTTGGGCTGTGGAAGAGTGACATGGAATGCTGCTGGAATGCCCTAAGAACTGCCAAGGTCCCATGGATGAGATGATGGGCTGTGCTGTCCATGTGCTGCAGAGCCATGGTTGATTCAGACAAACACTGTATATTCACGTTTCCTTTAACCAGATAGACCTATACAGGTCTCTTGTTCTGAAAATCCATCTGTATTTTCTTTCACAGTTTCGATATTTCTAATCCTATTTTATATTCATGTTCTGCAACTTTTGCAATCCAAAGTGCTGTCAAGTTCCATGATTTCACCAGGACTGCCTAGGTGGCATTTCCAACCAGCTGGCAGCAGAAAGAGTATATGGCTCAGGGGAGGAAAACTAAACTTATATAATCTGTTGCCTTTACACAATCTGCTTGCTGAATTAATTTGCTGACTGGCAGCAGGTGGAAGGAAGGTGAGAACATCAGAAAGGTTTTGTTAAATGGCAATCCTTAGCTCCATTTTCATTGTAAGGATCAGGTTTTAAATCTGCCCAGCATGTCTGGAGCCTGTGCTGTACATTGGGGATGTGAGAGGCAAGTCTGATTCCATTTGCTTTTGGGATTTGAGGGGCAGACATGGAAAAAAGGCAAGGTTATTTTAAATTTTAGTCCCTTCATGCAAAGGTTGTTTTGTACCTCAGAACTCCCTGATGAGTTAACCAATTCATTTGGTTTGGTTTGGTTTTTTCCCTTCCTCTTTAACATATGAACTATCAAACTGGCCTCCACAGCTAAGTGCTGTACTTGTCCTAAATGTTATCCTTTTGTAGCTTCCAGAAGCTAAATACCTTCCAGCTGTATGTACTTACACACAATAAAAGGTCACAGTCATCTCTGAACATCTCTGCATGCCTAAAACACTTGGTACTGTGCTCACTCAGTGCTGCCCTGTTCCATGCCATCCCAGCAGCCTCCTGACTGAGCTGCCTTGAAATACACCACTGCCTTTCTATAGAGAGGGATGTGCCTCGAAAAGCTGAATTTATTCCCAGTTTCTGGAAGATGTAAGCAGCTAGGAATCCGTGTTATCCCTTCACCATGTTTCTTTACCCTGCAATGAGCACATAGACTTGATTTATCCTGAAAGGTGCTTGAGCCTGGCCTGTTGTAATTAGCTTTAGGTAGATTTTAAATGAGCTCCATGACATCATATCTGGCTACTTCTGTTTCTCCTATGTTTCTGAGGCATCTTTATTACTCATTGTGCTGAATCTGTGATTTGTAGTTTCTATATTTAGTGGTTTAGAATCTCTCCTTACTGGAATACATGTTGATTTCACTCTTTGATCCAGGGCAGATAAACTTCTAGGACATGTTGTCATTCCTTGGTCCTGGAACCTCGCTGTTCACCTCATCTGCTAATCTGTTGGCAATCCCCCGCCTCCCTCTGTATGTATCATTTATACAGCAAACGTTTGTGCCATGTGCAAATCTGTGTGTGGTTTTTTTAAAGCCTGGTTTCCTACTTGCACTGACAAATTTGTAATCCATTGCATTGCTTGAGCCTGAGGACACTTGATATTTTTGATAGCCTAATATAGGAAGTATTAAATCTGCGCAGAACCTCGGATAAACCGTGGGGTTTATCTGTGGCTTGTAAGCAGCTTAGGGATTCTTTGGCAACATCTGGCAACTCAGTAGCTTGGGTGGAACCGAATGAAAGCTGCTGTGAGCTGCAGCTGGGGTTTGCTCCAGTGCCCAGCAGCATGCTTGTACCCAGGGGGATTCCTACAGAGCAGCCCTTCTGCCCTGCGGAGGGGAGGCACTGAAGGCTCTGCTGGGGGACAAGGCTGCAGAGAAAACTGCACATGGAGTTTGAGGAAGTACTTGTTGTTACCCGGCCTAATCCTGATTGCAAAGTACTGGAGTTTTTTCCCTTATTGTTCCCCCCCCCCCCCATTTGTTATTGATAATGTTGATTATTACTCCTTTTACCACATACTTTTGTCAAGTGGGGGATTGCTGTGTGGTTTCTGTCGATCTTTTCCAAATTCAACTGATTCAACACATCATAGGTAATTTTTTAACAATATTTCTTCTAGTTTTCTTTTCTCTACATTATTTTACTTTTTCTTTTATATAAAGTGCAGTATCTGCAATTGAGTGCAGTGTATCAGCTCACAACAGTCGAGTTAAATAATTCTGCTAGACCTCTTGTGCTTTACATAAAATATCCTGGAGCCAATATTAATTGCTTATCCAATTTGAAGGTAACTCTGCTCTCTGCTCTTTCCTCCCCCAATTCCATTTTTTATATAATCATTCCCATCAGCATTATTTTCAGGTTTTCTTGAAATTTTTTTTTTCTCCCAAATGGAAGTGTGCCAGGCTAATTGGAACAGTGGGGCAGAATTTTAAAGAAGATGCTCCCATTCATCCACAGTTCGACTGAAATGTAATTAAGTAACAAAGATTACAATGTCTCATGCATAAAAATTTTAATGATCCATATCCATAATAGTCATGCGCCATGGATTAGGTACTTTTGATATCACTAACCCTTATTCTGACCTGGTCTCAGATATTTTTAAATTCTTCAGGGTGACTTATTAGTGAGGATCAGAGAATTTCAGAGAGATTTGTTGTGGGAATCAGCTTCTCAGACAGTTTTCTTTGGTTAATTAGAATTTCTCTCTCTCCTTTGCCCACCACCCTTCCCTGGTGCATTAAAAAACACAGGGAGAGAGGACTAATGGCCTCTGACAGTGAAACAAAGCTCAGGCACCGTCCAATTCCCATGGCAAAACACTGGCAAGTCTTTTATTAACTTTCATGGAAGTTATTTCAGAGTGAGACCAGTTTTCTCAATTAAATAGCAGGAAGACTATTTCTTTAGGCTTACAGCTCGAGCTATAGCCTGTATTAGATTTTATCCAGGATTCCCACTGAAGTTAATTGCATTTATTGTAGCGTGTTACAAGCTCGGGGATTTTTTCTGGTTGACAATTTTTTCTGGCTGACAATTTTTTCTGGTTGATGGTTAATCAGCACGTCATCAATAAATACCTCTTAATGCTATGCTGGTTTGTACTGCTTAAACTTAGTAACATTCTAAAATTAAGAAGTCTCATTTCTTTTTGTGTGAACCAAAGGCTTGCTTGCATGGTAAATCCAAAGCACTTTCCAAACCTGTTCATAGGTTCATTCTTGTGCTGGTGTACGAACTGTGTGCCCTTTGGGCAGCAGAGTGAGCGTGTGCCTGCCTTCCCTCCCGCTGGGTGCTGCTGCTCTGCCTCCATCTCTGCGTGGGGCCATTACACCGTGTGCTCATTTACTCACTAATTGGGCAAATCTGACAGCACGGAATCTTCCAGCGTGATAAACGTAACCGTGCCCATGCCTGCTCCTTTGTTTGGGTATTCAGCCCCTGGCAGCAGCACAATCAATTACAGGCTCCCCAGGGGTGCGTTTAGGCTGCTGAGAGCTCCACTGGGGAATACGCTGTTTACAGGCAGTCCCGGGTTTCTCATGCAGCCTTCTCTGAAGCTCTGGGTTTCTGTGAAGCTGAAGATTTGTCAGAATCCTACCCAAGCTGCCTTTTGGCAGAGGTTAATGGAATTAACTGTTCTGCTTTATTTTTGTAAATTAGGCCTCTATACAGGTTCATGTGCAAAGCTGTTTCCCTGTTTCCTCTTCATTTCCCACTGAAGAGAACAACGGCTTTGTCCTCAGGGAGAAGGAACAAATGAATTTTTCACTCATCTTATTCCAGTTATCTTTCAACTCAGTGACATTTAAAAAGTTCTGTTTTCTAGAAACATACTGCTAGGATATTCCATGCTGCATGTTAAGCTTGGTAATGAAATGTTGCAGCAAATAAGCGTTAACTGTGGTTACATGACATAAAAAACCAGAAAGAAACGATCTTTTCATTTTTTATCAAGTGTAAAAGATACTCAGGGATGAACTGAGTTTCACATTGAAAAGGCAGAGAGTTGTTATTTTAATTCATGGCTAAGTAATCATATTAAATGAAGATCAATCAGAACTTGTTTGTTGTAAATCACTTCTGTCTATACTGTTGGGCAGATATTTAAGAATTCACAAGGTGCACACACCACTAGAAAATTCTACAGTAGTGTAGAAAACTTTTCCACTTACTTCTTCCAACCATGTTTCAAGGATTCAGTGGTACCAGCCATCATTTCAGACCTATGGAGGTCAATAATTTACAGCATTAGTTTTCTTTGAGTCACTAACTTCACCTTTATTCTAATAGGAAATGAAAAGGGGAAGAATAATTCCTGGTGGTTAAGAAATATGGGAAAACACTACTTTTTCTTCTCTTAAGTATCCTGATTCCACTTTTCAGTAAAGCAGCTATGTTAGGGACTGTACGTTGTCAATCTCAAAAACCATTTTGTTAAATGATCTTCTAGAACTTTTCCATTTGTTCTCTGTGAAGCCCAAGAAGCTGGTTTAGATGAGATTAACTCATGTGCTATAATTACTTCTAGTATTCATCATCCTACAGCAAGTTGTACTGGAATTCACAAAGTGAAGAATCATCTTTGGTGCAAGCTTTGTTTGTAAGTGTTCTATGCCTAAGGATAAAGCTTTCTCTTGCTAGCTAACACGTGGTGTGAGTACTGAGGAGCCCAAGCTAGGTCTGAGTGCACCTGAATAGGGTGGGATATTCATGGCAACAATGAGCCAAGAAAATGCTGAAATATTTTCAGTTATTTCAGTGTTCTTGGCACACACAAGGAAGGTAATAAGTTGTCAGAATCATGCCTTAGGAAATGACTAGGTAAACTCCGCAAAATTGGCCTTAAGTTCCTGACCCTTCCTCTGCAAGGATGAGCTCTCAGTATTCAGTGGCACATCCACGGGGCATCTTCCACTGTCCCAGGCTGCTCCAAGCCCCATCCAACCCGGCCTTGGGCACTGCCAGGGATCCAGGGGCAGCCCCAGCTGCTCTGGGCACCCTGTGCCAGGGCCTCCCCACCCTCACAGGGAAGGATTTCTTCCTAAAGGAGTAACTTTTGAGCAGCTAAGCAAGTACAAGGACCTATAGAATTGCCAAAAGGCAATTCTTGGAACTATTCAGTGTCACTGAGAAACGTCAAAGAGGAGCTTCAAAGATGGCTTGTCTGAGCAGGTGCTGAAAATAAATAAATTGCTTATTTGCAGACAAATGTAAGTGGTAATTCTGCTTAAAAAGATATTCTTAATTTTTTGAATGATTACTAATTGATTTGCAGAACTGGAGCTGCTGCCATTTGATCCCTCTTTTCGTTTATCACACAGATTAATTTCTGATCATTAATTCTATCTGTGAAGCTTGTGGTCTGCTAGTCCAAAACCACAGAGACATCCATTTTAGGTCTTAAAAGTATGAAGTCTGTTCTGAACATTTATATAAAATAATGAGATAAAGAACTGAAAATAGAAAAGTGACAGATTCCTAGAACTTGAACAGATTTTTTCAAATTGGCTATTTACAGAACACTGATAGCCAACTGTTCTTTCCTGACATCTTGCTAAGCTGTGTCATGTTACTGGAGGCCTGAGATCTGTCATCACTACACGGTGCATACGTTGGAACTGCTTATTTGCAGTCTGGTGGGCACACGGGGCCTTTCTGTCCTGGAGCCTCCTGCTGTGGGAGAAACCTGAGCAGGATGGAAGCGCTGGGAAAGCAGCAGTGGGTGGGACTTGTTCAGAACCACAGGGAGTTGCTGTAGAGGTGGAGGCCTGCCCAGGACCGAGGGTATTTCTGTCTCTCTAGGTGAGGCTGAGTTCTTCTCCAGATAGGGTTTCATACCTCGTTTAATCTCATGTTCCCTTGGGGTGCTTGGGCTGAGCCAAAGGAACGAACTGATCCAGCCTAGCAGTAAGTAATTCTTGTTAAGAATTTCAAAAAGCAGAAGAATTACTTTTTGATTGAATCACAGCCCTGTGTGAAACCCCAAACCCTGCTCCGTGTGCTCAGTACCAGGCCTAGCAAGGGAATGAGAGAAAACCCAGACCGTCTTTTTCAACAGTCTGTATTTAGGTCAGTCTAAAGTAACTGTGAAGCTGCAGCCTGGAGTGGAAAAGATCAGTAAATTCTCCTCCTTGGTAAGAGTTTCTCTCTCATTATTTACTCTGCTAATTTTCCTGAAGGCCTTGCAGACAGTGCATAAACTCTGGATTGCCCTGTGTCAGCAGCAGGGTCTGGCTGAAGGCTCAGTCCTCTTCCCCTGGAACTTGCCCCGATGCTCTGAGCCTCCTGGCACTGCTCATTCCCACCCTTCTCCTCATCCTGACCCCTGGCAGCTCCCCTGGCAGCTCCCCTGTTGCTGCTCAGGATTTATGCCTGTGTCTCACTGCTGCTGTAGGTTGCACCCAGAAGTGTTGCTGTCTCCAAGAAACTTTAGAGAGCAGCTTTGCTCTGCAGGTGCTTTTGAAAGCTGATGTAGTTAAGAACAAACAATCAAACCAAAAGCACTGAGAAATGTGGTTACTTTTTGTTATGCTGAAAATGAAACATTTCATCAGCTGCATGAAACAAACCACATCATTTGAAAAAAAGAGTGGGTAACTGGATAGTTAAGACACTGATTTGGAACAGTGGTGATAAACTTTAAGTCATAGCTCTACCTGCTTGGAAAAGAACAGATTTAATAAAAGACACGAGCCAAAGCCGCCCAACAGACTGTCTCTCTCTAGTTACCTATGTCAGGCACAGCCCAGGGCTTAAGAGCTGATATTCTAGGAAATGTTTTCAGAACAGTGTCCCAGGCACAGGGAAAATAGCTCAATGATCTGTCTTCATCTCTTCCTAGAACAAAAAGGGCATCAAAGCCTCACTGGTGCTTTGTCAGGCTAAGATTCGCTCTGGAGAAGGGAATCATTAGCAGTGCTCACAGGTACACGGCAGACCTCAGAGTGTTACCTAAGAGAACCCTTTTCCAGACCTCAGAGTGTTACCTCAGAGAACCCTTTCCAAGTGCCAAGTGTTTGTACATCTCCTGGGGGTCTCTGCTGTCCCAGCTCAGGTGCTGCTGGCTGACACGTGCTGGTTCCCCTCCATGAAATGCCCTTCCTTAGCCTGTGTTCTCCAGGCAGGCAGAGAGACTTCAATGTGCAGGAGCTTGATTTGTCCTAAAAGGTTATTTTTTTCTATTATATTCCCAGTTTTCTGTGTTTTCCAGCTCAGACAGCAGTGTCCTTAGCTCCCGTGGAGACAAGTGCTCGTAGGAGTTTAAGGAAACACCACTGGATATCATCAGCCAGTATAAGTGAGGGGATCACAGTCTGGCCCTGAAGCTTTTTCTTCTTTATAACAACTTATAACTCATTTGAAGGAGACATGAGCCCTGACTAATTCTAGATGTGGGGAAATTCTTCACAACAAATAATTTGCTCTGTACTTTAATTGCTGATCTTGCAATGTTGGGAGGGTGGATTCTAATGCCAAATAAATGAAATTTTCATTTGTGTTATTGTTTTCAGTATTGTTGATCAATAAAGCAATTGCTCTATCTCGATGTTTAATTCCAGACATAAAAAAAGGGGCTGTTGCTTTATTAGTGCTATCTGGGTGAGTCATGTGGGAGGCCTCAAGTTTCCTGACTGCTCAAGAAGGCAGTCACTTTGGCTTGCATACAGATGTAAAATGTTTTAAAAGAATAAGTTTGTGAGTCGGGCCAGGAAAGCGTTATCAGTCATAGATGTATGGGAAGCTGACAGAAGAGGGGTTGGTAATAAGGAATCAGTTTTAAGAGGCTGTTCTGGAGAATCTGCACGATTTGGGCAATCCTGGCTGTGACAACAGAATGCAGGTTGTGTCTGCGTGCAGAGCTGCTGTGCAGCAGGTTTGTTCCTGCATCTCTGCAGGCAGGATGAATCTCTATTGCACTGTTGACAGGGAACACATACTTTGAGCTAATCTTCATATCATACATCCTTGAATGTATGTTTGTATAATGAGGCAATATAAACCTCAGAATTGTCTTTCTGAGCAAAACTCTCCCCCAGATTCTTTTTTTTAACTTAATGGTTTGGCTTGCTCAGAGACTCTGGACGTGGGGCCCTTTGTGTAGCTGAGTGATAGAACTGTCATTATTCCTTTCTGCTTTAAAGGCAACACTGCATCATTCCTTTTTACATTCCAAGTAATTTTTAAAGCATAAAAAAATAAATGGGTTACAGTCATCCCTGTATTTTGAAGGGCTCTTGTTTTCACATAGAAATTCCTCCATGTTCTACTGAATGGTAATGTTGGGTCACTGAATGCGTGTTGGAAAGATCATCTGCTTCTGATTAGCAACAAGGCTAATGTATTCCAGCTCTTCTGAAGCTGAAATTTGGAGCTGCTTCTGTTTTATTTCTTTGATGCTGACAGGAGAATCTAGTCACACCAAGGGGATGTGTTCCCCATGCACCAGCTAATACAGCAACTGTAGCTGCACTGGAGTGCTTAGTAAGTGAAAGCACTGGTGGCTTATGGGCTGTGCATTAATGCAGATATATTATAAGTCTTCTGAAGACGTTGGCAGAATTCTCATATTGCTAAATGAAATACAAATGAAGGTTTAATTGCTAAATCCAGATCTCTTCTGCATTATAAAGCTTTTTCTTTGCTCTTACTGTTGTAAGAGAAGTACTAGCATAGCATATTAAATTAACATTCCTTCTGGAAGTCACACTGGTAGTCTGCAAGTAGGGCTGCTCAAAAACCAGCTTGTAGAAATTAACAGAAAAACATTCAAAAGCTTTGCAGCAGAAGGTTTAATTACGAGCTGCCCAACCTGGGCAGGAAATGGATGCACTGCCCGCCGTGCCTTCAGTGTCCTGAACAGCCTCACAGCAGTGGGGGATTTCTTGTCCCAGGACTGTGTTTAAGGCTGAAGAGTGGGCAGGAATAGGAGTGTTGAGGTCTCCATCTCCTGCCTGCTGAGGCAGTGGGCAGCACAGCTGGCTGTGGAAAGCAGTGCAGACTGGTGCAGACAGGGCATGTGCTCACAGAGAGCTCAGTGGTACCCACGGACGTGAGGCGTTTCTCCAAGGCTGGGCACACAGTATGACTTTTAGGTATTTGGGGTGTAGCTTTAAAACGAGCCTAAATCAATTGGTTTCATTTCCCCTAAGGGTCTGTTTAAGGAAATAGTGATTGAAGTGGAGATGGTGGCTCTGAAGGGCTGGTTTTGGAAAGAGTGAATGTATGACTTGTTTTCTACACTCTTGGTTTTTAGAACAGATTTAAAGATCCATTTGTAATTTCTTTTTCCTCTGAAGCGTGTGCAGGACACACCATGCACTTTTGTTTAGATTTATAAAACTGCAGTGCTTTAGTGAGTCTCTTGAGGCTTTTGTGCCTGATCTTGATGAACGCAGTGCCCTTCCAAAGGAGAAACTGCTACAAGGCAGAAGCAGAAAACAGCCACCATGCCTGTGGTTCAGTGCAGTATTTCACACTGCTGTGTTCAGCTGCACTCATCTGCTTCTTTCAATTCCTGTGGGTCTCCAGAAGTGCTTGGATTCCCCTCTTCATTATCCTACTTTTCCACTTACTCCCTGCTCTCTCCCCACGCTGTTAACTTTATTTTTTCTTCACTTCTTCTTTCAAAGCTCCTAGGGCCATGCTGTACAAACCCAGAAGCTTGCTTTGAGGTTCTGGACCTTGTGTGGGTTGATGGGGAAGCTTTAAGGGGAAAAGGAAAAGAGCTGCCTCCTGAATGGGGCACAGGCAGCTTGGCTGTGGAGGGAGAGGGGCAGTGGGAAATAGAAGCAGAGCTTCCAAGGGGGCTTTTTAACACAGTGTCCCCTCAGCCGTCTCCTTCCTCCTCTGGTGAGCTCCTGCTTGAGCCTTCCTTGGGGGCACCCACTCACATACAGTCTTCCCTTGGCTTGGGAAAAGGGGGAGGTCACAGACTTTCCCTGCCTGGAGACTTCCTTTCACACTGCAGACTTTAGAAATATCTTAGTGTGAGGTGTCTGTCATGGTGTCAGCTGTCAAATACCTGTCAGAGGGGGATGACTCAGGGCTGGAGGGGGTTTGAAGGTAGGGGAGCAGCCGTGGCAAAGGAAAGGCAATGTATCTATTTTATACTTGAATAGCAACTTGGATCTGTATAATTACAGTGTTCAAGCAGAAAAGTAACACCGCTCCAGGAATCAATTTTACCTTGAAATAGCAAAGTGACTTGGAGGAAGTTGGTAGTGGAATGGCTGCAGCTAACTTTGTTACAGAACCACATCAGAAAATGTTCAATTCCAGTATTTAAAGAATTACCCATCGGTGCCCAGTTCTGTTAACCTTTGAAAATCCCAGGTGAGAGAGGTGGGACTGAGAGTCCAGGAAGCTGGATTTTATTCTCTGTGTGTGCCAATTTTGATTGTACATTTTACAAGTCAATCTCTCCACGGATATAATTTTAATAGGTTTCTAGATCTTTTAATTAAGAACTAGTTGTAAAGCTCTCCCAGCTGTTATTTGAGTCCTACATAAAGTTGCAATAGCTTTGTGAGGTATGAATTTTCTTTTAAAAACTCTCCCTGACCCTTTGTCCTGGATAATTGATACAGTACTTGTCCATTTGCCTATTACTTTGGTCCTTTATTATTGCTCCTGCCTACCAGTCCACGTTAGATGGATGTTATCTGTACTGCTCCTTGTGGTCAAGGCTTCTTAGTAAGAAGCTGTGTCATTTGTGCTGTCTTTTGATCTTTTGATGCTGGTGAGGTTTCAAAGTGTTAGTGTGTATATTATAGTGATTAGGTTATTATTTTAGCCGGGAGTTTCTTTTGAATTGGTGGGTGAATTATGGCCAGCCCTAGTGAGTTCTTACAGTTTACTATTTCAATTTATTCTGCAATAAAATGTCAGTTCCTTTTTGGTCACATTTTCAGCTGCATCACCCTTTCATCTATGGAAGCCTCCCAGCGATTTTCTGTACTAAATGTGCAAAAAGATCCATCTGGTTTTTGTACAGTCACTGTGTTTTCTGTGCCGAGTCCAGCTTGAGCCCACAGCCTTTGGCAGCCATCCTGCTCCTGATGTGATGATGAAGAAGGTGTGTCAAGGATTATTGGAATGCTGCAACTTTGTCCTTAAAGTCTTTTGTGGCCTGTCATACTGTGTTTTTTACAACCAACCTGCCATGGTTTATATTTCTGTTAGATGCATATGCCACGGTCTTTTTTGATGCTCAATACCCTCTCTTAACCTGCCATTTCAACACAATGGCTTTTTTTGCTGTTAGCCCTTCAGCAAGGTTCTTTGAGGTGAGTGGTATTTGCTCACCTTCTCCTATGCTGTGCTTTCATAACCTTCACATACTTGCCAATACTTAACGTTTGGAATTTTGTGTATTTTAACAAGCTTTGTTACATCACCTTTTTAAAATCGAGCTGAAATTTTTTTAAACTTCTGTTTACTTTAGAGATATTGAATCTTGCTCTATCAGGGTCTCTCTCTTACAGACTGCCTTCTTGGTAGTAATATTCTCGATGAGGGCCTTGACACTGCTGTGGCTGTGTCACAAGGTGGCTTTTTTTAGTGGCTCCCCTACTAGTCACTCCCTGAAGTACAATCTACAGATCAGATTTGTCACACAGCATGGCTGAAATCACGAAACCCTGCCATTACTGCTGTTTTCCTGTGCTAGCAATCATTCCAGTTTCTCTGGGCACAACAGGGTTGCTCTTCTCAAATGAAAAAGATTCGATTGTCCTTAATAATGTATTTTCCCTGTATTTTTGGACATGGACTTAGAGTTTTGCAGAGATTCTATTTTATTCGTTGGTACACTTCACCAAGCTCTGATTTGAATCTAAGGTATTTGTGAAACGATATCCTAACATGATTCCTGTACTGACATGAAACATTGCACCTTTTTTTATCCTTTATCCAGATACTGAAGTACCAATAATTATCTCTTTCCTCCAAGTGTTTGATACTCTTCAAAACATACTTACAAGTAGGTATTCTAGTCTACCCATCCCTTTTTTAACCTTCTCAGCATTTGTATAGAAACACACATATATATATTTGGCTAGGGTTTTTCTGTTTTCTGCCTCTTTGGAAAACACAGCTTCACCTTTGACTTTGGCCAATGCATTTTCTATCCTTGGGCCTGGGGACAGGTGAGGAAAAGGAGACAAAGTCTCACCATGTGTGTATCTTCCCCTGGGGGTTCTCTGCTTGTTTTACAAGTGTCAGTACTCAGATGAATTTTGCAGGCAGACTGATGAGTGTCTGTGCTTTATTATGGATGTATGTTACAGGAGTGGGTGACTCAAATTAATGAGTTTCACTTGGCAGCTTAAATCTGTTCCAGAGTCAGTATTAGTTAGTATTTTTTGGGGATGGATTTTGAGCTTAGCTGCACGTGCTGAGGCTGAAGACTTACCCTGAAACCCATAGAAGGCCATGGCCCTTGTGAGGAATGCTGGTTGTTGACAGCATTTGATACATTTTTCAGTACTGTTCTGGTTTCACTTTAGAAATACAAGGCCAGTGATACAAGGACAGGTGGGAACTGCAGTATTTTTGGTAAGGAAGGAGAATGCTGCACTGGCTACAGGAGGATAAGCCCCAAACAATTAGGGTAAAATGTTTTCCCTTGCTGCTTTGCTCTGGAAGCTTGTCCAAATCACTTCCCAAAATAATGGTCACTGTTACTGTCAATAATGTATCATGGAGAGAATAATGCAAGCAGATCTTACTTGTGCAGTGAGATGCCTGAAGCTGTATAATAAAATGGGATTTTGAGCAACAGCAGATTTTGGACTCCTATGTCAATCACATCCCCTCCTTTCTCTCTCCACCAGATGCTGTTTTACAAGTATGTAACATTTTATGTGCAAGCAGAGAACAGCTGATTTATTACAGAAATGAAAGAATATTAAACCTTCCACAGGGCTGTAAGGACAGCCTTAGCACAAATACACCTAATCCTGATCTGATAATAGCAGGCAATGAACTCCCAATATTCCATATTACATTAAAATTTCTGTAACCTAGTTGCAAATGGTTTTTCATTTCAATTTTGTTTGCTTAAGTTTATTACAGAAAGTAGAAATAACCCCTGCTCTGGTAGCACCTGCAAGATAGATATTGCTCTATTTCTTTGGAAATAAAGGCCGGCATTTTATTACTGGGAAAATTGCTGTATTTCTGCTTTTGCACATCAGGCAATTTTGTGAAGCTTCTCCCAACAGGTATGTTATAATGGCTTTGTGTGCTGGAAGGGTATGCCTTTTCTGAATATGTATCTACAGGTAATGAAGTACATTAGGAATGAACACTGCATGGAACTGTGAAGGGAAAACATATGAACAATGTTCAAACCAAAGCTAAACTTCTAAACCCCCCTTCTGGCCCCCCAAAGGGAAATTGCCAATGGAAACCTCAATCTTAAAAAAAAAAAAAGTAATGAAGTAGTCATCTGAATTTTACTTCAAGAACACCCATCCCCTCCTTCAGTTCGATGGAATGAAGCAGGACTGCTCATGCCACTAAGATGGTCCTGTGTCTCATTTGTGGATTTGTGTTAGTGGATGACAACAGACCCTTCATAATTTAGGGACGAGTTTGTTGCCATGAAGGTCAGTGTGGCTGCCAGCCCTTTGTCCCCCTCACCCCTCGTGGCAGTACCCGCCCCTGGATCAGCAGTGAAGGTGCTCAGGACAGGGTTTGGTAGCCCAGCTCTGAGCACACAGGCCCGTGTCTTTTATGTGGAGCAGCATTCCAAAGAAGTTCTGTTTGGATTATGGTGCCAGGAAAGTATCTGGGGATACCATTTAATTGTATTTAATTGTTGTGGTTAATAAGCAGTGGCTCCTGGGTTTATGTATGCAGGGTGTATAAGAATATGTTTACTTAGCGTGTGTTAAACTGTGGTGTATTCATTTGTGGGATAAAGAGGCCAATTGTCTTTTTAGGGGAAAAACAGCTCAGATGAGACAGTATTAGTTTTTGTAAGATGATGTTCTGATATCTAACAGGATAAAAAAAAAGTGACTGATTTCATATGTGTTTTATAACCAAATATTTTACATAATGTTATTTTTCTTCTCTTTTTAGTACACTATGGAGGCATTCATGCATGGATTGTTAGAATAACAGAAATTACTTGAAGTAACTCTGCCTTTATCTGAACATTTGCTATGCTTGTAAACTTGCATGCTGTTTGTGTCTGGTATTACACACGCTTCTGTTTGCCAAGTGCAAACAAATAGATTTTAATTTTTGCAATTTACACACTTTTGCATTGTACGTCAATAAAACCCTAATCACATTTAATTCTGCACCCCTTACTGAATGGTGGTTTTTAGCATAATAAGTCTTGATTTTTATATTCATCTTGCTGCTTTCTGAAGGGAAAGTGGAAGAACTGCTGACTGCACTCTGCCTGCAGAGTGACAGCTTTGTGATGAGCCCTGCGAGATTCAGTGCCGTGCGTGTGGCCGAAGAGAACAGCTGGATCCTGACAGCTGCAGAGCCCAGCGCTTTGTGCTGTGTCTGGCCCAGCAGAAGCATGTCCTGCTGTGAACTAGCACTAAGTGTGATTAAATCAGAAAACAACTAAATTAAGGGTAACGTTATGGGAGCTGCCTGAGCTCGCCATAGAGAGGAGTTCAGAACCACTGCTGGGAAGTCCAGAGATGTTTCCTGGGAGGTGGCACAGGAGATACTCAACTACTGCACAAAGCTGCTGTTTATCAGTCTCCTGAATGTCGTGTCAAGGAGCTGTGGTAAAGGGGGGTGGTAACTACTGCTGTCTCAGGTGCTTTCACATAGCACCAGCCCAGAAAATATTTTCTTTCTAGAGCAGCTCTACCACAACAGCTAATGAGTACTGTCTGCCAGGGCAGAGAAGAGCACATTGACAGAAGTTATTGGACTCAGACAGCCTTTGCTGACATTCATCATAAGAGGCCATTTAGGAAGCTAAACATTGCTGAAGTGAAAGGAGAACTACTCTTCTGTGGTAGGAACTGTCTGGAGACAGAAAACAGAGAAGGAATGAGGTGTCAGTTTTCCACATGGCACGAGGTTAACAGCAGGGAGCCCTCAGGTATTGGATTAGATTCATGTGCTGCAAGTTGATGTCTCTGTGAAAGGGGAAATGGCAAAATGTGCAGATAATACAAATTGTTTGGGTCAGTCAAATCTAGGAATGCAAGCAGGACCTTCCAGAACTCGGCAAAGCTACGTGAATGAGCAAGAGCATACCAAGCAAAATCAATTCACAAATGTGAAGCATTGCCTGTTGGCAGTGGTAGGAATGATTTTAACTGTGGACATCTGCTGTTAGTATTGAAGCAAAGGGTTAGGAGTGAAAAAAGAGTATGTTGTGTCCTTCTGGACACAGTTTGAAAGGCTTGCTAAGAGTACATTAATAATGCCTCTGTGTAAATATTTTGCCTTTTATTCTTGAGTCTATGGCCAATTCTAATGATGTGTTATCAAGGAAGATTAGTTGAAACAGAAATGGTTTGGAGTTTGCTGAGGAAAATGGTTAGGAGCATTTGATGCAAGGGACAGGGAATTGATTTTAAAATGGCTTATTAAAATCTTTTTATTCACAGTCCATAATTCATGTGTAGAACTTGCTGCCAGACCTCAATGATGTGAAGGTTTCAGTAGAAATTCTGTATAAAAAGATTTCATTTCTAAGTGTATAATGAGAACACTTACAAGTATGTTATTTAAAGTATAATACGTGATCCACATTCCTGCAGGGATATGTTAAGGGCTAAGACATCATTTTCTAACTATTGTATGCTGTCTTTTTTCTTTTGTGTTTTTTTTTCTTTTGAAGTATTTGTTTGTACTTGTTATACACAGGTTACTCCCACTTCTAAAGCCTGCTAGGCATGTCAAACGTGACATTTCCTACTGTGATTGTGATGTCCTTGGTTCAGGAGAAAGCACAAACAGTTCAATGCCCTGTGCACGGATTCCTTCCTTTATGAGGTGTTCCAGTTGTCTGTGCTTATGCAAATGCATCCTTGCAGTCAGGCTTGGTTATTGTATCATGTATCATCGTGATCTGAGCTTTTTAAACAGAGGCACAGTGCAATGAAAACAATTTTCCTGTTGGCATCCGTTTTGATTCTGAGGTTCTCCAGGGCCGTCTCTCATTAGTATTCCAACTCCTTGGTGATGCTAATGGGGTCACCAGAAGCTGGATCAGAATTTTGAACCTGTAAAACAGTTTACAGCCCCTCCTCACGTGCTGTCGTGGGGAACAGCAGCCTTTGGCAGTTTGACCCTGTCTGCAAATGCAGAACTCTCCTGAGCTGCTGCTGCTGCTGAGGAGGATGTGGGATACAGGGTGGGGTGGCACATTCCTTGGTGGGGTCCAGTTTTGGGCACATCTTTCATTTCCATGTGTTATTAGTGGTGGAGTGTAGTGGTGATGTGGCCATGGCCAGGTGGGTCAGTGCTTGCTTCATTTCAGCTGGATTTCCCCAGTTTGTCCCAGACAGGGGTGCTCAGTGCTGCTTGCTGGTGCTGCTGCAAACACTGGATAAAAGTGGCTTGTGTTTTAAGGCTGGGGTTTTTTTGAATGATTACCACAGCATCAGTATGCTTCTGCTAAGTCATGCTGGGAAGGACAAATATGGTTACCAATGAAACTGAATTTTGTCTGGCACTATGAATACGAAGTTATTATTTCCACTGACATCAGTTAAAAAGCTAATTAATAATAGACTGTTAAATGAGAAGTATAAAATCTGCTTTTAATCCTTATCTCAATTTTCAGAAAGTTCTCATCTGAATAGACATTCCCAATAATAATTTTCCAATCTTGTGACTGTACATAAATCTCTGAGCAATCACATTAGGAGCCACTTTAGAAAAAACAGCCATAATTCACCAAATGGAATAAGTCTTTTAAAACTAGCAAAATGAAACCCTCTCTTTATGATGGTGGTGATAATTGCTGGTATGAATCTTGTGAGAGTTCTGGTTTGTTTGTTTTTTTGGAGGTGATACAACACTTTTCCATGCAGTGTTGCTCTGCTGTCAGACATTATGTTTCCCTAAAGTTCTGTAGGCCACCATCATCTGTTTTGTGTTTGACGCTGTAGGAGGAGAGCCTGCCAAACCACAGCAGGCTGTGTGGTGATTACAGCACTGAGTAATTGTATTTTATGGCTTGACAGGCTATAGGTTTCAAGCAACATTTGTGAAAAGTGTGCTATTATGGGATTAAGGTTGTATTTTAGTTGAGGAAATTCTGTACCTTTCTGAATTGGGGTGGGGGGTGTCTGGGGTTGCTCCCTTGCTGCTGCACAGTGCTGTGCTCTCACTTCACCTGACTCATGTCTCCCACCCAGCTTCCACTTTCTTTGTGAGTAAGAACACAATCAGTAAAATAATGGCTGTGGGAGGCTGAGCATCTGCTCCCGGTGCTGCCATGGCCTGAAGGGACCCCACAGGAGGTGTTGTCTCTGTAGAAATGGCATTAATAATGCCTTGCAAAGTGTTTCGAGACTCTCTAATGAAAGGTGCTTCAACATTTTTGATGTTAAGATACTTTAAGGAGTGACATTTATTTCTAATTTGAAATAATTAATTCTATTGTTGAAGCAGTTGAGGAGTTACAATCTTTAATTTATTAATTGATAGATAACTGACTTGATGAGCTGTTTATTTCCAGTTTGGAATTACTGGAAAATTAAATGGTTTTTTTTTTCCATATTTGATACTAAAACTCCAATGAAATGGGGGTTTTTTCCATCTTTGATACTAAAACTCCAAGTAAGGAAAATATTTTCCAGATTGATGGCTTTGATTTCTGCACACACCAAGCAAAGCAATGAAAGAGATATAGAATTCCTACAGAGGATATGATTTAGAAGAAATCTTTATGTCCCTATCTACTCACTTCCAAGAACATAAACAAATACGAAGGTTAGCAAAGTTCACAACAGACATCTGGCTCACTTGGGGACTGACTTGGCCAGGAAAAGTGAAAATAATTTGGTGGGTTTTGGGCTCCTTTGGTGTGGGAGGAATGTGAGCTGGTGGGCAGTGCACAGCAATGACAGGGTAATACAAGGCCTACAGAATTCATTACTGAAAGCCATCAGCCTGCAAAACTCCGAAAAACCCAACCCTTTTGACACTGTGTGTTGGCTCGAGGTTCTTTTCCCTGAGGAGAAGCTGGGACAAGACACAAAGTGTATTATTATCTGGTTTTCACCTACGGGTCAAGGCGGCCTGAACTCCCTGACCCTGATTTGTAGGAGACATAAAGAATCAATGGTGTCACCTTCCCTTCCACTGCACAGAGCGGCCTGCTGGCTCTCTCCTACAGTTTTTCTGTGTAATAGGAACTAATGGCTGTTATTTAATCAGTCAAGCCTTGGAAAAATAGAATGCAAGAAGGGCTGTTTATGATGAAATCATCCTTCTCTGCAGTGCTGCCTTACCTTGCACCTTCAGTACCTTGTACAGTCTTCAAATTTTATCAATTTTAAACATAGTGATTCTGTAAGTTGGATAAGGGACCCCAATTTTAACAGGAATAATGCTGCACGTCTCCTTAGCACCATGCATGTCTGTGAGGGTGTAAGTGAAGTGCAGCTGTTTGTGTTCCTGGTCCTGCTCCTCAGCAGGAGCTGCCGTGTCCCGGCTTCTGCCGCCAGCCCCCGGGGCCGTTCGGAGCGGGGTGGGTGCTGTGGGAAGGGCACACTCAGCTGCTCTGGGCTGGGAAGGGAAGGCTGAGGAGAGTGGATTTGTCGCAGTCATCACAAGTCAAGCTTATTTAGTGAGGAAATTGTTAAATGCTAAGGCCTCTTGTCAGCGTGACACCGCTGTCCTACTTTCATGCCAGTGATTTACAACCTGCAGCATGTGGGAGTCTTGTGTGGAATTCAGCTCACCTTTGGGAATGCTCTGATGTATGAATGATGTATGGAGGGTAAACTTCCTGAAACACCCTCGTGACTTTGTGGTAACCATACCCCCAAGTCCTCGGGCAGTGTGTTCTCACTGAGCTTTGTCTTGGGATTCTGTGGGACACTTACCCTTTGGAAAACTCAACCCTTGAGTTTCAGTGAACCAATCTGAGTCAAAGAAAAGGAGAGCATGAAGGTACAAGAGGGATTTCCTGCTTTTTGATAATAATAGGGTTTTCTGCTGGATTCATCTGGGTGGTAGAAACAAAGAGATGAATGTGTTGTCCCAGCCGTCCCTCCAGCCTTGATTCATCTTGTCCACTGACAAGAAATTCAAGGTTTGAAAGACATGTGTTGCCTACTCAGTGTGACTTTTTGGGAACTTACTGAACTGGCCACTATCAATGCAGGAGGTATTTCTTTGTTACAAAAGCAGAAAGCATCTTTGGTGCATTTACTCAAATTAGAGAAAAAAAATTGTTAAATCCCTTGAAATAAATTTTGCATTAGGGCTGGGAGAAATGATGTGGGGATTCAGGAAAAGCTCTTTCAACTTATGCTAAACATTTGCTGCTTTGCTGTATTTTACTCTAGTCTCAACTCTGCAGCCCTGAAGGCTGCAAGCCTGAAACTAAACTCCTAAAATTATAAAAGCATAAAATAAAGTGAAGGTTAATGGTCACTGGCTTCTTTCCCACAGGCCCTGCAAGCTTTGATACGCGGAACACTAACAGAATAGGAAAGCATAAGGCAGTTATATGTTGTTATTCTTACAGTCAGTAAGAATTTATTTACTGTCAAGCAAAACAACACTTCCTAAAAAATAACACACCTGCACTGACAGTAACCTGGGAAAGCTGCTCTTGGACACCCAGGGACAGGCACTGTTGTGCCCATTACACCAGCTCTTAAACGGAATGAAAGCAGCAGAAGGGGGATGTGCAGTGGTTCTTCACTGACCTGTGCTGCTTCAGAGGCGTACAAAGAAGGTAAAGGTGTTTGCTGAGGTTATCAGACTGCCCTGAACACCCTTTCAGAAGGGTTCTGCCCTACTTCAGTACCCCTTTGCAAGCTGCAAAAGGAGCTGTAATGAATTTGCCTGGTGGAAAGGAAAACATGGCTTTAGAGAACAGCTGCTTTTCAGGCATTTGGGGAGGAGGCTCACTGCACAGGTAAATGTAAAGCACGTGAGACCTAATGTGTAACCTTCTTCAGAAGGATGCAGGAGTTAGCAGCTTACTGGAGGCTTCCAGTACAGGCCAACCTAGTGAAGGTGTTTGACCAAAGGTCTTGAGTTAGGGGTTTGAGTCAGAGAATCATAGAATGGGTTGGGTTGGAAAGGACCTTGAAGACCATCTCTTTCCACTCCCCTGCCGTGGGCAGGGACACCTTTCACTGGACCAGCTTGCTCACAGCCCTATCCAACCTGGCCTAGAAATAGAGGATCATTTTAGAGTACTGTCACAAATGATCTGAGGGAATGACCAACTGCTTCAAAATGGGAAGGAACTGACTCAGACACAGTCAGAGCTGAAACTGAGCTGAAGGTGATGAAGTTTCAGGTGTCTGTCCACATGTTTTGCCATTAGTGGCTAAATGAGCTTTGTAATTATCACAGTGATTTTTCTAATGTATGACAGAAATGAGGAGGGGCTGTGTTTTCAAGTAATTTTGAGTGATTGACTTTGAGGCATTCCTTTATTCCAGGCTGTTTTCCAAACAGTTTAATGCCTGTACATCGTCACGGATTTGCAAACCCCTCTCACTGACATTAGCATGCAGCACCACTGCAGTGTGCTAGCAAATGCTACATGGCAGGTGGATTTCCACAGAATTCCAGTCCTGCCCCAGCTACTGCCTGGCACAGGTTTTCCATCAGCTCCTGCACTCCACTGGTTACTCCTCCCCTTCAAAGCTGTTAATTCATTCAACAAAATCGGACTTAGAGATTTATGCTGGAAAGAACATGTGACAGTCTCTGTGTTTTCTTTGTGTTGGGGATGCAGAGAAGTGCAAGAGGAAGCATTAAATTGTGTAAAATAGGCATTAAATTGAAAGAAGGTGCAGGGAAAAGGGCACAGGCTACAGATACCCAGAAGGAATCTCTAAAAAAATGAGTGTTTTATTTGAAACCTTTTAAAAAGGGGAAGACTCCTTGTTCCAGGGTGTCGATTGTAAATCTTTGATTAAATCCTGAAACAGCCCTATTAAATAGACACGAAGTGTTCTGTGGTACTGAGGAGAAGGGATCCTGGGTTATTCAGCTGCAGTTCTAAGAGCCTGTTATAAGCATGCATTTTAATGAAGCCATCAGCCCAAGGAATGCTGGCTGTACACTGCAGCATCCCTGCCTGCCTGCAAAGCTGTCCTGTCGATACACAGAGCACTTCTCTTTGCAAAGGCCTTTTAAGTACGTTTAAAAAAATCCTTTTGGGAGAGATTAATTAATAATTAAGCTAGTGTGGAATTAACCTTAGGCAAATCTGCTCCCTTATTGCAGCGTAGGGAAGTGTCTTGTCTGTCACATCCATATAGTGACCCAATAAAGCACTGATACCAAGAATTCAATTCTCTGTAGCTAATCAGCATCCTGTTGCAGCAAGGCCATCATTTGAGATAGCTTTTGTTTCCTCATGCATAATAATTTTTGAACATTATGTTAATTTTCACTAAAAGTTGATGGGATAGGGCTCCTGCAGAGGCTACAAATATTCCAGACTGCTTTATTTTATTTTTTTTTCATAGTGTTTGAGCATGAATCACTTCCCTGTACCTCATTTTATTTACTCTGATCAATGAGTCTTCTCTACTGGGGGAGGCAATTTAAAACTACTGTGAAAATGCCTCTAACATTTCTTTGTTCCTGGAAGCTCATTTGCTGCTGGAGCTGAGGTTGGAAGCAAGGCTTTGCAGGGGCACGACTCGGTAGAAATTCAAGGGCATCTGCTACACTTAAATGTAGCTCTTGGATTTTCTTTTTCTTTCTGTGAAATAGCTAATCAAGAGAGCAGAGGAGCTCACACTGAAGGAAAGAAAGGGAGTGGACTGGGAGAGAGAAATCTGAAAAAGAAATCAAAATAATGGTATTTTTCCTTTCAGTGAGAACTAAGCCTGATCTAGAGGTTTTCTGCAATTGGGAAATTCCCTTAATAACCCTCCTTAAGGTTACAGGCAGAGACAGAAAATCCTGTAGTCTGTGAAAGGGATGAAAATTCATAAATCCTGATGTTGCTAAACTGGAATTAAATTTGCAAGTTTTGGATAACAGGGATATATTCCTTTAACTCTCATGTCCTCCCCCATCCTGCAGCAGTTCATCCTTAGTTCTGTAAATCTCTTCCCAATGCTCTTCTGAGCTAATTCTAATAGGGGATCTATCAAAATTCATTATGAAAACACATAAGCCCAGGCATGCTGTGCAGCCAGCCATTAGTGTTCATTCTGTTTGATGAATTGAAGTGCCAGAAAGTTAAGCTGAAATACCACTCTGACAGCATCCCCTACTTCAGGCCTTTCCAGCAGCTCTTCTGGGAGCCTCTGGGTTAGGGAAGAAGGGCATCCATCTCTCTTGGAAATGCTGTCAAGCCCCAAATACGTACACGAGCACATTTACAAGCAAACAAGATTATTTTGATATCTTTCTCTGTTGATACTGGGGTGTTGACAGAAATGTGGGGCACTTTCAGAATATGAACTGGATGGAAGCAATGGGTACTTGCAATAAATTCTCACTACAGAGTCTGCAGGAACATTTTCTTTTCATCATCTCATTAACGACTTCGAGCCATTAACAGCTTCAAGTGCTGAGTAAGGATTTACATTTAATTTAAGTCTTCTGTTCTTAGCTGACAAAATGTATTTTACACACTTGATGGATGTAATTAGTGTGATGAGGCTTTAAAAGAAATTGGCTTGGTTAAATTTAGAATTTGCCATGTCAGTCTATACATGAAGCCAAAGCATACGTATCAGTAGTTCTGTGGCTTTGTTAAAACACATTTTATTAATATTACTGATATATAGATGGTTTTAATTTATGATACTGATACAGTCCGAATCCAACATGCTTTCAGGTTTGGCAGTGCAATCCATTAGGGGATGATTTCAAATTATTTTATACTGCTCTTGCACATCAGAACTTAGCATGATGTGCTATGGCTGCAGACAGACTATCCTTTGGATAACAAGGAATTGTGCATAACTGCTTAAGTTCCTGTGCTGTACTGAGCTTTCAGAAGAGCAGACCTCCATGGAAACTGCTGGACTTCAGTACCTGCACACTGAGGGCAGCTGCACTGCACTCACCGTCCCTTTTCCCTGCAGTGTTCCTGCTTTCTGCTCAGCCTCACTCAGTGGTCAGGAATCTCATTTGGAATGCTTTCCCTCATATTTTCTGCCATTGTGACTTGCTCACTTAGAAAATGAAGCCCTCGTTTGTGCTGCCAGCATCAGCAGGGGTGGGTAGAAGGTGTTGTCCAGCATCATGCGTGCTTGGAGTAAATCTGTTCTTTAATGGAGCACGAGTTTCTGCCTGGTAATTGCAGCTTATTGAACTCATGTAATAATATTGCTGGGTTTTGCTGCAGGCCCGCATTTTGTATCAGTAATGTAACCTGGGAACTGTTGTTAAAGATAAATTAAAGCAGGAACATCTAAACAAGGGCCCTAAAGCAGAGATCCTGTTCGTGCCAGGTACAAGCAGCCTTAGCAGCAGTTCCAGGGATGGGTTCCCATCCCCGTCTGGAGGGATCCTGTGTTGGAAGGAGGATAGTAAATGCATTACACTGTGAGTCACAGCTGTGAGAGCACATGGAATGAATTTCTGAATTGGAAATTGCTGGGATGTGCACTGTGGCTGTGTCTGGGTAGCTCAGGGTGTTTGAGGAGAAGCTGGCTGTCTGGAGCAGGGTGGGATGAAGCTGCAGTGCTCTGAGGATATGACTCACATCGCAGATGGCTGCACGGCTGATGCTGGCATCTGAAAGTGTCACATTGCAAGGAATAGTGCACTGCTAACAACTCTGAGGTGCTGGAATGGTTATTTGATGTTACTCTTTTTTGAAGAGCAAAAGATGATCCTTTTCTCCTACTCTGGCTAAATATTTTTGTGTAAGATTATGATGATTGTTATTGGTGAGGAATATGAGGAATAAACTCTTCTGGCTAAAAAACCAGACTTGAGAATCTGTAGCTGCTTTTTAAGGTGAACCATTGTTAATTCTTTCCTGAGGTGAGTTCACTGTAACTGCATGCCAGGAATTAGTGTCAGTCCTTTGTGCAGTAGGTCAGAAGGCAGCTCCCCAGGAAACACCCTTTTTCAACATGCAGCCCTCCCGGTGTTACTGAGGTAGGTCTGCCCCAGCTGCACCTCACTGAGGCACAACTGCTCCCTTTCCCTTGCAAGAGAACTTGCCAAAATCTCTGGGGAGGTAATTTTTCAGAGAAGCTCCACGGAGCTGGCCAGAGCACTTTGTAGACCCTGGAGTCTTGTTCAAATTCCCAGTTCTGGGGAGAAATGGAGAGGAGATAATGTTCTGTCACGAAGGTTAAGTGCTCGACTGGTGCAGCAAATGGGTGAGATTTGGGTGGTTAAATTCCCATTTGCAGGTTTGAAAACCTTTACTGCAGTCTGTTTTAAAATAAACAGGATAATCTATAAGAGACTGAAAAAGAAGTTACAGCACACTAATTAAGAGGAGGTCTGAAGTGTTTTTCTGTTTGACTCCAGTCTGCTTTTTGTAAACTCTGTTCCCTTTCTCTACTTTCATCACCTGCAGCTTTTGCACAACTTAGCACAGGCCAAACAGATGCTTCTGCCGTGTTAAACAACGTGTTTAACAAAGACAAGCAAACGAGAGACAATGTGTATGCTGGAATATACATTATGAAGTCTGTGTTTTTGGAACAAGGAATCCATTTATGATGGCTGTGTTTTCAGTGGATTTGTATGACTGATGTATTACTATTGCTTATTATCAACGCTGGAGCAAAACACGTGTTCAGTGTCACAGCTCCTTCATCTGCAGCTGTTTGTAATCCTGAGGGCAGAGAAGGGAAGAGCCACCAAGGCAGCTGGGATGCCCAGCTTTCATTGGAGATCCTGGCTTGCACCTTTCAGTGTCTGGTGCAGCTTCTCTCCTGAGTTACAGCTGAACCAGGAAGGGGATGGTAACCTCACTGCATTCGTTTGGAATCTGTTTGTGAGTTTTGCAGCCTTTAGGGAACTGGAAAGTATAAGTGCCCAAAAAATGAGAGCCATGAGTTCTACAGTGCTATTTATTCTAGCACCAGTTACAGGACTGGCATTCAAACATTCAGTTAAGTTGTTCCTGACCACAAAGGGCACATGTAAGAGCCAACAGTATAACCTAGGATTTGCCATGAAGCACAAAATAAATGCCAGGAGGATGTGCTCAGCTAGAATAATAGACCTGTTACCTGTTAGCAGTATCTTACCATTTCTCCAGGTGTTGTAAATAATCATGTAAGAAACAATAAAATAATAAAATGGAACATGTTTAGATTTTTTCCAATACCAGCTCAGTCCCACAGCTTTGGAAAGAATGTCTTACATTATAGGAAGGTATTTTCTTCCTTTCATTTAGTAAGGTGTGAAAGAAAAGAGAAGGTTTGTATGTCATGTCTAAAGATGCCCAGAACCTGACAGTAGCAATTTTTAAAAAAAAATACTTCTAAGAGATGCAGAAATGTTTGACATTCCATTTTTATCTATCTGTCTATCTGTCTGTCTGTCTGTCTATCTATCTGTCTATCATTTTGTATCTTTTAAATCCAGCTTTCTAAGTTCTGGAAAAGCTGAGTGACCCTTCCTGACTTTTTACTAGTGCTGTAAGCCACATGCAGTCCTATTGCTGAGTTTTTTTCTATTTCCATCTCTCAGTATAATTATGGACATGAACAGAAATGCCCATGAAAATGCAGTATTTTCTTAGGATTAATACACCACCCTATGGGATAGAGTGCCAGGATAACCCTTGGCAGGTATAGGGGGAACTGCTGGATTTCAGGTGACAATAACTAATAAAGGCTGAGCTCATGGTGGCAGCTTCTGCAGGCTGCTGCCACTATCACTGCAGTTAGGTTTGCTTTCTTTAGGCACTAAGGAATTAGGGTCCTGAGAGACTGACCTAGCTACTTGGTGGGTTTGTTCGTTTGGGGAGGAAGAGGATTTGCACACAGAAGTGAGCAGATGATCTCCTCTCAGTGGTGTAGCGAAGCACTAAACCTTGTAAAGCCTTCCTGTCCTGGTTTGGGGGGTAAGTAGGTGGGTAATTAAGATATTTTGGTTTTCACATGCCCTTGCAATGCATTAGTAGGCTCTGGCTGTCACAAAACGCTTGGAAAATTAGCATGGTTACAGTGTAATTATGAAGTCATACATGGTCTCAGTGCTGGTGTTGGAGAAACAGAAATTCAGCCTTGAGGCAGGAGTGTAAACTGTGACACACAGGCAGTGCGTTGGTCAGGAACACAGGAAGGGAATGGCTTTAGTGGCTAAGATGACACTTGGGAGGGGTTTTTGGAGAGGTTTTTTTCAAGTTTACACCTCCAGTCATTCAGTTGCTTTTTGGCAAACAAAAGAATTTGTGGGAAACAGTAGCAAACTGTAAGTAAAGAATGAAATGTTTTGTTTTGTTAAAGGGTTTGGTTGATTTCAGTAATGAACAATCTTACACTCGTGATTTTTCACATGAATATATAATATTTCCTGCAATAACATCAGTAGGTCATTAAGCTCTTTAGGAAGAAGTTAATAAATAGGAATTAACTACCCTTTTGTCCCTTCTCAGTGAGCAATGCTTATTCTTACATTAGAATGCCAGTGCTGTGGTCATTACAGTATAACAGCGTGAGCAAGACACGACTTGTAGGGAGATGTGATTTCTATGATGGATTGGCTGAATAAAAAGATACTGCCTACTTGCAAATCTTTTTTCATTCTTGCTCTTATGATGTTTGTGCTCGTTCTAAACGAGATTTGCAGGTTCTCTGGTAGGTAAAAGGTTGGCCATCAGCTCACAGCTAATTGTCCCAGAGGGTCTTGGATAAAATCCTTTTTATTACGTTATGACCTCCTTGGTGATCTGTTCATAGCTGTTGAGCTCAGTCACTTTTTACTGCTTGTGGGCTCCACTGTGTTCTGTTGGTGGTGAGGCCAGGGAAGGGTTTGGCTGTAACCCTGCCAGTCACACCACAGTCACATTCTGCCCCACTGATGACAACCACTCTCCAAAGCCTCGCTAGGAGTGAAAAACAGAGCACCAGAGCATGGACTGATAGGTGACCTCCCTTTAGTGCACCTCAAGCCATCAGAAGTTAGAATTACAACTGTATTTCCTCCAGTGTGGAGTGAAATGAGTCCCTGTGCACCTTCTTAGGGGCAATGAAATCTGAATCTTACCAACAGAACTGTATTCCTGACTTCATTGTCTTATCTCCTTCACTGTGGTTTAAAATCATACCAGTAACACTGGCACAGAGTTACTGAGACCTAATGTAATTGCAGCAAAACGTGCCAGAGGTTTTGCCCAAGCAAATATGCTGCATATTCATGTCATGTTTCCCATTGTGTGCCTTTACTGTTGTTGGTGAATTTGATCTTTCATCATTTGCTTCTTGTCTCTTTGGACACTGTGTGTTTTTGAGAGAAAGCTCTTACTTTGACTTGTTCCCAGGTGGTGAGCTGCCCTTCCTTTTGATGTCTAATAATATCTTTCTCTCATTATTATAAAAATAAACTAAAAAACCTAATTATTTTAGTCTTCTGTTTTTAGGAAGTTGAATGAGTTGTTTGTGGCCTGAGTTGATTTTCTAGTCTAGTAAAGTGGTGCTTTATAAATAAGAAGTTCTAAATCCATGGCCACGAACTTGTTAGAGCTCCTACCCTTGCTTACTTGTATGCTCCTTGCCTTTCTCTGGCAGCAGTGACTTACACACTGGCCAGACCATTTCCTGCCAGCTCTCATCTACTCCTATTTTCTCCATGCATTCACTACCTTCAGGTCATGGCTCCTGCACACAGAGCCAGTTGAGTACTCAGTGTGCTGCAAGGGTTTGATGCTCCTGCCGTGTGATCCAGAAGGATGCAAAGGGAAAAGGCAAACACATCTCTGTGAATTGATACATGCAGGAGATACCTGTGATGAAGCTCCCTACCCACTGGATGTCACTATTGTTCCACAGAAATTCATCCATGGAATATTTATCTAGCGTTGAGGGCTCACAGCAAAGACCATTTGCTTGCAGCAAACTGAAAATTTCTAATTGTATTTGCAGGAATATTGTACATTTATGTTCATTTTGCAATTGAATTTTATATCAAGGTTCACCATTTCATAGCAATAAGAAAAGAGAGCATTGCCAAAGCTTCAGCTGTGATGACTGGAAGTGCAGATAGTGAGTCATGAAAGCCAGCCAGCAGAGAAGCTTGCAGTCATTATACTCAAGCCACTTGTTCTCATTATTATTCTCTTACTCTGCAGTTGCTGGAGGTAATCTCAACACAGTGAATGAACATTACCAGTCTCCTCAAATTTGCTTAGTGCATCAGTTATTTTCTTTTTCCAAAGATGTGCATTCTGTGGGGTTTATTACTCTGAAACAGCACTTGAATATTCCAAGAGCTAGGTTGCTCAGAGGCCAAGTCATCCACTGGTGAGGAGGATGTCTTGGTGTGAGGGGGCTGGACTGCACTCCCAGGGCTCAGCTGGTGTGAGATCCAACAGGTTACCTCAAATCCATCATGTCTGTTTGTCCTGATCTCTCAACATCTCTTGTAAACAATGAATGTTAAGAGATTGTTGTAAAGTGTTTCTGCAGTGTCTCATAGAGAAAGTCCTGACTGCCCTTAAAATTTTTGGGGTGCTACAATAAAATGGTGGTGATTCCACCTAACATTTGTCTCAACATTTTAAAATAAATATAGACTGCAAAACCAATGAAAATGACAATGGGTGTGGGAGAATCCTGCACTTTGTCTGCAGCTTGAAAAGCCCTGGTCTTCAGTGGTAGCCCCAGAACACCATACATGACTCAGGAAAAGGAATAGTAAATTACTAAAAATCCCAAAAACATACATCAAAACAAGCTCCAAACACCTTCAAAACCCATTGCTGCTCTCCTAAAATTGGAATGTGTAGGTGGCATCAGGTCCATTAAGGAAGAGCCAGGTCATTGGAGGCACTCAGTCACATCTCCTTCCTCAGCTTAGTGCCTAAAACGCTTGTGTGAAGGCTCACAGGTTTGTGAGAGGCACCAGAGCTGCTGTGGCTCTTTCTTGGACATCCTCTGAGGATTCCTTGGCATCACCCCAGCAAGGTTTTAACAGTTTTGTGAGAGACTGGCACCAAACTGTCCAAAACCCAAGACAAAGTGGGATCAGGATTGTAGATACTGGAGAGAATCAAAGGAGACATTTCTTTGCTGGAACCTTTGAGGCTTCAGCACTTCATTTGTGTTCAGGAGAGGGGGGCCCTTTCACAGGGACTAAAAATTGCTCAGCTAAGACCAAGTCATTCCCACAAGATCATTAGAATTTGTGGCTCTGGTGGCCTTGCCACCCAAAACAAGTCACTTGTGGAGTGTTTCATTTGACAGTGGTGAGGCTCATCTTAGCTGAGTTCACGTGGGTTTTGCCCAGATGAAAGCAGGGGGCTCATAAAGTGTTTTAAGGTGCTGTGTAGCTGGTTGTAAATATTTTCTGAGCCATAGGCACTAGAGTGGGATTTCACACCTTGACTCACAGGCCTTGGGCTGCTGGAGAAGGTTCAGAGTTACCCTGGGCATGGTTTTTGTGTGGTCAGACAGTGGCTTCATTACCACTGACAATGGCAGCACTTACACACTGACCTGTGTGTGTGGTGTGTGTTTGGAAATACCTGCAGCTGGAGCTTCTCAGGCAAGGAATGAATTAGCTGATCTGAGCATGAATACAGATGCTGGATTTTTACTGTGTTTTTGTTATCCATCCATGGTTAATGGCAGACTGGCCTTATTTTCTTTTTCATGCCTATAATTAAATATTTTTCAGGGGGAGCTAGTGATGACTTCACAGGTATCACTTTCTGAGGGAGGTTGTGGATTGGTTCTTTTTGAGTAGTTATGTTTAGAACAAGGCATTAAAGAAACACAAAAGAAAGCATATAAAGTCCAACTCAATTATAGACAACTCTCACAATCCCAGTCCATTAAGAAGTTTTAGGAGATGTATTGAATATTTTTTAATAACAAAAATTCTAAAGTAATGGTATGAAATTATTTTCTGATTGCAGTTAGCACTCCTAAATCTAAATATCAAAATATCATTTTGTTTTTATATGTATTTATATCTGTACACACACACACACACACACACGTGTGTGTGTCTGTATGTATGTCTAGATGAACATCCATGTGTTCTGGACCGAATCCCGTGAGTTTTGGCTGTGCCTGATGTTAGTCACCACTGCAGAGATGAAAGCCTCTGAAGTACAGGGATGGTTGTTAACATGAAGTTCATAGCAAACTCTAATCCTTCAGTACAGAGGTAACCAAGACCTGCAGGTAGAAAACTGAATTCTCTAGTAGCTCGGGTAATTAAATGTGTATTGACTTGTTAATAGCAGCTTCCAAGGTACGAGTGAGGTGCAGCTGTGCTGTGCTGCTGAAGTGTCTCAGGCACTTGCACTGTTAATGGTGTGGGGTCCCTGTGCTCAGGGAAATGGGGTCTCTGTTGCAGAGCTCAGTACACTCTCAAGCTTCCACCCTCAGCTATTTCCTCACCACAGTTCTGGAAAATGAGAATGGTTTCATTCTATGAAAAAACCCTCAAAACAAACCCTTTCAAGGATATTAGCTCTTTTAAGGGACGTTTCCAGCTTTGTTTTCATTGTATCAAGCATATTTCAAGGTGATTGGCTGTGATTGGGTTTTTTCCAGTAACAATTCAGGAGAGCCTTCTGCTAAGGTTTTGCTTTTTCTAATCTGCTGCAGTGAAACTGCTTTGTAGAAACATCCCCTCCCAAGTGATTGAAGATGTGCAGTTTACTAAGCCAAATCAAGTTGCAAAATAGAGATAATTAAATTACTGACTTGCTTCTATAAAGGTGCTGCTGTGTTATTTCATACCCTCCCTTCCTGATAATCAAAATAAGAGGTATGAGTCACTTGCAAATATGGGAGATATAATATTCTTCTGCAATCAACAAAATACAGGATTTTGAGAGAAGGAAGGCAGGGAATAGCTGGGTTACAAATCTGTATTTTGCCCAGAACCATTGGTATATGGCTAGACATTAAAACTGAGTATCTGTGAATTCTCTAATGTCATTAGGGTTTTGGTAAGAGAGAAAAATAATTTGTCACTGATGCATGTAAAAGGATTTTTGGGTGCACTCCTCTCAGATCAGTGAGCAACCAGTTTTCTCTGAAAGCTCTTGGCAGCTGTGGTATGTCTAAAATGCACAGTGTTTGGCATTTTAAGTAATGAAGCTTTATTTAGTTATTAGAGGGACTCTGTGCAAAACATAACACACAACCTTAGCAAGCCTAGCCCAGCAAATAAACAGAAATGGAAGAAAATGACAGATTTTAATGGTTTCCTCAGCTACATTAATGCCTTTGACAGTCTTGAAAAGAGAATTCCTAATGAGAGCTGAAACAAATGTGTGCAGGAAGTGGTCTTGCTTTTGCTGCTGCACATTTGAGTTCCTCTAATTGCATCAATAAGGAATTTCTGCTCCTCATCTAATGAATGCCTTTTGACTACTTTCTGAAAGGCAACTGGATGTAGGGATAAACACTGGCACCTTTTGTATGAAGTCACATAAACAGGTTCCAATTGCTAGCTATCAGCCCTGGAAACACTGTGTTATAATGCAGTACAGTAAATCCCACTGTACCTTTTTATTTTTAATTTTTTATTAAGCCTAGGTTTCCCACTGCTTTGCCTCTGGTGTGATACCTCATGTCCTGAGGGTGCTTTTTAGTCTCTCTTGTGCTGGGCAGCAATCAGGCATTTTTTCAGAGCTGTTCCTGCACCATCTCTCTCCTCAGACAACTCAGAATTAATATGATGCTACAGTACCTGGGTCTTTACTTCGTTCTGGTTCAAAAAGTGAGTTTTAGAGCAAGAGCTGGGGTTGGGGAGGCAGAGGGGGACACTCTGAGTTTGATTATTTTTTTTTCATTGTTGTCATTTTTCTCCCTAAACAGAGGCACAGTTGGTGCAGGTGCAGTGGATTACTTATGAAAGAAGTTTTCTATTTAAAAACAAGGGAGACTTTAATGAAATCAGTAGAGGGTTTGTACAATAGGTATTGTATTAAACCAGAGCTCAGGCTTCACATTGATTGCGGTATTTAAATTTCAATGAGTTGATTATGTATGAGAGTAAAATGACCAGTATTATGAATGTACAAAAAAGAGACATGGAAGAGCTGTGCCAGAAAAGTGAGAAAAACGTTCCCTTTATAGTCCCTAGAGTTCAATAAAGCACCACTATTTCCCAGCTTTTAAAAGCTCTTTTATCACAATGGTTCATACCTCGCATTCCCTGGAGCCTGATTTGTTATACGTGCAGGGTCCTGTTCCATTCAGCAGCATCTCACTGGTTTCAGTGTTGGTAGGTTTGTAGTCTACATAAAATTCCTGTGTGCTTGGAGTCATTTGCTTCAGCGACTGTCTTTTCTTTTTCCTGTGCCTTCGCATGAGGGAGCGCTGCTGCAGCTGCTTCATGCTGGCAGGGTACCGCTTCCACGACACATAGATCACCAGCAGGATCACCAGCACCGACAGGAACAGGGCCACGCTGCCTGCTATGATTTTATGGAAGGAGATGTGTTCTGTGTCGTGCTCGGGCTCGGAGCTGGATTCCGTGGCTCCGACAGTTGGGGGCAGAGGGGGCTTGCTGTCGTGTTTAGGCCTGGTGAGTTTTGGTTTAAACGTTGGCTTTGGGAGAGCTCGTGCTAGTTCAAACCTTTCCGTGGTACTCTTGCCACAGATGCTGTAGTTTTTCACTGCATCGATAACATTCACCCCTTGCAGCTCTTTGGGGCTGGCACAAATGATTGTATTTTCCCTCAGCCCTTTGAAACTTTTAAGCCAGTTTACCAGAGAGCAAATGTTTCTGCTGCATTCCCATATATTCCCGGCAAGGCTGATGTCATTGAGAGATATCCAAGAATCCAAAATTTCTTGACCAATAAATGTGAGCTTGTTTGAATCCAGGTTGAGGCGCTGTAAATTGGGCACACACTGAAAAACACTAGGTCCACTGAAAGCTTCTATTTCATTGCCAGATAAATCAAGTCTTTGTAATGAGCTCCAGGTCCAGGACATGGTTTGTCCTATCACACTGATTTTATTCCACTGTAAATAAAGGTTTTGAAGGCTGACTAGCCTTGGAAAAAGTGCCAGGTTGAGCTTAGAAAATTGATTGTGCTCCAGATGAAGCTCTTTCAGTCTGATCATACCTGCAAAGACATTCCTTGCTAAACTTCGGATGCGATTATAACCCAGGTCCAACAGTTCAAGGTTCCTACAATCTTGAAATATTCGAACAGGGATGGTTCTTAGGGAATTGGACCGCAAATGTAAACTCAGCAGCTTCCTTAAGCCCCTGAACTGTTCAGATCCCAGAGACTGCAGCTGATTGTATGACAGATCCAAATTCCGGAGATTTGTCACAGGTCTGAAGGTATTATTAAGAAAATAGGAGATTCTGTTGGAACTCAAGATCAACTCTTTTAGTCTGCGTATTCCACTGAAAGCATTTTCGTCAATATTGCTGATGTGGTTATGGTCTAAATAGAGCCAGGTGAGTTGATTAAGACCTTTAAATTGATTGTATTTTAGTTTTTGGAGGCTGTTATATCGAAGGGACAAACCTAAACAACCAGCAGATATACTCGAGGGAATCTCCTGCAATTTCTGAGATTCACAATATACCATTTTGCCTTCACACCTACAGCCCTTAGGGCATCCTCGTTCAGCAGAAGAAAGCATTGTCAGTAATACAGTAGGGGCTATTACCAGAGCTACAGCTGATCCGCTCAGTAGCCTAATTACATTGAAACCTGGAAATAAAAACAACTTAGAAAAGTTATCCCCCCACACATCAGTCATTTCTTTCAATCATGCTAAAATCTTTTACTTCAACAATCATTTACAAAGCCCTAGCTCGACTCGACTACTTTTCACATTGTTTTTTTTTTTTTACTCAGCTTTTTTTTTCTTTTAAGAATACCTCGATATAAGTACTGAAAAACAGTTGGGTAAAAGGTGTAATCCCTAAGCCATTTAAGTATAATAACAAATCACATCAAGGTAAGTCTATGGAGTAATTAAAGCACAGGCTATGCAGTAACTATGTACTATAAATTAAAAAGATAACATGAAAAACATTCCCATCCTTTGTGTTGTTCAAAGGTCGTCCTTAGGTCTTTTGTTTTTTGCTTAGTGTGCCACAAGCATGGCAGCCCCTGTCAGCTGCACTGTAGTGAGTCAGGGCTCGCTGACACCCAGGAAGAAAAATTGGACCCCTTGGGAGATGGACCGATTTTGGAACATTATTCTTTGCCAGCCGTGCAGAACACTCC